>JBBDHG010000064.1:2362500-2730000 GCA_037951165.1 Lophius americanus | reverse complement strand
AGTAGGGGAGGACGTACTGACAGAAGTACTAACAGATTTTACAAGAAAAGACAAAGAATTATGGTTAACATTTGTCCTACATTCATGATTTCATTATTTTTACTCCACTTTGATTTCTGCACACTGGTGGAGATTCACACATTTATTCCCTTTGTCTCTCTCATTTCCACCTTACGACCATAGATAATATTCATGCATATGCACGTAAAATAATGATGTTAATTACTGCATATTAACAAATTAAGGGAGAGGAGGACTCTTTATGTCTAAACTGAAAGCAAAAATTGAAGGTCTGATTGAGCAGAATTCACAAAACTGATGAGACTTGAATTTTCTCTCCTCCATTTTCAGAGAATCTCCCACTCCTCCCTCCGTCTGTTTCTTTGAACGCTTCTCTCATTGTCTTCAGCTTCTTTCAGATAATCTCATTTAGACTTCCCTCTTGATTCTCAAGCCTCCTTCCCTTTCTCTCTCTCTCTCTTTCTCTGTCTCTCTCTCTCAGCGGAACTCCATCCTCCCATGGCTCTGTCTTTCTCCCTCTCTTCCTCTAAATGCACAAAGTATTGATATTTTTCTCTCCATCATGCCCCTGTGATGCTTTTCCTCCCTTTATTTCTCCCTTTTGTCTCCCATTTTTTATTTGTCAAAGGTTCTCTGTAGTGTTTTCTCCCCAGGTAGACTGCATACAATGCGCACAGAGGCATCGATATACTTGGGGTTTCACTGAAGTTTTAAAGGCATAGACCCATGCCAGGTTTTGTTCTCTCAAGCTGCTAATGGATAATATACACACTCATCAATATACAGCATCAAAACGAGAATTTCCCCGCTGAACAAATCAACTACAAAAATGCCATCACTGTTAATAGAGCAGTGAGTTCGGTCAGAGGACAGCATGCTGTATTATATGTCTGGGTTGGCACACGGAAAAATAAGAAGAGTGTGACTCTGAGTTTTTTATTCAAAATTTCAATCACAACTCAGAGATAACTTATTTGATCTGTTTGAATTCTGACGCCATATTGAGAAAACAATCAAGCTGAACCGCTCATCATGACACAAACAATCTGAGCACTATATGTGAGGATGTTTGGATTAATAGTAATTATTATGTTTAGTAACATTCTGAACTTTAACCCATCCATGATGTGTCGGCCCGTTTCTGTGAAATGGGTCAGGCGATTTGGGCTCAGGGTCTTGCTCGAGGACCCTACGACATGTAGACTGCAGGAGCTGGAATCGAACCCACCAAGCTCTCATTTAGGGGAGAACCGCTCTACCAACGCTATGGATGAATATAACTTTAGAAGAATCCAACTCGAGAGGTACAACCACCCTGAGTAGAATTGGGTTTAAATGTGTTTTGGACGAAGGCATTCGTTGTCCAGAACAGATTAATTTTCTGTTGCATGGTGTTTCCATATGGCAAAAATTACTTCATGGCACTTTTTCTGTGGTATATAATCCAGGTTTTACTGTTAGTTCCTGTGTCATATTACAGATGTTACTATCTTAATACTATTGCACTGTTATCACTATTATACATTCCAAATAACCGTTTAAATGATATTAATCTTACATAGGAAAATTTGAGTTGTATATTTCATCATGTATAATTTGGGTTGGTTTAATCTTGAAATGGCTGCAGCTGTCGTTCAACAATCACACTGTGTTTTGACCCTCATCTACCAACCCATGAATTCATAAGAATCCTGATGCCCCATTTTCACACCAAAATCAAGATCGAGCGAGCGTTTGGCCTTCTGCTCGATGGGATGTTTCCGTCATTCCTCGGCTCAAACTAGGACACCTGCATTGACAGGTGTACTGTCCCAGTCAAGCTCCCCACCTGCCTCTGTCCCTGGAGTGGGTTGTTGCCATTGCCGAACACTTGACATGAGAAGTTAGAGCCAGAGCAGTGGTATTTCACCTGCGAGCCCGGCCTCCCACTACACCCGTTACTTCTTGTTGACCTCAATCGGGCTTTAGTCCCAATCCCAGATGCCCACACACCCTGTTACTTCTTCTTCTTCTTCTTCTTCCTTGGGGTTTACCTACTGCTGGGTCCCTACACATCCTATTATGATACAAGCTGCCCATTTTATAACTCCCTTATCCTCACTGTTGGCTGCAATTGTGGTAAAATTTGCCCAACAACATTTTCCAACACCCAAAAAGATAAAACTTCTTTAGATCCATTCCTGCTTTGTAGTAGCTGTAATGCATAGCAGTTCTCATATGCAGATCAATGTCAAGTAAAACAGGAATAACCTTCATGCTATCAGTATTTCATATAGATAATGTCTGCCTGATATGTTTATAAGTTGGCAATAGAGAGTTATCCTACATGTGGAGTTATGATTTACGTTTATGAGCATCAATGACAGCAAGCCAATCTCTGGGGGTGAGGCCAGGAGAGGCTAGCTGTATCATGGTCCATCTAGTCAGCAGTTGTAGGCTTCGCAACATAGCCTGTATCTGAGCAGAAAGGATATTTTTGGAGTGTTATAGAGAGAGATGAATGATGGGCGCAAGGTAGGATGGATAAGAGAGGGACGGATGTAAAAAGAGAAGCCTGGTGTGTGAGAGCGGCCGTAAGGAGTGGAAAGGGTTGGTTTCAGCGTGTTTAAGAGCTTGGCAGTGGAGCAGCTACCGCTACTGCCACTGTGGTTTCTGGGGAATCGATGTGTGTGCGTGTGTGTGTGTGTGTGTGTGTGTGTGTGTGGGTGTGGGTGTGGGTGTGTGTGGGTGTGGGTGTGTGGGACAAAAGGATCCAGGGTATTTTCCTGGTATCTGAACGACAGCTTAACGTTTGGCTTTTGAAAACAGCAGAGCAAAATGTTCCATGTGCCAAAGGATAGGGAGAGGTCACACACACACACACACACACACACACATAGACACACACACACACCCACACAAACACACTCACGCACGCACACACACACACACACACACGTAAACACACACACATACACACACAAACACACACACACACACGAACGCACACACACCCACACAAACACGCACACACACACACACACACACAGACACACACACAGACACACACACACACGTAAACACACACACATACACACACAAACACACGCACGCACACGCACACACACACACACACACAGACAAGTCACAGAGTGGGTGGTATTACAGCACATACCAAAGTCAGATGAAGTTTTCTTAATATTTCTCCTGATTACATCCACCATCGGAACACAAGCACGTTCAAATAAAACTCTAACAGTCCTTCTCCAGAGTCCTCTTCCAGAGTCCAGACCGTCTTGTATTTGTTCCAACAGGAGAAAAAAGCAAAAGAGAATGTTTGCATAATGACAAAGAGCGCAGGGATTAGATGAAGCAATTTCCAGATGAAGATGCTTCATGCTCGTGAGTTTAATGTTATTTTTTTGGGTGTTGAGATTCCTCATCTGTGACTCTCCTACACCCCCTCGATGTTCTTCCTTCCCACCTTCCACGTTGCATTCGTATCATCTCCTCCTCCTTCTCTACAAACATCCACGTGAAGTTGGAGGTGACTTCATCCATCCATGGCGTGCTTCAGCCAGCATCGCTCACGCTTTCCAGTTCACTGCAGCCTACCTCTGAGTGTCTTCATTCCTGTTCCAATCTCAGCGTCCAAATCTGCAACCCGTATTGCAACATTTCACGTTGTTGCTTTTTGTCGGGAGATTGAGCAACAAACGTTGAGGTCTAGCTGGATGTATGATGTTGTAAATCTGGACATTCTGTGTTTGTAAAAGAGCAATGAAAAAAGGTTATTTAAGTCGTATAAATGCTCGTCCAGCTAAACGTTGTCCAGAAATTAGCTGATGTGTGCATGCAATGAAATAACAAATGTTATTTTGAAGTCATTGAACGACCACCACTGTCATATGTTGAGTTTGAATATTGGGGAGGATGGAGACATTTCTTTAATAAGTCAGAAATTAAAGCTTTCTATAAAATTACAAAATTTTACTTTTTTTTCTTTTTTTTCTTTTTTTTAAAATCTGTTTTTACCTTACAGCACTTTGAGATTTGATCCAAATGTAAAGTGTGTTATAAATAAAATGTATTTTAATTATTATTATTTATTCCTTCATAAATGCTAAAGATGAAGTAAAGACTGAATGTTAACATTACTGGGAATTATCCACCGAAAACTCAGGTTAGCGCACGATTTGTATGTCTGCACTTTTCGTCCTCTCCCTTTCCAAGAATTGTTTTCCATCCTTCAGGTCCTCTTGCACCCGATCAAGATCTACTGGACCGACAGAGCAGATGTGCTGAGTCATTGGGGTGATCCCGTCACTACCGGCAGAGCAAAAGAAACAAATGTTTACCACACTTAACAAAAATATAGATTTGGCTTAATTTTTATTTCGGAACTGCTTTTTAATATTCAAGAGTCAATGGTGAATGCAGTTTTATTAACGTTTATGTTGAATAGTGTTGGTGTTTTTTCAACATCATTTCGATTAGTCTTGAAAAAAAATAGATTTCTAAAAATATAAATAAAAATATTTTTCCTCATTTTGTAACAAGCAGACATAGTTAGGAGTTTTTATATAATTGTATATGTACTTTTTCTTCTTTTGCAAAACAAAAAACAGTGGGCTGTGGATGCTAAACTTCGTTTTTTGTCGTGGAACGTCACATGAAGTGAAGCCCCAAGATGGCGTCTAGTGGAATAATCCCGCCGTGCTGATCCTCTTGAGCGACTGTCTGTCTGATACCTTACCATTGTTTTTATCCTTGCAGACAGACAGGGTTGCGGTTGTTGCCCAGGTTGGTGTTATCGTCAGGACAGTTCATCCACCCAGCTAAAGGCTCAGCAGGCCGACTGGCGGTGACGCGCAGGAAACGATGGTATCGTTTCTAACATTAATCTCAACGGGAGTGTGACGAGGACTCTTTTCACGCTCTCTGACAGAACGGCCGATGTGTTCGCTCCCTCCCCGCTTCCGTCCATACCACACTTACTCTGTCATAATGAGGAGCTGCCATTCAAACTGCTCCGAACTGCGATTATTGCAACACCGGCTCGGTTACAGGACAGGCCAGCTCAACTGGGATTAAAGTCTCAGTTGCATCTGTTGAAACTGAGTCTAGAGCAACACAGTGGGCAGAAGACTGCTGGTGCTGCAACTCACTGGATGAAATTTAGCTTATGAATTGAAACACATGCATTAAGTATAATGAGCAGAGGCCGAGGGGGAAACAGAGACAGAGAGGAGACATCTTGTCATCACTAAAGGAGAGCAATGGACAAAGGAGATGTCCCAGGGGACTATGCACTCATTCTGCATGGCTGCCTATCCGTCACCATGGAAACTGTGTGTGTGTGTGTGTGTGTGTGTGTACTGGAAACCAACATTGAGCTGGAGGGTGTCAGTATGTGTGTGTTGTGAGGACGGGTAATAATGTGTAGGTGCCACACAGGAAGCCTCCCACTGTGCTAGAAAGCATACCTTCCAAACTCACTATGATCAAATTCCACATTGTGTGTGTGTGCATGTGTGTGTGTGGGTGACAGACAGCGAGAGTCTCTGGACCAAGAGATCTTATCATTTAAAAGCAGGACCCTCAGTTGATGAATGATCTGCTGTACGGTGTGATTGATGAAGGACGGAGAGATGAGCGCTTGAACAGATGAAAGAGTGAAGAGCAATCAGCATGCAAACGCACATACACACACACACACACATACACACACGCACACACACGGTGAGAGACGAAGCCCGTGAGGTGTTCTTGCTCTGATATGTGTGTAGAGAACACACTTGCATGTTGAACAAACACACCAAATTATAAAACCATAAGAAATCATTTAAACACACACACACACACACACAAACAGAAACACACACCTCAGAGGAAGATGAAGGGACGATTATAGATGAAAAGTTTTCTTTTGGATTCCAGGGACGTGTCATGAATAGCCCAGAGGAGGTTCTACTGTCACATACATGGAACTGGAGTACAGACACAGGAGGAGTAACTGACTCAAGTAACTTACTTCTTCCATTCATTTTCCACTGTGACACAGTTAGCGGGTTTATTATATAAATATTAAGAGCACATTTTGTGCAAGTGTTAGGGTATAGCTATAGGGTAGATCTACTTCCCTTGGTTGAGATGAAAAAATTCTGTTTCACTGGCACAAGTGAGCATTTTTTACATAAAGTAATAAATTACAAATGACATCCTGCAGGGTCCCATGTATCAGTTTGTCACGCTCTCTCTTTCTCTCTCTCTCTCTATCTCTCTCTCTCCATCATCTCGACCCTACTGTCTCAACCAGTCGAGACTGTAGGCCGCCTACCTTCAGTCGGGGTCTGCTTGTGGTTTCTGCCTGTTAAAAGCCAGTTCTTTCTGACCGTCTCCATGTTCTTGTTCGTGGGGGAATTGTTACTCTCTAGAATGAAGAGTCGGTTTGGACTTATTTTCTTGGAAAGTACCCTGAGATAACATTTTTTGCGATTTGGCTCTACATAGATAAAATCTACTTGACTTGACATGAATTTTCCAAATATGAAAGTGGGCCTAAATAATTAAGACCTTTTATAGTTTTAATGTACATGGTAGAGCAGCTGGTAGAGCAATGCCTCAATCATTGTGTGGCCTGTGTTCTACTCATATATTGTATTCAGTATTGACTTTAGGTAAGGGTGAGCTGATTCAGCCTAGAAGTCGCTCAATTGTACACACGGCACCTTTAAGGAGTTTCTATTTTTTCTTAATGGGCCAAAATTGAGGGATTTTTGGGGAATCTGAGAGTATGATGTGTTCTGGATCATGTCTGGAGGTGGTCCGATCTGAAATGCTTCTTCGGCATGTTGGTGATGTGTTATAGATGCAAGGTTTGTGCAGTGTTCCTCTCTCTCACACACACAAAAACACACACACACACAGTTCCACAAACTTTGCTGAGTCATCGTGGATAATGGACCAAAGCATAGCCAGGATTTTCCTCACCTGTGTTGAATTCTGCTGTGCGATATACAGGAAGCTTAAGTGTTCCGTTGATTTTGTGCTGAATGTTTTCCACGTGTCGTTTCTCTGCTCGCTCAGTTAGGCGTCTTAATCCCTGAAAAACACTGTCAGTTGATTTAATGTAAAGAACGGGGAAGCTTCAATATTAGGATCTATAAGCAGAGAAATTCACCCGCCAAAAAAAAACATAGGAAAATTAGACAGTTCAGGGAAGATTGTTACAATAAGAGTGAAAAGAAGTGAAATGGACGGATTTCCAACTTTATCGAGACATCATAAGATGTCAAATAAACAAGAGATAGTTGCAGTTGTTTTTTTCTCACCTTAAAACTGACGTTTACTCTTTGTGTGTTTTACTCAGTCTGAGCTTTTAAAACGAGGAAGAGGTCCACTGACTCTGCTATTAGTGCAAAGATTCCTGGCTTTACCAATTATTCTCTAAATAATTGATTCTTTTTCTGCCATTTATTACCATGGTAACCGTGTCTTGACATCAACCCAGTTCGATCGGGACTAGTATTACCCAGGCTCCTCTTGTGATTTGTAATAATTGCAGAGGTCGTCACTTTTCTTAATTGCAGTGGATCTGCCATGTGTGTAAAGGAAAAAACGTAAAGGAAAAAAATTCCATTGCGAATTAGCCTAATGTTTCAGGGCACACATAGAACTTTATGTAGGCCTGATTTTATTTCTGTGTCTCAGTAAATTTAAAAAAAAAAACATATTTTGAGAGATTTTATATACAAGCTCTGCTTTTTTGGTGGGGGGTTAGGATTCATTCTGACGGTTAGCGTGGGTTGGATTTTAGATGAACATCTAATACTCAGCTTGAAGAACCATTTCTGGGGGGGAAGCTTGGTGTTAAATAATTATCTTAAGAATATTCTTTCTTCTGTTAACCCGTCTATTCTAGATGGAAAGACTGGAAAGAAGCTTTTATCCGTGTGCCTCCCTTTGTAACGGCATTTATAAGCACAATATAATCTCCCTGTGGCCCACCTTTTTTTTTCTTCTAAAAACATCTGTAATGGAGCTCACTTACACATGGGTCTAGTGGAATTGTAAGGAGAACTCATCTTCTTCACTCATCTTACCCATGAGCGCCTTTAGCAGGCAGCGAGTATTATGGGAGTGTTATGATCTGGGTCACCACAAAAGTCTGGGACATGTCCTAACTCTCCAAATCATATCATCCATATCTTCTCAGAACTTTTTGACTAATCCTGCTAAAAAACACAGTTGAACAAACCAATGGCAGTACAAAATAAATAAATAAATAAAAGTTTTGCTCTGTTAACTCAAGTAAATAATGACTTCTGGATCAATCATTCTGTAATATTTGAATCATATAGAACCAGGATTATAATATCACATCACATTTCAGTGGGATATATGATGTGTTAATTACTGTGTTGTAGAGATATAGTAATAATAATAATAATACTGTTACCTCTAATAGTATGATTATTATTAATGAGAATGATAATAATAATAATAATAATAACAGTTATAAAAATAATAATAATAATAAAAGTTATAATAAAAATAATAATGTGGGTCCAATTTAGAATCTTGGTGCCGTGATCTGTGTGGAACATCAAAGTGAGGATGTTTTGCGTTGTTGGTTAAATTTGGAATATCTCTGAGAAGATCTGACGAAACAGAAAGAAATGCAATCCGACTGCCTGCCTGTTAAAATTACAAGTGTTGCAAGAATTCACATTTAAAGTGCTTCTAAATCCCCCAGCAGTGCCACACTGTTCAGGTTTCATGTTAATTTACTGAAGGTATTACAGGCAGTCCGGTCTATGGTTACAGGTATTTTGATGACCCCTGCAGTGAAGCTGACAACACATCAAACAAGAAAGAACAGACGGCCTTGTTCCGGGTTTATGTGTTTGTAGGAATTGGCCTGATTTATATAAATATACTGTAAATATCCAATATCCTTTCTCCTGCTGTGACTCGGGTAGTGCTGGCAAGCATGGCCGTTAAGTACCACACACACACACACACATAAATTCCGTCCTACGTCCAGATCATATTATAAACGTCACATTCATTCCTACATAGCTGCTGTCATGTGACCGGGGCTCCGGTTGCTGTCTCCACTTCAGACTCTACAGGATGTTTGAACTATTCTGATTGCCGGAGCGAGCCAAGACCCCTCCACTATTCAAAATATCAAATCCGAGCATCAAGGATCCCACCACAGTCACCGTGAGTAATGCACAAACAGTCCCGTGCTAAAATCTGGTGAATTAGGAGCTTATGGAGGAGGAATTTGGCCCCTGATGACCCAGAAGCAGCGGACCAGCTGTAAGACCCCACCTCCTCTCGTGCTTCTAGACCCCTTTTTCCTCTTTTTCTCATTCTCCTCTTCAGTTCTCTTTCCTCCTTCTTTTATTTCAACACTTCATCGTCTATTTTATACAGACTGTTTTTAAAAAGTCTATTTTTTTTTTTCAAGCTGGTAGGCCGGAGGGGTCTCGTGTGGATTTTATGAGAAAGGGTTTAATTTCGCTTCAAATTTAGACAAAAACCCACACAGATAAGCGTTATGGTTCTGGACACATAAAATAGATCAACTAACAGAAACAAACAACTAAATTTTGCCGATTCACTGACAATAAATAGCCGATAAAGAAAAAACACCGGGGGGCTTGATGATCAGACCAAGTGAATAAGAGAAATAAACTTATCTGGTTTATCTAAATGTATTATTATTATTATTATTATTATTATTATTATTATTATTATTTACTAGCACAGCTAGTTTGACAAATAACATGATCATTATACAAATGAAATCCAAATTTATGTAAATAGCAAATGTAAACCAAACACTTAAGATTTGATCACATTATACGAAGAAGAGAACAGTAGTGTAAGTAAATGTTAATAAAATGAATAATTAAATATCAGTTTTAAATTATTAATTATATTAATGTTTGTATCACAAAGGTGTGGATGATAATATTACAGATACAGCTGGTACAAACTTTTAGAGAAAGTTCATGTATAAAAATGTGCGTTTTGTAACTATAGTTTACCGATGATGCCTGTGACTAAATATTAAATATTAATCAATCGAAGGTCATTTATATAGAACCTTTAAAAAAAAAAATCAAATGTTATTCAATGTGCTTTACAGAAGATTGAATAACTGAAGATAAATAGTATAAATGAAATAAAAATTAATAAGATTAATTTGGAGACAGAAAGTTTTATGGAATTAGACAATAAAATGTGAATTTAAGATAGTATAAATAACAATACTAATACTATTGATAATAAAACAATAACATTAAGATGATAAATTACACAAAATAAAATGTTTTGAAGAGAGGGTAAAATCTTAATGGAGTAAAATGAATAAAAAAAAGTAAATGGGATAAAAGACAAGTTAATACAAATGAATAACAATTTAATATGGATCAAACTAAACCGAATAAAATCTAGTCAATATTTCTTAAATTATAAAAGATATATAAATAAAATTATTTAGATTACGTTAAAATAAATAAATAAATAAATTCAGCTCCTATCGGATCCTCTGGGAGTTTCTTCCAGCGACGCGGGGAAGAGTGTCTGAGAGCAGCGTCACCAAATGTTCTGGTTCTGCTTGGTGAACTAAAATAACATTAAAGTAAAAGGTTTTCTAATGATCATTTTTCTCATGTATATGTGTATGTATGTAGAGTATGTGTGTAGCTATGATCGTAGAGCACCCACTAAAAAAGTGAGAAGGAAACCTTGATTCTTTAAGGACACAATTCCTTTCCTGTGAAATGGGCCGGAAAATGGAACAGGTTAAAAAATGTAGGAAATGTGAGGAGCAGCGGACGTTTGTTGGGGTTGTAACATAGGAGGATGGACATGACTTCCACTCTGCCATGAACCTATGATTTATGTAAGCCTACCATCTGTTGCCACAGAATACATTGCACAACTACGAATGAGTCAGAGTGGCTATATGGACACGCACACACACACACACACACACAAGTAAGATGGATACTGGTGGCAAGCTAAAAGAGGCTCATATGAACGATGGACGAGCTGAGAGAGAAGACTGTTGAACTCCCTAGTCCTGATCTGAGTGACCTGAATATACCCGAACACACATGCACACACACACACACACACACACACACACACACACACACACACACACACACACACACACACACACACACACACACACACACACACACACACACACACACACACATATGCAAACACATAGAGACGATCTATATACAGAGAGCTACTGCATCTCACTGCAGCTGACAGTCATTCATTCAGTTCAGTGACAGGCTTAGGCTATATCTAAATGAAGGGCTTTCTCTGGATGCCCCCCCCCCTCTCTCCTCCAAGCCCCCCCCCCTATACTCCCACATAAATTCAAACATAGACACACTCACACACCCAATCCCAAATAATGTCCTTTTGCGATGAACCAGTTTTCACTCGGTTCATGCTTACCTCCTCTCTCCAGGTAAACACTCACATCTTAACACACGCAGTCATAGTTGCACACATTTGTGCACACTCTGATTGCTTAACCTCTAATTGGTCTTGATAGGTTACACACTTTGCTCTCTTCCATAGAAAAACTAAAGAAAAAGCAATAAAAATCTGACGCACCTTGCTCTGACACCTTGACCCTTCATCCACACATACTCACACACACAAATCAGCTCACGCCATGTTTGGCGTTCTAACAATGTGAGAGCTCTCTCTCATTAACCCAGAGGGCACCCCCAGCCTCTCATTGTGCCCCTATCTCCCACTGCATTTTGGGTAAAGTATTTTAACAATGTCAACCAGATAAGCCCAATGCAAACCTGCTGATAAGCAGTCAAAGACTTCTCTTAATGTCTGTGTGCTCTGAAGGCGGTGGCTGATTGAGGAGCCAATGAGGAGGCTGTGGAAGACCAACAGTGAGTAAAATGGGGGCATGTGTGTGTTTTTGTGGTCGCGCTGGCGGGCGCGCTGCTTCATATCATTGAAATAACACGCTAAATTGCCGAAACAGCTAAACTCAGGGTACAAAAGAAAGGCAAACACACACACACACACACACACACACACACACACACACACACACACACACACACACACACACACAAATACACACACACATACACATACCAGTGGACAAAGAGCCTGAATGTGTGTGTGTGATTTTAAACCATGGACCATTAGCAGGGTTATTCATAAAAAAGGTGAGTCAACTTTTCCAGTATTGACAAGTAAATCAAGGAGATATACTCGGGCCAAGAAGAGAAAGGGAAAACGTCCAAGGTGGGGGCCGACCTTAAAAACACAGCTCGGTGTAAAATAAGGTTTACAGCCAACATTCTTGGCGACGCCGTGTTTAAGATGCCACAAGGCAACCAGATAGCGATTTGAGTTCAAAGGTAAATCCTCCATCCAGACTTTAATGTTGCAATCAGCCGCGTCACAAAGGCTCCGGTTACAGTGTGATTAAAAAGGTGTGAATATTTCACAGGAAGCCTCCAATAAAATGCAGTAAATTTTGTGCACTTTGTCCCAGAATCTCCACACCCTGCAGAGGACACTCTCAAGCCTTCTTCTACGAGCTTGCATGAAAGGAAAATACTGAAAGAGGCAAGCGAAGAAATGCACTTTAAAAATAATACAGGGCACTCGTTGTCACCACTTTATTAAATGCATGTTAGTAGGATGAAAAAAATTAAATTGCAGGCTTTTGGTTTGGATAAATTGTGTGGGTTTCAAGCCTCATTTATTATTATTGCGACTTAATATTACACGTCTTTTGAACTTACATTTCTGAGTTGAAGACAGCTAATCATATTTAACAGTGTCGAGTGTCCATATAGCTTCTTTAAAAAAAGTAAATCTAATTCAGGCAATCTATGTTTTACTAAAATTAGGTAAATCAAATTCAAATAAGATGCAAAAACTGGTGAGAAAAACTTCATTTGGATTATAGAGGTTGTGCTAATGATGCCAAATGCAAATGAAACATTATTTTGATTGATTGTACGGGGAAATTTAACTCAGTGAAGTTTGTTCGATAGATTTTCGGGAAAGGCCATTTGCATCTTTCAAACACTACGGGGAGCTTTATCTCCAAAATCAGTTATCAGGCCCTGATTTATCAACCATTGATGCGATTTAGTCCAGGTTTGGTGTGAATCAATCGTCTCCAGGAAATTTAACTTGTACCGTATTTTACTCTAATAGTTTAAATTTTATTCACTAGGGGAGTTTTTATTAATTGTTTTGCGGACCTAACTCCTTAACCGTTGGTTCCATTTTGTCCAAATGTTCCTTGTATGAACCGCCTGAAGGACATCCAGCTTGTATTTATCATATCTTACTGTAACAGCTCGTATTTCACTCGGTTTCTCGTCCCTAACTTCCCAACCGTAAGACACGGAGTTGAAATGTTTGCAGGCTGGAAGCTGATATCAACGCTTTGTTTTCATAATGGTCCAGTTCCATTTTTATTATCCTGAATACCTGACCCACCTGTACAGCCAGAGGAGACTGGATCCCGCCAGCGTCTCCCATGAAACACCACTGGATATGGTTTCCCTTTCTCTCCCTATTCTTCCTTCTGTCAGACACAGCTACAGTTTCAATCTGCTTCCTCTCCTCGAGTTTTTCTGTTTTGCCCCCTCCCCTTCACGTTCTTCCATGCTTTGTTCTGTTTTCCAACAGAAGACAAATGATCGGCATTGAAGAACACAGGGCAGCATTATTCACACGACTCACACCGGGCAGGAAAAGCAGGAAAGCAGACCAAACCAAAGTGAGCTTTTTCTTTTTCAAAAACTTTTTTAATTAAACACAAAAAGCAATAAAATTAAGATAAATATTTTTTTTCCTTTTGTACACAAGGAAATATTTAGTCATATTTCCTATTGAATGACTGAAATTACATAATATATTTTTAGTAGGCCATCTTATCTGTAAAAAGCAGGTTCCAGTGGGTCTAAAAAAACTCAATGATGTCGCTCCTGTCGAGACGTGACTGTTAGAACTGAATCCAGTGTTTCTTAAAGAAAATACAGGTTTAAAAAAATTCAATTAAAGACCCATAAAAGTCATATCTCAAAACAGTTTCACATTAGATTCCTCTTAAAGCTTTTGCTTTGCAGTGTAACAGCGACATTGTTTTAAAAAGTTAGTCAATGTTCTAAAAAACAAAACAAAAAGAAGGAAAAAGGCATTCATGTTCTCATGTTCTCCCCCGCTGTACATCCTCTAGTCCACAAACAGTCATCACAGACTTGCATAAACAGTAAGACAACAGGAAATGAAAAAAAAACAACAACAAACAAGCAAACACAAAACACACAGAGAGACATTTTTGGCAAAGCAGGAATAAAAGTGACAAGAAGCATAATTTGTGATTTGATCCGTATCTTGTTTTTTTTGTCTCTCAACATTGTCCCATTGATTGGCTCTGATTGTCCTTCACAGTCACGTGATGCCATCCTGGTTGCCATGGAGACCTCAAGTGCATCAGCTGGGCAGTGTGCAGACAATGTTGCTGCAATGTTTCTCGGAGGCTGTCATAGCAACGCTGGATGAACACGAGCAGACAACAAGAGGAACGCTATTTAAAATACCTCGGTGATTGCAGGGGTCCCGGATTCAGATTTGATTGAATGTTTTTCCATAAAATTGTTTTTTTCTAATGTGGTGAAGCGTTAACTCCCAGGTGCTTTGGTATGTTTTCTTTTGTAAGCCAGATAAATATCTACATTTCAATATATGGATACAGGCTAAAATAGATGGAAAAAAAAAAAAAAAAAGGAGCTAGATTCTTTTAGGATCGAAGAACAGCAGAAACTCAGTTTCTTTTCCAGTATTTGTTTTTAAAAAAACAACAGAGTGAAGGAAAGAGAAAACATCTGGTCACGTATTCAAAAAGAGCGTTTTTCTGATTTCCTTATAAAAACAACATTTTTTCTCTCAACATATCCGCCCGTCGCCTAAAGCGGGGCTTACTTACAACCACAGCGTCTTCACATCAGTTCAAACCTCTAATCATTCAGTGCATTGAGGGAGACGGAATCTCACCCAATCTTCTCCCGCGGTCAAACCCACCCTAAAAAATCTAAATAAAATAATCTTCTCTGCAAAAGAAAAAACAACAAAAAAATAAGAACAAATATATATTTATACAATTTACAACATGGTACGCCATGTAGGACGCTGTACAGGGAGCCCGCGCTCACGGGCGCCAACACGCACGCCACGCTCAAATAAACAATCCAACCAACCTGTACATGTGTCTCCGCTCCTGTGCAGCAGGAGGCGGGAGAGAGGTATTGACGTGTATGGCTTGACAGGAGAAGAAATCTTTTCTGCTCGTTAAGTACTGGACAGATTAATATTAAGAGTGTTAGCGACACTGATGCACCGGGCGCCACGGGTACGCCGAAGCACGACTTATTTAGAGCTCATTAAATGCCAAACAGAGTCAAAAACTCGCACTCACTCACACACAGAGTCTGAACTACAGTGTTTTTGGTCTGTTGGGGATCTTCCCAATCATGTGTCATCATCAAATCATCAGTTTAAGACCATTAAAATCCTCCAAACCAGTGCGGCTCACAGTGAGTAACCCACACTCCCCGTATGGTCTAACCTCCTCCTCCAGGAGTCAGTCCTTGTTTGAGAAAGACAAGTCTAACCCGCTTCCTACGTCCGAACGACTGGACTCCGCGCTCGAGTCCTGGGTTTAAGTTCTTTTACGTACTCGGTTCTTTCAGCTACTGGGAAGGCTGTAGATTCTCGCTGGCCCAAATCTGGTCAAATCTGACTTCTCCCGACAGCGAACCAGATTTAATCCAGTAAACCAGTAGGCCAGCTCGGTTTCTTGGAGGGGACGGATCGGAACCTTTTCGTTCCGTACCTCCTTGTGCTCTGCAGGACCGTCCTGGAGGCAGTGAATGCCAGACTTCAGATTGGTACTTGGGTTTCTCTCTCTAGCCGGTGCTGCTAGGACACGATGGCCATGCCGTCGGCGCCGATCAGCTGTCCTGTTGTTGGCTCGTAGGATCCTGCCAGGTAGAAAAGGTCATTCGTGGTGTTGCCGGGCTTTCGCTCCCGCATCAGGTGGTCATACTCGACCTTGCTGACCACCTGGCAGCGGTGGGAAATGGTCTGTACGTCATTCTCATCCTCGTGGCTGGACTGGTACAAGGCATTCTGGGAGATAGCGAGGAAGAATGGTTGATAAGTAGGCAGGAAACCGTACTGTATTTGATTGTGATGCACTTTGTGACATTTTTATTCTACACTTGCTTACAGAAAAAAATTCCGCTTCCAAAATAAGTAGAGAAATAATGAATACTTGTGGTAAGTAAATAGAACAAGGGAAAATGTTTCTAGTTAAACTTCATAAGGTGACATTTAGATAAAGGAGGAGTTGAAGTTAGCTCAGAAATCTCATTTTGAACTTTACGTTACGAGTTTAACGTAAATTAAACTCAGAATAATGTGTCAGAATAATGTGATAAAGATCAAAAGTACATTTTTCCCTCTCAAAGGTCTTAAATGACATTTAAGCATTGATTTAAATATTTTAACATAAATGATGCCTTTAAGTTAGCTATTGAGCATCTGAGATATTTTCAACATTCTTTGACTTAAGATATTCAAGATTCGAATAGACTAAAATGTTACTTTTTGATTGATTGTGTCTAAAATCAAGTAAAATGAGATTCTGACTAGAAACTGGACGACTATACTTGCTAAGAGATTTTATACTTGCTGGGGAGATTTTTGCAGTGCAGCCTGCATCATGTATTTTACTAGATGCTTTTTATTTTACTACATGCTTCGAGCCTCTGTTGGATTCGTTCAGCCATTGTTGATGATCTCGCTCTTTCTAACTCCCCAGCCATTTTTCAATTTACTCTAAACAAACCATTATTGCGGTTGCCTTTCTATGCAACGGAGATGTTACCAGGAAGAAACACATCACACTCTGAGTATTCAGAGCTGCAAATGTTAACAGGTTCATAAACTGAGTGGAGGTTCAATGATTCATATGAAATATGAACAGGGAATAAAAGGAAACAGAGATGTAATATATTTATACTAGGTGCCACTGACTGTCACTCTAACTATTCCTTTCTACTTTCACTCCCTGATCTCTACCTTGCCATCCCGGTGTCGCTTCCCCAGACGAGTCTCCTCCGGGTGGTAGAACCACTTGACCCTGACCACCATGCTGGAGCTCCACGACTCCCAGAGGCTCTCCACTCTGCCCACATAGGGCAGCTGGGGCCGGCCAGGTGACAGGAACACAGCACAGTCCCCGACTCGCACCGTCTCCTTGCCCCGCACAATGGCCTTGTAAAAAAGCTTGCGGGCCTTTCCCTTCAGTCCTCTCCTCTGTGGGTGGAGGAGAATAAAAATACCGCTCTCAGTCAGTTTATTCCGTGACCGTCAGAAGTCTCTTTACAGATGTTCAGTCTGGATGTTTATCTGTCAAAGCTAAACACAGTCTGACAATTTATGGTAAAAGGAGGAAGAGGATTAACTGGAAGAGAAAAAGAAGGAGATGAGGTGGAGGACAGAGAAGAGGAGGTGGAGGAAGACATAGAGGTGGTAGACTTGCTGCAGGAAGAGGAAGTTCCAGAGGAGTTGGAGAAAGAGGAGAAGGTAGAGGAAAAGGCTGAGGAGGACTAGGTGGAGGAGTGCGAAATGGAGAAAGAAGAGGACGGAGAGGAGGTGGAGGAGGAGGAATAGGATGAAGCAGGGAACGAGGAGTAGGAAGAAGTGGAGACAGACGTGGACATGAACTAGGCGGAGGACGAGATGGAGATTGAGGGGGATTAGCTAAAGGAAGATGAGGAGGTAGGGAGGAGAAGTAGGCAGACAATGTGGTTGAGGAGGTGGAGTGAGAGGCAAAGGTGAAGGAAGTGGACTGGGTGGGAGAGGAGGCGGAGGATTATGTGGAGGAAGAAGACTAGGTGGAGGACTGAGTGGAGGAGGAGGACTAGGTAGAGGAGGAAGACTATGTTTAAGAAGATAAGAAGGTGGAGGAGGAAGACTAAATGGGGGAGGTGGATGCAACATGAAGGAGGTGGAGGAAACGGATGAGTACAGTAATCGCATTAACACTAAGGGTCTTCATCGGATGCGCTAGCGATGAAGATTCCATAATATTGCAGACTTTTTTTAGATTATGACAATAATAGCAGAGATGGGTGGGAGTTAGTCATTGTAGCACTGCACTGGGAAAGGAAATAACCCAACACCCTCAAAGGAGCACCTAAGGCAATTATGTCACTGTGTTGCGTTCAATGACCCTCTGGTTTTTCAGTTCTTTGTAACTGTTTGAATGCTTTTTAAGGATATAGTGCAATTTTATAGTAGATAAGTAAATAATTTCACGGACACCTAGGGGTCCGTGATTACCACTTTGAGTACCCCAAGTCAGGAACTATACAACCAAGAAAATGAAGTTTCATGCCGAGACAAGGATTTGATGCACAGTGATAAGAAGTATATAGACAATCCAAACAACTGGAGATCCTTCACCTCCAGCAAACATCATGGAAAATGAACCTACTTAAATGCTGGTCTACCTGTGTGGGGTTGCCGGACCATTTCCAGAGCTGACGTCCTGAAAGAATGGGAGCCATGTTGGAGAGAGGTTCAGGTGACGACATCCTCTGCCTCTTCACTTTCACTGAGTCCTTGTAGTCATTCTTTGATGGCATGCTGACAGGACTGATCTGGTTCTGATGGTGGCTGTTCTGAATCCCTTCCTTCCTCTTCAACTGCGTCTTCGCTGTGCTGCTACTAACCATCCCACTTCCTTTTGACACAAACTCCTTCCTGTCTTCTGCTCTGTCGACCCACGCATTTGACCCTGAGACGGCCATGCTGGCTTTAGCTACAAACCCGTGAGTCTGGGCTGAGGTGGCGGGAGTGGATTTGGAGGTGGTCGGGTCAGAGCTCAGGAGGTCAGAGGTGGTGGTGAGGTTCTGTCTATGCTTGTGTTTGTCCTGCTGGAGTAGAGCACGGCGCAGCAAGACAGATGAGGACTCTTCATCAGAGGAGTATGAAGAATCGTTGTCTGAGGAACAGAGGGAGGAGGAGGAGATGGAGCCAGAGGAAGAAGAGGAGGAGGAAGATGAGGAGAAGCTGATGGAGAGACGAGAGAGAAAACGACCGCTACGATGGGACGTGACCGCTGAGCTGGTTTGACGTGCCTCAGCATCTTGACCATCATCCTCGTCCAACTCGGAGTAAGAGCTGGGGCAGTCGCTCGGACAGTCCAGATTGAATTCCCCACCTTGGACCTCAAGGTCTGATTTCGGAAGATCCTTCTTCAGAGGAGTACCCTTTAGAGTCGTCTCTGAACGAGTACCAGAACTGCCTCTTTCTCCTCCACCTTTCTTGCCATCTTTCACCAGCGGGGCAGGGTGGTAGTAGCCCAGCGGTGCTCCTGCAGAGGTGACACTCTTTCCTCCTCTCCCTCCACTTCCTCCAAGTCGGCTCAGGGCCTTGCCGTTCTTTGTTTTAGGAGAGGTGACCCCTTCATGGTCAAGCTTCACCAGGTACTGCTTCCTGTCTCGTTCGCTCACTGACTTCCTTTTTCTAGATGCCACAGCTGTGGTGACAGCGGAGGAGCATGCGGAGGACAGGGAGTCTCGAAGTGCCATGGAAGCTACCGTGGTAACCGGCCGCCCCACAGCGGCGCTGCCAAAGGTGGAGTAGCCGTTGGCAATGCTGCTGAAGGAGTCTCCCTCAAAAGGAGAGCCAAATATGCCTTTAATGGGGGTCGGGGGCGCCAGAGGATGTAAGGCAGGCCGATGAAAGAATCCCAAGTCTCGCTCTCGCATCTTCCTCTGCGTCTTACGAGACGTCCCGTTGAAGAGGAAGAAGTCAACCGGGGGTCTCTTTCTGGGAACACACCAGTTCAAAGCGGCGGGGTCGCTTTTAGTGACAGTGTCTGATACTGTTGTTGGTGTGCTGGCAGCCTTAGGCGCCGAGTGGATCTTCTTCGGTCTTCCAACTGAAAAAGGGAACGGTTACGGAGAGGAGTTAAAATCTGACAGGTCTTAAGGAGGGTGGTTACAAAGTTAGACTGACTCGAGGAACTTCTGAGAAACTTCCCCGAGTCAGAAAAGAAGGGACGTACCCATTAAACAAAATAGAACAGACTGGCTAAACCAATCTCTCCATCACCAACTCCTGAGTAAGTGATGAGTAACGTGTGTTGCTTAAGGACACAAAACATGCGGATGACACTTATTTAAGTCACGATTAATGTGTTCAAATAGAAATGAAATGATTGGAGGCTTTTTATTTAAATATCTGAACAAAATGCTCTCCTCTGACTCGGAGGCTTCTGATTGACAGTTGCTTGACTGATTTGCCTGACAGTTGAAACTGTAAATACGCCGTTTTAAAAAAATATTTAGGCCTGAAGGACTTTGTGTGTGTGAGGTTATTCCACCAACCCACTTACCAAATATATATTATAAACTACATGACAGTTGATTAAACCCCTTTGACCTGTTTTTTTTCTTACTTTCTTTTTTCACCCAGATGATATTTGCTCTTTTCCAGATTAGAAAGTTAAGTAGGCTTATGCTGCCATCCCTGACAGCAAGAATACATTTACAAACATTTGGACCTATGGTTTGAGAAGTAATGGTCAATAAACTGTGTTTTTGTATCAACAAAAAAAGCTCCCCATACTGTATGAAGAATTACAGTTTAATATGACAGGAAGTTGTGTCCGAAAACAGTGTTTCTCGTAAAAATAGCTCCCCTTTGTGAATAAAATATGAACTTTATGCAAGATAGCTCTCTTCGGGTAGATCCATATGCACCAAATTTGGACTAAATTTGTTACGGTATATTGTCCAAAAACTTTTGGAGATAAAGATCCCCCCTAATGGCAGAAATATGCAAATTACCTTTTCCCAAAATCAATCCAGTTCTTCCTGGAACTAAGGGGTATGTATGCGGGTATAGAATTTGAAATAGTAATAACTTTCAGGGAAACTAATGATATTCAAAATGGTCAAATAACTGAATATTATATTATACCTGGTCTTTTCTCCTGGGACCTCCCTGCTGGGTCCTCATTAGCTGGTTTCTCTGTGAGGCTGTCTTTCTTCTCCAGGCTGAAGTTTTGCCTGCCGCGGCGACCAGATGAGATCATAAGTGCCGGAGAAGGTTCGGCACCTGACAGAGAAGACAGCTTAAATAGTTAATTAATGTATTCATTCATTTGTTCATTCAGCCGTTCTTATTAAATCCCTACTCACAGTGGATTTGATATCCTGGCGGCAGAAGTCGGATGCTTGCGATCGAGATTCTTCCTCTGTCTCCATCATCAAACTCAACCATCACACTGCCCTCCTTCTCCTCCTCACCTCCTAAATCACAGCACACAGAGTGGAGGAGGTGAGGTGCGGGGATTCACCCATGGATGTGTGCAGACTAAGGTCGTCCACATTTCTGACTCACCTCGATGGACATATCCGGGGTAAAGACAGCGGGAACGCTCGCTCCAGTAGGCACACACTCGTGTGCCTGCAGTCAGGATGGCCTCGGTCTGAGGCCTCACATCCAACACCTGGGAAAATAATACGATTCTCTCTGTAACACACGTGGAGGGACGCAACACGAGAAACTAATCGATACAAACGTATTAGAAGCTAGAGCCTCAAGTATGAAACTCACCGCCTCTTGTAGTAGCTGCTCCAACGAGTAGATCCGGGGGCGATTCCCTCGCTCCCCCTCAATGACAACACTGAATCTAAGAGATGAAAGGGTCCTTTTAATGCATGAATTCATTCTTTAAAAAAACGTGTTCCTTTTTCCCATAATCAGATTTGTTTTGAGTAGCAGCTGCGTTGGCTGCCACCGCTGTGTATCTTGGCTTTGCAGCTCTCCAGACTTCCTGTTTGTCAGGATTCTCACAGCTGCCGGGCATTTGACTATTGCTAAGCAGATTCTTTAATTGTGAATGATGTTTTAAATAACATTTAAATCTTCTGTACATGAGAAAACACTGTTCAGAGTGTCCTTTTACTGCTGACTCTAGCGTTACCCCCAGGAAGCTGTTTATCTGAGGTGATTATAAATGCGGCGCATTTAAAGTAACACATTGCTGATTTTAACAGCAAGTCTAACGTCCCGATGTTGTATCCAAACGTTAAATCTATAATGTCTATCTAAATGTTGAACCTAAATGTTTGGAAAAATATGCAAACTTAAACAGCGAGTTTAAACCTATGTTTATAAGTCATATGTTCAAAAACATATAACACGACAACAAACTGTACGACTTACGATGTCTTAGGCAAACATGGCTGACAAAACACTTTGGTTTGCTACTAAAACCTCGCCCACAGTCGCTGACGTCATTACTTCTTGCTTTTAATCCAGCAAGCTTTTGGTTGCTCTTTAGCAGCCGTCTTTAAGGGCAAAGGGGTATTCCCAGTGAGGCACTGGCCCAGAACAAGCTCAGAAACCGCCGTGTTTGCAGAAGAGGTCGCATTTTCCGTGGACATAAGTAGCTCTCTTTACCGCGCTTTTATTTTAGTACTTCTGCTGACTTCAGGCTAGATTTGCATATTTTCTAAACACTTAGGTTCAACATTTAGAACTCGCTTCAAATCACACCCTGGAGTCTTGTAGGTGTTTTTATCGTAAAAAGGGAAACCGGGCCTTACATGTCAGGAAGGTCGAGGGTTTGGACGCAGGCCGCGTAGAGCAACTCATCCTCTTTAGAGATTAGGATCTTCAGCCCATCCACCAACATTTCTTTGCTCAGCACACAGTTTGGCAGCGCTGCAGAGGGAGGGTGTGGCGGAAAGATGGATGGTTGGAGAAGATAAAGGGGAGATATACATAATTAGTGAGTGTGCTGAATAATTACTTTGTGAAGTGAATGAGAGGGACAAAGGCCAGAGAAAGAAGGAGGTGTGCATGCAGGTGTGAAAAAATGCGTTTTTAACACCTGCTCGTGTGCATGTGTGTGTAATTATAAATGATATGTCACCGTTTATGCCTACCAGGTATTCTGCAAGGCATGTTGGGAGGGAGGTGGATTAACATCTTCTCCTTCAACTCCTCCTCTTCATCTTCTTCGTCACCCTCAGAGAAACTACTTTCCTCGTCCAACCGAAAGTCGTCATCGGCTGCAAAGCTCTGCAGGAGCCGGCTGACTGCATGGCCCTTGGCCTGGACAGGAAGTAGGATGTGACATCAGCGGTGGGCAGAACACAACATATGGTGTGACTTCATTATGTGCAGGCCAAATTAGTCGGTAGGAAGGAGCTAGAGGTGAATGAATCCATTCCTCTGTGGACTCAAATGACTGAATTCATCAGATTACAGCCGCCTGTAATGAGATACTCCAATTGAGCACGCAGCACTTTTTTTTTCGTCTTTTCTCACTTGTCACAGTTCACTCAAAAGTCAGAGTTCAAAGTCAGTGATAATTGCCATTCTTGAACTGGTGAGACTTCAGCGTATTGCCCAAGGACACTTCAACGGGGTAAACACCTGCTTATATAGAAGTCTGAATGCTAATTTATATTACTTCTCTCTCTCTCACTTACAAATACACACATACACACGCACACACACACACACACACACACACACACACACACACACAGACAGATAAGATAGGATCCATCTCCAGACTGGTTTAGGCTCGTCTATCTAAAGATGAGTGATGACTGATGATTGAAAGTCGGCTCACCCAACAGGTTCCTTCTTGTTTTTAGGCCTTCCAAAGAAAAGACCATAATATTCGATGCATGAGAGATCGTGTGTCTTCCTGTGTATGTGGGTGTATGTGTGCCCGAGCTTTCCACTTCTGGAGACCATATATTTTATAGACAGAAGTTTCGTCACCAGAGGGCATGGGTAATTTTATTTCTGCTCCGGTGATTGTGTGTGTGTGTGTGTGTGTGTGTGTGTGTACATGCAGGTGAGGGTGTGTATAGAGTTATGACCAATGAATATGTTTATACCTCTCTGTTTATTTCAGAGTTATGTGTTTTTGGACATTCCCTCGCAATGACTCAAGGACTAAGCCTACCTGGGGCACTTCTCATTAAACTGAATGTGTGTCTCACTAACGGCTGCTGCACAAACACAACTAGTCGATGGTGTGTTAGCACAGCTGGCAGGCACGCAAACAAATACCCATAACAGCAGTGAATAGATTTATATTTCTGCCAGATTGACCGATTTGCCCTAAGCACCTCCCTGTGAGGGAGGCAGAGATATCTTTAGGTAGTGTTAGTCATAATCTGCAGGATTTTCAAACTTCCTGGCAGGGTGTGCCTCACCTCAACAACGCAGGAGTGAACCAGAAGTGAGGGCTTTTCCAAAATCCCGGCGTCTCTGTTTCTGAGACTTCATGCGTACATAAGAGAGGGCCAAAGGGAGTGATCTCCTCTGAGTCACCTTTCCACCTCTATTTAGAGGTCCCCAGTCATGCTTGAACCCTGACTGCTGGTGGGTTTATTACACTGACAAACCAGCAAGTCCATTTATTTCTCTTTGCGTCATTTCATAAATGAGATCTCTGCCTGTGACAGCAGTAATTTATTGTCACATTTATTATATAATCACAGTGTTACGCCTCTATTAATGGCAATTCATTTCAACTTTCCCTTCTTCATTTCCTTTCCCATGCACTCTTCAATGATCAGGGGAAAAACAAAATGCTGTGACGCCAGCAGATTCTGTCACCCATGAATAAATGTTGAACTTAGTAGAGGATAGTGTTGAAATTCAGGGTTGATTTTCACTCCCAAAAGTGTCATTATAACATCTTCTGATTCAAATGGCGCTCCTTGTTGCAGTTGCTGGTCGGAGTTGATCTCATCAGTGTTAATCCAAACTCTGCAGGGAAGGAATGCATGTTCTCTGGGTGAAACTATGATCTCTCTACCCGGTTACGTATCCTTTATCTTAGGGGGTACTGTTGTACTTATGGCCCAAAATTGTGAAAGAAAAATACTCAATGGTGTTTTCTTGCTCCATTTAATAATGTCCTCGCCAAGAAAAAAGAAAATGTGGAAAAATGATTCCTTGCATTTTTTATTTCTTTAGGGCATTTAGTATCTTAAACACATTTCTACATTCATCATAAAATGACAAATGCTCTGTTCGAGCAAGTTTTTAAACAGTGAAAAAAAAATCAGACTGGTTGTATTTAATATTAAAGTTTTGTGTATTTTTTGAATGTATTCGA
Source organism: Lophius americanus (assembly GCA_037951165.1). NCBI lineage: Eukaryota > Metazoa > Chordata > Actinopteri > Lophiiformes > Lophiidae > Lophius > Lophius americanus. Next base: position 2,704,724 of record JBBDHG010000064.1, on the reverse strand, counting down.
TTTTAATTAGATTAGCTACATAATTCTGTTAAGTAAGTCCTCACATGCTTTAATATGCCGTAAAGAATCCTAATTATCAAATAAGACTTTCTCTGTGACCTTGGTTATCGTCTCGTCCTTGTGGCCCCTCTGGCGTCCCCCAGGGCTCCATCGCTGGCCTGTTTCTCTTTAGCATATAAATATTGGTACTTTGTCATTTTATAAACAGGTTCAGTCAAGTGCCACACATTTTTCAATTAGGAGTAGTGACTTAAAAGTGACTTAAAATATCTAAACCCTTTAGCACTTTGAGATTTGATCCAAATGTAAAGTGCATTATAAATTAAATGTATTATTATTATTATTATTATTAATGTCTTGCTCAGTTGAGCATTAAAGGGTTTAGATAAACATCTTGATTTGATGCGGAGAAATGTGTGGTAACCGGTTGAGCGATTAACTTATCGCCATACCTATCAACTGATTCTCACCATTTTTTCAAAAGACAAATACTTTCCACAAAACTAAAATATTGATTATGAAACTACACAAAGGTGTTGTGTAGACTTAACTCTAACTCGTGTAAACTGGTGTGTAATTTCAAATATTGAGATAATTTCTGCAAATGTGTCTTAGTGTAAAATGTTTAACTCTTTATAAAGCGTAGTTTTACACTGCACACACTCAGTTTTGAAAAACTAGAACATCAAATAATAAAATTGAGTCTATATGTCATTGAATAAGTAAAATTATCTTCCATCGGTAAAAAAAAAAAAAAAAAAATCTAACCTCAAAGAACTCCCAGATATCTTAAAACTAGTTCGGCCAGAATAGAGTGAATACATTTGTCTCGATACAAAGGTAGGGTTTAAGAATGATTTAACTTTCTCAATTTTTAAGGGAAATGTGCTTAAAATCAGCTGCTTGCGTCTTAAAACTAGCATTTCCTAAAACAAGTGCATTTGTTAAAATCTTTACAGAGAGAAGGAGATTTTCCGTGGACTTTGTGATCAAGTACAGCAGATAATCCTAATCTTTTTAGAATACTGGCCGTGTTTCCTTAAGGCTGTGTTAAAGGTCTAAAGATAAAATGCACTAAGAGTCCATTTAAGTGTACGGAATGCAGTTATGTAAGATCGACATTCAATCGATGAATTCCATTCGGTCATTCTGACTTGGTTCCAGCTGTTGGGTTATTGTTGACCGAACCGTCTTGTAGTTCTTGAAATTCTAGCGTCGAGCTTTAACTTACTGAGAACCAATAATAAACTCTCAGTAACAACTTTTAATCCTTTAATAAGACCATTGAGGACCAAAATCCTACTGTGATTTAAGATATTTCATCTGATTTACATTTCTTTTTTGCGGTGTAACTCTAGTGTTGTGGTCCCCTATAAACACCTTCAAAGTTCTGACTAGAACGCTATTGGTGTTGAATTCACACCGTTAATTTAAGGCGTCCTGCGCATAAATAAAATTCCAAATATTCTCTTTTTTCTTTAAACTAGGAGAATATGTCTTGTTGAGCAGTGAAACCTAAAAGTGCCATTTTCTTGTTGTAGCAGCTGACGTACTGAGTCGATCCAGAAGAAGGAGTACTATGTTTTAAAAAGTTCAACAAGACGTCCCAGAGGCAGAAACATTCTGATTGAGGACCGTTTAGTTCCCCTGATAATCAACACAGAGGAGCAATGAGACGCGGCTGAGGAGGTCGGTGATGGCTACTGTCCATGTTCAAGGTTACAGAGAGGTAGCCGCACCTGTGGTGGCATCTTACAGTAGTCCTCGCCAAACAATATAATCTCTTACCTTTTCTAGAATGCTCTGTCCCGCCGAGCTCTTCCTCACATCTGTCAGAGCTCCGTGGTTCCCCTGGCCATCCCCGAAGCTGCAGCGCACTGACGACAGACCCCAACTGGGCCCGTAGGCTTTTCTATTCCTTTGGTATTCTAGACGCCCCTTGTTTGTGTTAGAGAGGCTCGGCCGTCGGGGTGCTCTCCTCTTGTCTGTATGGGACATGCTTCCCATGCCTGAGCCTGAAAGGTGTCATCGTGGAAATTAAAGCAGGTCTCAAAAATGTCCATTTCTAAAAATCCAATCAGACAGGGCCGGATCTCCAGATGAAAACATTCACGCAGACATTTCTCTGAGAATATAAATTGCCTGACGGTTACATCAACATTATCAGGTGATAAAACAGTTTCATTTTATTGTTTATTTAAGTCTCCAAAACAGTCCTTCTCCATCAAAGTCAAATCATAACTAGGATGGAGGCCTCGTATATTCTGCATATAAAGGTGTGTGTTAAGATCTCACCTGGAAGCCCTGCTCTCTTATTCCTGGCTTTAAGGTTGGCTTTCATTTTAGATGACTGCAGTGAAAAGGGCAACATCCCAGCATGAGTTGCAGGAGCTTCTTTAGAGGATGAGCCAATCTTGATGTCACCGGCTCCATCGTCGCTGTCATAGCTGCCGTCCTCCTCCTCCTCTGTGGAATCACAACATCAGTACGTCAGCCAGAACGCTTCAAATGAGCTGCTACAAACTGAATACAGGTGGTCACATGATGACATGGACGCCGTTCTTCTTCACCCACAGCTCAGGTCACAGGCTTGTGGCTAAATTTCAGCAGAGAAATGTTTCCATTGGTTGAAATCTGCCTTAATTGCTGCACAATAATGTTTTTGGACTGCTGTGCATTCACACATGTAGGTCTGCACACACACACACACACACACACACACACACACACACACACACACACACACACACACAGAGCTTGTTATTGACAGTTGCGTGTCGCTGACCATGAGGGTCGTGTCGACAGATTCTGACACACTTGTCACTTGCATGGCATTCTCGTCAACACTTTTTTTCAGTTTCTCTCTCACACAGACACACACACACACACACACATACCCGCACGCACGCCCGCACACATACACACATACACAACCTCATACCAACAATGCTATAAAGGTCAGTCACTTGTAGCATTTTGCTGTTGTTGGTTTTTCTGTCAGACCGTAGTCTCCTGTGAGGCATTAATTAGTAGTCCGGAGGATTCGTCATAGTTTCTCCTCAACTTAAGCCTCTAAAGAGGTTGGCAAGGTGAAGGAGCGAGAAGAGGTCCCGGGTGTGACATTCTGATGGAGGCCAGCGCGGGCTCACGTTACTGTATGCCGTTGAGGCCGGGGTGTCTGAGTTGCATGCCTGTGGCAAGTCGTTAATGGTTTTAATGGTTTGACAGATGATATGGCAAGTGAGAGGAGGCCCCTGATGAGAGGACTTCTCACTCTCTCATCATGTCCGCACACACAAACGCACAAAGTCTCATACTCTCATAATGAAATCTATCATCCATAGGCAATGTTCTTTCAGCTATTAGCCAAATCAACTTAAATTCCTCATTTTTATCCACAGTAAAGTAAAATAAGGCCACAGAATCATTTTGATGGCGTTCATTTTGCCGTTAACAGCAGGAGTCCCTGTTTGCTTGTAGGATGGACTGTTATTCACCCTGCTCTGAGCTCCTGTTGTCACTTTTCTCCTCCTGTTCCTGTTTCTCCGAGGCCTGGCCGTCCTCGTAGTGCGGTCGGCTCAGATTGATGCCCAACAGAGATTTGGGTTTTCGGCCTCTCTTCCTCTTTAATGGCTGACCAGATGCCCAGTCCTGCTGCAGGTCTGATGGATAAAAAGATGGCAGAGGGTTGAATCATATGTATAGATAGAGTATGGATAGAATGAGGGAGTTTACAGCATATGCTTCCTCTGTACCAACCTTTCCTTCCCTGCCTGCAGTGACTCTTAGCTTTGTCCTCACAGGGACTCCCTTTGCAGTAAAGCAAACATGCTGAGGGTGCGACACGCTGGGCCCCAACCTTCTGCTTCAGGTGGGTCACTCGTCTGGCAAGCCTGGAACTTAGGGCGTTGGACTGACCTCGGTGTTTACAGCGGACTTTCATCTGGACAGGAAGAAGAACATCTGATTACTTACTTCTTGTTAATTCCAGAAAAACAGAAGTACTTTAGCAGCAGAAGGGGGGGGGGGCTGTGGATGAATGAGGAGAGACGGCAGACGGACCCACCTGTGCAGATTTGAGGCTATTGAAACTGTGATTGGACTTCTTCTTCCTGGAGTTTCCTTCCAGTAAATTCAGCCCAGTCCTGGTGAAATCACAACAAACACAAGAGAATTTATCCCACATAAAATGGATCACAGACTCAATCTGATCGTACATTATTTCAAGGATGATATCCTCTGTAGCGCTGCCTTTACGCGCCCCCCTTTCTAGTTCCTGATCCCCTTCTGAAAGATTCATTCATTGTCTCTTTCTCATTCTCTCTCTCTCTCTCTCTCTCTCTCAGCACTCCTCTCAGCCTCATAACTTTGATGAGTTAAGAGACGGGCTCCGCCGACCGTCTGCTCAGTTTGACGGCAAACACAGAAATATTCAGCAGCCGTGTGAATATGAAAGTCAACACATGAAAGAATTATCTGGTGCAAAGGAGAGTGGAGAAGAGACGGAGAGAGACAGAGGAGGGAGGAGAGTAGCTGAAGGGGAAGGAAAAGAGACAGATGGAGAGATGAAGCAGTCTCTGGGGAGTCTGTCCGCTGACCGGGAGCTTCAGGGCTCAATCGATAAACACTAACCTCTATTGAACACTACTCCTCCCGTTCTCTCTCTCTCCCTCTCTCTCCCTCTCTGTCATTCCTTCATTGTATGCATGCTCTAACACCACAGGCAGCCAGCATTCACACTCACGCTCATACACTCTAATAGCAGCTGGTGTCTAAGGCAGGTGAATCTTATATTCCCAGAGCGGGAAGGTTTTTAGCTCTCAGCGTCTCCGCTCCCAGCAGAGGAGAAATGAGGAGGAGAGAAAAAAAGGAAGGAAGGAAAATATCATTATCAAAAAAAAAAAAAAAAACCAACAAAACCCAAATCTGAATGAATTGTTTATCCATCCATCAAGACTATGTGTCTGTTGCATCGCTCGCCTCTATTTCAAATCTGAAGCCTTCTGAGCTTCTAAACCTTCTGAGATTCTGAACTCTGGAGTCTGAATACTTGCATACTCAAGGTTTGACAGCAAATTGGGAGAAGTCGCCGCTATTTAAACGGCACAATGCACCTTTGTACAGAGCCAGGTACAAAAAGGCATAATTATGAATGCTTCAATGCTATACTGCAACAGACACACCTTTCAGATGCTGCAATCGCAATTTGACAATTTTTGCAACTTTTTTGACCAATCTCAAAGTCCGTTCCACTTCACAAAGCTATTGGGAACAAAAATTCAAATTTCTCTCCAAGCTCTGCTTTTCATTTTACACACCGCATCTTCCATTCGAATTTCATACAACCAAATGCAACTTCACAATTAACTTCGAGAAACTCGCTGTCCGATAAACACGATTCACCTTGCTATAAAATGCGGCTTTTTAAATTTGGACTAAATGAGACAAAAGTTGAGAAATTTTGATCCAAAAACTTCAGGAGATAAATCTTCCCCCAGTGGTGGAAATAGGCAACGTCTAAATATTTATAAATGATCCATGAAAGGGTTTTTATGAGGTTTTGAATTAACAAAAAAGATGTGGAGCGGAAGTGATGACAATTCCATAATGTGTCCAACTATTTATGGTTATAATCAGGTGGCTATTACAAACACTCCTGTGGCTGGATTCCTACAGGCAAGTTATTTAAGAAAGCATGTCTAAAGGCCATGGAGTTTATTTATAACTGTGGCTTTGAAATTATATATTCAATAATCCAATATAGATGTGTCCACATACTTTTGGCCATATACAGTAGGCTTGTATTAACTGAGTGTGCCTGCTATGACTCTCCACCTCTCTCTCTCTTTCACTGTTTAATTTGAACCCACAACTCACGAGAAGATGAAAGCATAAAGAAATGATGCAACGCTTATTAATAACACAGAACTGCTGCTCATGCACGGATCAACTATAACTACTAATTAAACCAGCTCAGTGTCCGGTGTGTGTGTGAGTGTGTGTGTGTGTGTGTGTGTGGAGCACCGGCGTTACTTAAGCCTTTCACTGTCATTTTCATTAGCGCTTTCTAATCATGGTAACCGTGACAAACCTTGAATTTCTCTAATCATTTTATCAAGGTGCGGGTTGCACATGCTAACAGAGGTGGTGCGGAATGAGAAAACACATTTATCACCATCAGTGTTGAATACCGGCAGTGTGTCTGTGTCTGTGTGTGTGTGTGTGTGTGTGTGTGTGTGTGTGTGTGTGTGTGCGTGCGTGTGTGTGTGTGTGTGTGTGGGTGTTTCCAGCTTGTGCAGGAATATGTGTCAGCATGAAAGTGTGCTCAATAACGTGTAGTTGTGTGTTACAGTGACTCCGACTGATGTTGAGTCATTTATCACTGTAATAACTGTACATCGGAACTTTGTCCGGCTGTATTAATATATTATTGAGGTCTGCAAGGAATCAGGACATAATCAATGCAAGTGATAAATATGATTAAAAGTGATTAATGATGATTAATGAAGGCCTCATCTTCTGTGCCTTCTCTCATTAACAATCATGCCATCACATAACCCAATATGTGTGTGTGTGTATGTGTGTGTGTGTGTGTGTGTATGTGCGTGCGTGTGTGTGTATGTGTGCGTGAGTGTGTGTGTGTGAATGTGAGCAGCTTTTTCCAGTGCCCAATCAAGAAAATCATCAGCTATAGAGCATTTGAAATATTTCGCCTGAAGAAGTTCTTGAAAATCAACCGTGCCTTTGACAGAAAACACAAACAGAAATCAGGTTGAATGAGTTGTGCTTGCCAATCACACCGATTATGCTCATGCAATATCAGGGGACCGACCTTAGCCGTTTGGAGCTCTCTGCAGCCGCCGCACCAGGGGTGGACTTGCGTTTGCGGGGGCGACCGGGCCCCCTACGGGCAGGACTACGGGACGTCTCCTCTTTCCTGCAGAGAGGAAGAGAAGAAGGAGGAAGAAGACAGACAGAGAGAGAGGGGGAGAGGGAGAGAGATCAAAGATGCAGTCCAGACAGCAGGAGGAATCAAGAGGAGACTTGTATTGGATACAGGTCAAACTGCATAAGGTGTGAGCAGGCAGGAAGTCAGGAGGATGCAACATGACAGCAGCATTGGGAATGTTGGAATGCATGTCTCAATTTGGACAAAGACAGAGAGAGACAGAGTGTGTGCGTGTGTGTGTGTGTGTGTTTGTGTGTATGTGTGTGTGGCGTGCAGGTGTGTGTGTGTGTGTTGTTGCTCCTCACTGGTGGTCATGTTTCCTCTGTAGCTTGGCCAGTTCCCTCTGTTTCTCTTTGTAGCGGCGCTGTAGCTCAGCCAGCTGGACACGCATGGACAGCTCCTCCCCTCCCATTGTCTCCATGGAGCCCTTCACTGGGCAAACCTGACACACGCAAATACAAACACACACACAGCAGAGGAATTTCAATTGGCATTCATGGGACATGTGAAGCAGCCAGCTTGGAGTAGGGTAGGTTGATAATACATACAGATATTTTTGGGTAAATTTGGTCACTAGTGATGTTTCAGCTTTAAGGCTTCTAGGAGATTGACCAGAAGCCTTATGCTAAAATATTTTTTAAAAAGTATAGTCAATTTTTAGTATTAGAAAGACTCTAACGGCACCGTATTACAGTAACTGCATGGGACAAAAAAATCAACAAACCCTCTCAAAAACTCTCATCACTGCTGCATGAAATTAGTTAAAAAAACCCACAAAGCTCTATTTTATTTCTATGTTTGTTCTATGTTATTCTACACAGTTTAGGTTGGAGAGGACATCGGAGATGCTCAATTTGGCACAGTTGGCTAGGCAATGGACCCAGAATGTGACAGAAAAAAGGGTTTTAGACCCCAGAGAGGGATTTTGGCTGCAAAATACCACCTATGTCCACTAGGGGAAGTATTTGCATACTATATAACCTTTCTCTGTCCTATATATCCAGTGATTTATCATAATCTAGCATTGTGCACTGTAAAATTAAAGCAAAATTATAGGGAGCCCTGTAACAAAAAATGCTAATCTGTCCAATATTTCCCCTCACTTTTAATCTAATCAATACGAATGTTTTTTCTGCGAGTTAAAATATAATGTATGTTAAAAAATATTTTATGTTTGCACATTACTTCAAAACGATTCACATCTCTAAAAGTTACAAAGGGCATTTGATTAACCAATATCCCCCCGGGGATCAATAAAGTATTTCTGATTGTGATTACAGTTGATTGATAGAAGAAATAAATCTAATAAAACCTAGAATGTAAGAATGGACTGTTTTGTCTGTTGTTCAGTCACAAAGACATTTTCTAGGAAGAATGAATGATTGACTGTCTGAATGTATAAATGTCCTGAGAAGCCTCACTGGTTCGTGGCGAGGCGTCCAGCTGCACTTCCTCCGCAGGTTGATCCGTCTCCTGATTGGACACTGTTGGATTGTCGCTGGATCCACAATCTCAGCCTCCATCTCCAGGGCACGGGCAGCTGCCAAAGTCGCCAGACTGTGAAGGTCAAAGGTCAGCATGTCTTCACCTGTATGGAGACACGATTGTTTGGGTTTAAACTGCTAGAAATATTTGTGTGCTGAATGTATTTATTTCTGGAATGATGAAACCATGCCTGTGTGATATTAACTGTACACACACGCGCACGCACCCACCAAGGGGAGTGGTACACAACGATATTTACATCTGTCACTGTCATTAACTCTGTCATTGTCACAGCAGCAGCAGATGAAAGAGAATATTCATTAGATGGAACACACACACACACACACACACACACACACACACACACACACACAAATACACACATACACAAAGCAAAGCAAATAAATAACCGTCATTCTGAATACACACAAACACCTATAACAGTTTTCTGGTGCAGACGGGGCGAACTGCATAAACATGTGAGGAAGAATCGGAGAGAAGGAAAACGATGGCCAGGAGGAAGGAGGAGGAATGTGCCACGCTGAGAAGAAGGGAGGGAGGGGAAGGGTAGTAAAGGGGAGGAGAAGCAATAAGAGGCAAAGTGTTTATTGAGCTATCTATTTATTCTCCTACATCTCCTCATTATGGACATGGACAGAATCCAATTTTCCCCTTCCAGGAGACGAGAGGAGAGGAGAGGAGAGAGGAGAGAGGAGAGAAGAGAGGAGAGGAGAGGAGAGGGGGGAGGAGAGAGGAGAGAGGAGAGAGGAGAGGTTTTACCGGATCACTCTCAGTAGGTGCACTGGAGCTGCAAAGCCTATTCACTGACATCGGAGATCATTAAACCTGAGTGTGTGTGATTGGGAGATGGAGACAGAAATGTAGAAGAAGAAGAAGAAAAAGAAGAAGAAGCAGAAGAAGAGGAGAGCATGAAGGATGGAGTTTTCATCTTTTAAATGTGGAAGAAAAAAAAAAGAAAAAAGAAAACTATGTGAGAACGATAGGTAATTCCTCTGAGACGGAGGGACGGAGCTAAGACAGGCAGCTTTGTCCTGTCCAGATCCCAGAGGTCAATGCCGTTTGTGAGACCTGCGAGCCAATGGCACGCTCTGGTTACGCTGACAGGATGACATCACCGCTGTCATCACCACGCCTCGTATAGCATCCCGAAGGATGGCCACAATCGATAGATACCTTCCACTCACACATCTCTGCGCAGTAATAACGCCATACTGTGTCCCTAAAGAGGGGTGAAGTGTGTAATAAGAGGCGGCACCGGGGAGTTGAAGGGGAAAACAAAAACAGTGTGGGAAAATTAAAACCATTACACTTCATACGGCCCGAGTCATCATTAGAACCTATTAAGGAAGTTTATTGAGCTGAAATCTCCGTCTAAAAGAAATGTGGTGGAATAAAAGGGGACACTACGCCACAAACTCTCCTCTGTCTCTGCATAAATCGAAATAATAAGGCTAATTTATACTGGAGGGGAAAGTCTCACTTGATTCCTTAATCTGTAATTGTGATCTCCAGGGAGCGGCGGAGATATCCTTCTGCGTGAAGGAGCGGCATAAATACATCTGTCTGGGATCGGCTTCATCTCCCAAACACATTCAGGATGACAAAAACTCCATCAGCGGTATTAATAACGTTTCATGCAGAAGGTCCAGAGCAGGTTTTCAAATAAATGTGTTGCAATTTGGAGAATGTTTTTCACGCCACAATAGGAATTATTGATTTCACACCTATTACGCATGCCAGCCACGTGCATCCACATGTAAACAGATGCACGCTCACACACGGCGAGTCTGGCTCAGACACGAACGCAGCCGAACGACTTATGATTTTTACACGTATTAATTCCATCAACAAGGCATGCAGAGGCAGGATTTACACTCTAGATTACATTGGTTTAATAAATAAAAAGGAGAAAGAAGCATGTGAAGGGAGAAGTAACAAGGAGGGAGGAGGAGGAGGAGGAGGAGGAGGAGGAGGAGGAGGCACATGCCGGGAGCAGGCTGCCTGGTGGAGAGACACATAAACCCTGATGGAGGAGAGCAGGGATTCATCTGGGATTACTTAACAGCTTACACACACACACACACACGCACCCACACACACACGCACACGCGCACACACACACACACACACACACACACACACACACACACACACACACACACACAAACACACTTTCAGCAGTGAGCGAGCGCACACCAACGCAGGCAAACAGACACACACAGATGCTGGTATAAATAAAAACACTTTCTCTCAGAGGGACGAGGGGAAAATAGGAACGCTTACAGGAGAAGTGTTTTAAAGGAAAGGGTCTAATTAGCAAAGAAGGACGCCTGAGCGTGGGGAACACACTGGGCCGAGTGTGTGTGTGTGTGTGTGTGTGTGTGTGTGTTAATGAGTTGATGGTCTCTACAGCTCTGCATCTGGGTTGCACACTTCTCCCAGTCCCTTTTGTAGTTCGCTGTGTGTGTTTGAGGTGACACAAAAAGAAGTAGGGAAACTTCTTGCAGTGTTTTCTTACTTGATGTGATTTTCAGGTTACTTTTGGTTCATTTTACTGTCAGCAAAGTCGACACGGAGTGTATTTAAAATCGTTATTGAAGGCATTTCTACATTTTTGTTTTAGTTTTCATACCTCCAAAAGTTGGGGATGTTAAGGAATCGTCATTTCTGCCGCTGGTCGCATATGATTTGTGTTAACGCGATAACTCAAAAACTATTTCATTAGTGTGAGGAAGTTCCTCCTTGACTAGGAGGAACTGTTTTAATGAAAAACGCTGTTTTTGGGGCATAACTTCCTAACCGTTGGTCTAATTTAGTCCAAATTTACCTCATACAATTTCTGCCGTCTCAATGAGATTTAAATACTTTATTGGTTTAAATTGAACTCATATTAACTGACTCAAGGAACTCATCTAGTTTTATTTCTGAGCTCTGAAAAAATAGTTAAGTGAATTTCTCTTTATTATTGGGTCATTATGCAATCTTATCTTCAATCAGGGGAATGGCTTGTACAACGCAGGGGATTGGGGGCTTTTTGGGGATATACCTTCGCTGTTACGGATGACAACATAGACCGTGTTTCTTTCGTAAACTTGTGGCGTTTTAGAACGCCTTGAAATATGAAAAATATGTACGCAAGTCTGGAAGGATGCTTTTTTAAATAAACTCACCTTCAGCATCTTTCTCTTTGCTCTCCCTGTTTTTCTGCTGGATCTCCAGTTCGGCAAGTTCTCCCAATATCTCCATGCCATGATGGGACGGAGGACTGGGTGCCGGGGCTGCAGGCGCTGTCGGGTACAAGGCATCTCTGGTGGCGCACAGAGCTGCAGCGATGAGGAGCTCCAGGCTCCACATGTACGCTCCTTGCAGCTGAGCTGCTGTGCTCGCTGAGGGAGGGACGACACAGGCAGAGGACGGGGAAGGAGCGGGAGAGTTGCACAATAGTTCCACCGAGTTTCCTGGACTCATCCTGCTCCCCTCCTCTTCCAGATCATCCTCAACAACCTCTACATTCTCGCCATCTTTGTCCTCTTCTACCGCCTCCTTCTCCTCCTCTCCAGGCTCTACAGGTACAGAGACAGTACATTCTCTCGGTTCAGGGCTCTTTTCCTCCTCCTCATCCTCCTCTCTGTCCTCCTTTCCATGTTCCCCATCAGGCGTTTGATCTTTGAATAGTTGGGGCTCCTCTGGGCTGGCCTTCTGGCCTGAGCAACCCAGAGAGAGCTCTACTTTCAGTACTTTGCCCGTGGCTGTTGCCGGGCACTCTGAATCTAGAACCAGAGCTAAGTCCGGGCATGGCGACAATCCAGAAATCTTTCCCTCAGGTTTTGAGACGGAGCATCCTCTCACTTCTAGCCTCCTTTCTTCCCTCTCTTCCTCAATGACTCCACTCTGAGATGTCACCGCATCGCAGTCTCTCTCATCCTCGTCCTCCCTCCTCTTGTCTTCTTGGGCGAGAGGCTGGATGTGGCACGGATGTGGGAGAGTCTTGGCATCAGGCTGCGCTGGCTCGGCTTCCACTGTGGCTTGTTCTGCCAGTCGTGCTTCGGGAAGCGAGGGCCCGGCCTTGTAACAAATGGTGATTGGAGGGTAGGTGTAAACAGGTGGTAGGTCTGGAGGACAGACAAGAAAGCACATGTTTGATAAGTCCTCACACTGCATATTTATTTACAAGCATCTTACAAAATATATAAAATCCTTTTTTTTCTTTTTATGTCTCGTCCTTTCCCTTTGAAATGTTTTTTAGCCAGACAGAATAAATCATGTGATCACAGTTATACCCTGAGAGCAGGGTGCACAAAACAGCGTGGGCCCATGTGTGATTGTAAACTAGTGTTTATTATACTGTATGTGTTCCATCTGAGTGTGTGTGCGTGTGTGTAGACCTATGAGGGTTATTGATGACACCCTGCTGTTTTCCTGTGATTGCAGTGCCGGCCCTGTCACCCATGCACTCCTTTATTGATGGTATCCCTCCGCCCCCTGACAACACATTCAGATGAATGTGTATCCTTCCGCCTGTTCTTCTCAAGGACCCCTGAAGGATAAGGAGGGTCCGTCTGAAGATTTTACTGACCTTCCTCTTTGAGTTAGTCATACAATCTCAGACACACACACACACACACACACACACACAGAGCCCATGTGAGCCCATGTGCTGTCTCTGACCTTAATGACTGACCTGCCTGCTGCGCCTCTTTAGCTTGCAGCGGAAAAAAACCCCCGCACACACACACATTCAAGGACAGATAGAGCAAAGGATCAGCCATGCATCAAACAGTTTCTGCAAAATCAAAAGAATATCATGCTTCAAAGAACAGCGGTAAATTTCTGCAGAACCTCTCTCCCTCTCACTGTTTCTCAAGTCTACGTCTCTCTTCTCCGTGACTGTGCCTCGTTTCTTTTCGTTGTATGACTGTTTGCCACACTCACCTGGTTCTAAGGATTGTGGGTAGTCCTGAGGAGGCTGGCCCTCTCCTCTGTCACTGCCCCTCTCCAGCCCCTTAGAGAGATGTGAAGGAGCAGGGCTGAGTGCCGGGGAGCGAGGCGCCGCCGCCGCTGGGCTTGGCGCAGGGGTCAGAGGGTTCACCGTGTGCGGCCGCCTGGATGGGGAGTGGTAGCAGGGTGACTGACGGCTGCTAGGATAAATCCCCGGCGAAGGTGTGGGTGTCTTGGGTGGAGGGGGTGTGTGAGAGAATGGTTTAGCCACATGCGAGGAGGTGTTGGATGGAGAAGACGAGGAAGAGGAGGGAATCCTGGATATGGAAGATTCATGAAGAGAGTCCTCAACAGTGACTGCGTGTTCCTCGTGTTTTCTCTGTGAAAGAAGTAAGAAAGTAGAATCTTATGGAAAAATGCTAAAACTTTTCATATAACTGCATCATATCTCATAAAAATCATACATTTTAAGATTGATGCTTTACAAACTTGATCTGTCCTGATGTTTTTCATCCCAAGCAGGACAGACAAGACGTATTAAAAGTACAAAAAGGGAAAATCACAATTCCAGAGTTTCTTCCTCTCCAACTTCAGAGAAAAAAAGAGAACAGAAAAAAAAGAAGCAAACTTTTGGCCCAAATCTTTCCTTCCCTCTTAATTCCCTGTATGTCCCTCCCTTGTTCTCCTTCTCCTCTCCCCCACACAGTAGATACATTTGTTCTCTCAGATTGTAGATTGATTTCAGTAAATATTGCCAGCCATATTATAAGACAATAAAAAGAAACACACTCAGATGCAAAAGAAAAATGTCCTCTGAAAGAAAAGCGATGAAGATAAATCAGTGTCAAACGATGTTTGATCTGCCAAATGATGTGTGAGTGCAAACGCCACACAGCACCACCTTGATGAAGCTTTTGTGACCAGTGGGTCAGCGTCGCAGGTAGGCTTGTAGCACTAAGGACCTTGCCTGAGGGTCCACACTGGATTTCTGCCCGCCCTATTTAGACTGGGATTCGAACCACAGTGCCCTAGACCAAAGTCACTGGTGTAAACCACTGAGCTATCCTACTGACATTTAACTTCCCAATATCACAACACTTCCTAAATCTCATTTGACCAGTTTGTTCAAAGGACATCGAAGTTTTACACTAAAACAACCTCCCTTCATTCATGTCTGATTTACATGTACTATTATTATAATGGCGATTATATTCTATACCTGTCCTATGGAGTGGCGCTGCATGTGCTCCATGGCGCGCTGCTGCTGCTGCTGCTGCTGCTGCTGCTGCTGCTGATGTTGATGCTGCAGGGCGTACAGGTCCTGCTGCCTTAGGAATGAGGAGCGGGAGTAGACTGGGTGATGCTGGAGGTGAGAAGGAGGACCTCGTCCTCCATATACAGGAGTCCACAAACCTGATGTTTCCAGAACGTCTAGAGTGAGAGATGGATGTAAAGTTAGAGATTGTTTTAACATCTTTTGGTTGGTTTGAACAATAGATTACGACAGGCCAGTTGTTAAATTCACACCACGAAACTTTGGCATAAATGAGCAGCAACTGTCAGTCGAGACTTATGTTGAGGCGTGGGCCAGAGCGGCGGTCACCCGTGGCATAAAAGTCTTAGGGGCTCAAATTTCAAATGAAAGAAAAATTGGTGATAAATAAAAACTCCCTATGTTCGAACATTCTACACACTGAAAGCAGGTAGAACGTGACTCAAGTTCCTCACAGTTCACACCCACATTCTGCCAATTATCTAATCTCAACTTCAGTGCGCCATTTTTGTCCTTCCTGACCGAAGTTTCACAGAGTTGTGGGTCTGGCTGCCTTAAAAGGCAAACGTTGCAACATAATTGGCTAACTGGTGTACGGTACCGTGAGAGAGCTATCAATACGGGCTGTATTTCATTTTTGAAATACAGCCCGTATTGATAGCATTTCGTAAGAGATGCTATAATTTTTCGTCCTGGCGTCCTGGTTTGGTTTTGAGATGATCCGTGGTAAAACCCGGAGCTCTGGATAGTGAAACAGATTTTTAACATAACGGACACAATGAAGTCCATTATGTTAAAATGTCTATGGGTCTCTCTCTCTCTCTCTCTCTCTTTCTCTCTCTCTGTCTCTCTGTCTTTCTCTCTCTGTCTCTCTCTCTCTCTAACAAACCCACACACACCCACACTGACAAATTTTTTATCTCGTTGTTTATCATTTGTCAGAAGTGACCAACTGGCATCCAAATTTATTCAAATGAATCAAGCCCGCTAGGCAGTTTTTCAACATGACAAGGCAAAAAAACATTGCAACAAATCTTTTACTGTATTTTCTTCCTAGTTACAGCCAAACTGTCCTCATACAAACTGTCCTTATACAAACTGTCCTCATACAAACTGTCCTCATACAAACTGTCCTCATACAAACTGTCCTTATACAAACTGTCCTTATACAAACTGTCCTCATACAAACTGTCCTTATACAAACTGTCCTTATACAAACTGTCCTTATACAAACTGTCCTTATACAAACTGTCCTTATACAAACTGTCCTCATACAAACTGTCCTTATACAAACTGTCCTTATACAAACTGTCCTCATACAAACTGTCCTCATACAAACTGTCCTTATACAAACTGTCCTTATACAAACTGTCCTCATACCAACTGTCCTTATACAAACTGTCCTTATACAAACTGTCCTCATACAAACTGTCCTCATACAAACTGTCCTCATACAAACTGTCCTCATACAAACTGTCCTTATACAAACTGTCCTTATACAAACTGTCCTTATACAAACTGTCCTTATACAAACTGTCCTCATACAAACTGTCCTTATACAAACTGTCCTTATACAAACTGTCCTCATACAAACTGTCCTTATACAAACTGTCCTCATACAAACTGTCCTCATACAAACTGTCCTTATACAAACTGTCCTTATACAAACTGTCCTCATACAAACTGTCCTCATACAAACTGTCCTTATACAAACTGTCCTCATACAAACTGTCCTCACACAAACTGTCCTCATACAAACTGTCCTCATACAAACTGTCCTCATACAAACTGTCCTTATACAAACTGTCCTCATACAAACTGTCCTTATACAAACTGTCCTCATACAAACTGTCCTTATACAAACTGTCCTCATAAAAACCGTCCTCATACAAACTGTCCTTATACAAACTGTCCTCATACAAACTGTCCTTATACAAACTGTCCTCATACAAACTGTCCTTATACAAACTGTCCTCATACAAACTGTCCTTATACAAACTGTCCTCATACAAACTGTCCTCATACAAACTGTCCTCATAAAAACCGTCCTCATACAAACTGTCCTCATACAAACTGTCCTTATACAAACTGTCCTCATACAAACTGTCCTCATAAAAACCGTCCTCATACAAACTGTCCTCATAAAAACCGTCCTCATACAAACTGTCCTTATACAAACTGTCCTCATAAAAACCGTCCTCATACAAACTGTCCTTATACAAACTGTCCTCATACAAACTGTCCTTATACAAACTGTCGTTATATAATCCTTATAGGTGAATTACATCATAACTATTATTAATGTGATTTCACGTTTGAAGATATCGGTACTGTAATGATCCATACATTACATTACAAAATCATTCTTATACATTTATTACTTCCCCGAGTTGCAACGGGCGCCTGGATATCTTGGCTCCTCTTCCACTACCTGCCTCGTCTCTGTGACGCCTGTCACACTGATATTGTTGTTCTGTTGCTTCAACGAGTGGTTACTTTTCTTTTTTCACTGTGATGATTGTTTTGCTGATGCGGTAGTCATTCTTTGTTCTTTGTTCTTCTGCTTCAGCTATTCAAAATATATTATATACTGGACTGGTGGATGGGACCACTCAGGGAGGGCTAATGGTCCACAGGTTAGGGGGTGCAATATTTGCCTTTCCCTGGGCGCTGTCAACCCACACCATGCCACTGGTCGAGACATATTTCCATGGCTACAGTATCCCAGGATGTTCAACATTCAATAATACGTTATCTATCTGCTGTGTCAGACATAATCAATAAATCTTGAATGCTTCTATTTACCTTCTAAACCTTTCTATATTTTCGTGTAATGTGTAATGAAAACACACTAAGTAAATGTGGATTAATTCATTCAAACACATGAATACAAACACACACACACACACACAGACACACATCCCTCCTTGGCTGCCTTGTCGCTGGGAACCTTTGTTCTGTGAGATTAGCCTGAGTGGGCTAATGTTTCCCAGGGGAAGGGTTCAGTGGATGCACTTCCCCTCTCTCCAGGAACTCCCACCGAGTGATGCAAGGGAGGCGGGAGATAATTAAATTTCACAGCCTGTTTGAAAAGCAGCGTTGACACACACACATGTACACACACACACATATACACACACTTTTCTTTCTATCTGGGCATTGGCTAATGTCATAACCCTTAACACTGAGCAATGTCCCATAACAGACATGAAAACCCCTAACTTCATGCATCTATATTCAGTCTGGTCCAAACACAGCAGCGCTCCGACACAGGAGAGGTGAGTGCCAGTTAAAAGCGTTTGTGTAATGCTGGCCACATGCAGGGGGGAACGGAATAGCTGCTCCCATTAACAAAGCTATAAAACACAGTACGACTGACAGAGGGACTTAGTTGAGCATTATATTATGATTAGCCAATGATACTAAATCTATGGGAGAGAAATGGCTGCAGCTCTGATCGCAGCACAAACGGAGAAAAAGGAGGCAGAAGGGGGGGGGGATATGCAAAGATGGTTAGTTTTACCGAGGTGATGATGAGGCCCAGTTTCTGCTGGAAGAACCGCCAATGGGGAGTTGGGGTCTTGTGTGAGTGACCCCAGGACGGGCTGAAGGGGGCTGGGTAGACCTGGTGGAAAGCCAGGACTCATTCCCATGTGGCTCAAACCTGGATTAAAGATATAAAAATAACACAATTAAATGAGAATAACATTTCAATAGTTATTCTACCTCACCAAGAAGATAATGCGAGGCTTAAGGGCTACATTTTTACATAAAAACCTCACAAGACATTGCTAGTGCTCCTCAAATATACAAAGGAACGGAGTAAACCTCTTCTGCCTGCACTGAGGAGTGGGAGTAATGGAAATTTTAATGAAATGCCTTTTGTGTGTTTTTAGTTTGCTTGTGAACGTTTCAGCATTTGCAAGTCTGGTACCACTTTACAATAAGACTGCTGTTATGTAAAGGATTTATAACTGTTCATAATTTCAATTTTAATTCAGTTATAACCTCTTATGAAGCATTAATAAATGACAACTCTTCAGAAAGAAATCCATTTCTTACTTTCCGGTTCTATCGGTTTTACTCCGCTCTGTTATGTCACAGAGCAGCGGAATTTTTAATCACATTTCTTTAACTCAACTTAACTCACCAAAACAAATAAAGGTCGTCTGTGTGTACCATCATAAACAATACTGAATAATATAAAAGAAAAAGATTTAAAGATAACCCAAGGAACCCCCCTCGGCATACCACCCACGCTGACTAGAATAGATGTCAGAAAAACAATAAAAACTCAAATAAATCCGTGAAAACTCTATAAATTCAACAGATGTCTTTTATACGTAAAGCAAAACGGTGCTGACTCGCCTCCACTCTACTCACTGTAAGAATGGCCCATCCAGAGGGAGGGACTTCCTGTCCGTTGCATCCAGTGGTAGTGAGCTGGGTGAGCGTGTGCGGCGGGGTCCACCCCTAACTGACCGGCTCCTCCGGACACCAAGAGGTGAGAAGTCAAATCACCATGGCAGCTACTGGAAGGGTGGATTCTGGCGAACTCTATGCGATCCTTGTTTTCTCTGTTGAGATGGACAGCGTTGTGAAATTTGTCATTACCTTGATTATCCCTCTTATTGTCACCATAATCATCATCCCTGTTATTATGATCATTATCTTCATTCTTTTCATCTTCATTACCACTAGAACCATTACAATCGCTGGGAAAAGGGAACTATGACGGCAACAAGTAACAGCCATCATCCTCAGCCTGGTCTATGAGTTCTCATTATGTGTTTTCTTCCCTTAATATGACTACATAATAAGAGCCCCATACTTCAGACACATCCGTATTAGTCCCCACAACATTAATGCACCACATCTCATCTTAGACAGAAAGAAAACAGACAGGAGGGAGGAGAGAGAGTGAGGGAGCACAGAAATACCACATCAAAGGGTGGGAAGAGTAAATGGAGAGGGGGTGAGAGAAAAGAGAAGCAGAGTCTTAGACTGGGAGAGAGAAGCCAGGAGAATAAAAGAAGTGCAGCTTATCAAATGAGAGGACAAATGAAAAGATGATTTCCTTCGTGTGTGTGTCCGTGTGCGTGTGTGTGTGTGTGTGTGTGTGTGTGTGTGCGTGCGTGTGTTTATGTGAGAGTTCAAGAGTACCTGATGATCATCTCTCTGTCCCGGTCCAGGTGATGAAGGCTGATCTGGTCCTCGGTCATCCTCTTCCTCTCCTCTGCTTCCCGGCCTAGAGGATAGACGGGGCGTGACACCCCTGAAACGCAAATGAAATCAAACATATAATTTTATAACATCATTTTACAACAGTAGAGAAAACACTGTGGAAACTCGCAGTTTGTACGTTTGAAACATCTTCAGAGATCTTTCTGCTCTGTTAAAGGTGATGTCTGCTTGAGGTCACATGGTGTCACGTCTTCATGTTCATCGTAGGTAGAAATACCAGTGGTGGACCGAGTCTTCAGATCCTTTATTTGAGTAAAAGTACTTTTAACCCACTGATGCTACACCACAAGTAAAGCTTAAGGTGCATTAAATACATTACTTAAGTAAAGGAATGTAAGTATTATCAGCAAATTGTACTTCTTCTACGCATCTGAGTAAAAGTACTCATTGTGTAAAGGAATGGTCCGTCGTATTGTTTTACTCTCATATAAGGTGTTTATTGATTCATATCCCTGCTGTAAATGTGAAAAATGTACATTAATGAAGGACATTTACTCAATTACTATCCTTGAGTACAAATTCACAAGTACTTTTTTTTTATCAATTTTCCTGCTTCATAATATATAAACATATATATACATATAAACACACACATATAACCATATATATGTGTATATATAGTAGAATACTGCTGTAGATGTAAAAGTTTGATGTAATCTAATGACTTTTTTGTTGTAGAGTATTGAATCTATATCAGCCTCATATCTGTTTCATAGCAGTGAACCATATATCATCAAAACATCATTTTTAAGACGATCGGAAATAGTTTTAAATAATTTGTTGTTAAATAAAATTTAAAAAAAATGTAATCTGAAAAGTAACTTGTATCTACAGCTGTTAGATAAAAGTATATTAAAAGTATATATATATATGTATATATATAGGCATTGACCATAATATACATATATATATTCTACATTTCCCAGAGGGCTTGCGGTAACATTTCCATTCAGAAATCATTATATTTGCACCCACTATGAAACATTATCTGAACTTTGGAGAGTCTCACAGCTTTTTTGCAATTTAGAGTCAAATGATGAAACTAGTTTCAAAGCGTTGCTACAAAGTAGTCACTGTTTATTCAGGTAATTACACAAAAATGAGTCCTGTACTTGAGTGTTTGATGATGGATTTGTCAATTGATGCTCTAGAAATAGCAGTAATTAATAAATGATGTCGTACCTTTCATGCCTGGCAGCACCCGGCCCTGTCTGCTGTGTCCGGGGGTGTTGTCTGGGGAACGGTGGGGCGGTCTGGCTACTGCAACTGCAATACCCACTGGCGGCTGTCTTACCTCCCCCTCACCTGCCTCCCCCGCCTCCTTCCCACCTCTGTCTCCCTTCTCTCCTTCATTGGTGGAGCATCTGCGAGGAGGAGGGAGCGACTGTTTGGGAGGGTCTTGACTGGAGGTGTTCGTTTTAGCTCCTCCTTTGTCGCCCTTCTCTGATCTCTCTCCACCCTGCTTGAGGCAGCCCAGACCTCCAAAGGGGCCCCGCTGTGGCAGCATCAAGGGTTGCTGGGAGCTGTAGTTCATTAGGTTCTTCATGGCGTTGCCCTCATCCTCAGTGGTGTGTGAGGAGGAGCGGGATAGAGGTGGGGGCGGCTGAGAATGGGGTTGGTTGTGGTCACTGTTTGGAGCTCTACTGATGAGAACTCTTCCTTCATAATTTCCAACGGATGCATGGTGGGAGCCCTTTTTCTGTTCCTCTTGGTGGCTTCCTCGAGCCCCCCATGAAGGTGCTGTCTGACCCTCATCCCTTCCCCTCTCTTCTGTACTTGTTCCGTGGCTGTGGTGCTGCTGATGCCGTATCCTTGCAACTTTTTGTCCCTCCCTATGAGCACCTGACCCAACCCTCCCTTCAGGATTAGAATCCATGTGGGAACAGTCCCTGAAGGGGGGCGTGCTTGTGTCCGGGCCATGCTTGGGCGCGACCTGTCTGCTTCCAGGATGTGTTGCCTGGCCACTTAAGGAGGCCCGGTAAACGTTTTCCACAACCTCTGCCTCTCTGAAGGGTGAAGGTGTTTCGAGGCTGCATGACGGGAGCTCGGCCTGAGAGCTCATGTTGGGGCTGGGTTTGTGGAAGTGCTGTGTGAGGTTGCTCCAGTCAGGAGGTTTGTCTGCCTTGCCATATCCAAGCTGGTGTTGGTGTGGCTGGGATCTTTCCTTCCTTTGGCAAGGGCCGAGTCTACTTAGGTGATGGGAGAGACTTTCATAAGACCCCTCTACACCTTTGCCCTCTCCCTTCCTCCCACCTCCTCCTGCTCCCCGACAGTCAGTGGTTGCCAGGTCTCCCAGTGGCCCGACAGAGGGCACATAAGTCGGGCCAATGACTTTTGGCTCCCTGGCAGACCCCCCATGGGTGGATTCTGGATCTTTGGAGGCCGTAAGGGTAAGAGAGGCGGGAGGACAGTAAAACTCTGGGTGAGGATGATGATGTGCATGGTGCAGCCATCCTCCTGCCACTGTGGAGCCCATATGCAAAGCATGAGGAGGAGGTGGTGGAGGGGGAGGTGGGGGCATAGAGTAGGAGGCCACCGAGTGGGAGGTTGGAGGTGCCAAAATAGCCGTCACAGCAGCTGCACCTCTTCTCATACATTCACTAGAAGACGCCGAAGATTCACTGATTCTCATCTCCCCATTTATGGTTCCCTCCTTAGAGCACCTCCTTCCACCTCCTGATGGAGATCGACCCACCCCTACGCCACCACCACCACCACTGCAGCTGCTCATCATGCCCCCCTTTTCTCCGGAGCCGGTCTCTGCTTCTGAAACACTGGACAACTTACAGTTGCTCAAATGTTTTGTCTCGTGACTGACCGAGTCTCCGTCTCTGTACTCCTTGTGTCGCTCCAAAGAGTGTCTGTGGTCCTCCTCCTTGCTTTGTGGTGTGAGGTGGGGAAGGAGGGCGGGATGATGGAGGGGGTACGCCTGGTTGTGGTGGCTTGATGGAGTGGTGGCATGGTTCGTCTGATGAGGATGAGGATGGTGATGGTGTGGCTGATGTCGCTTGTCTTTGCTCTCTTGGTGCCGCTCTTTGCTGCTCAATCGCTCCTTCAGCTTTGAGACGGATGGAGCTCCTTTCTCGCCGGCGTCCTTAGCACTCTTCCCCCCTCCACCCCCAGTGTCTGTCTCTCGGTTGCAAGAGCCTAGTGGGTGGCCTGAAGCGGTCCTGGACAGCGAAGAAAGACTGTGAGCGGTTGAGAGCAGAGGGGGCTGGGGAGGAAGGCCTCTCAGGTAGAAGTGATCTGGGAGGAGAGGAGACGACTTCAATTGTCTTCATATTTAATTAAAAAAACACACAGTTAAAATATATTTCTGCTACATCCAGAGAAAAAGGAGAGAGATATTCCAAATTTGAGAAGCTAGTTCCCGGGTTGCCACCTAATCTGCCAACTGTGGTTAATGCTGACTAAGAAGGTTGTGTAACTATAAACAGTTTTCTTTCATTACATCCACTAACACTTACCTTTTTGAGTTTCATAGAAGCGGTGCTGACCATAAAGACTATTACTATGGTGATCCAGTGGACTCATGGGAAGAAAAGGAGAAGCAAGACTTCCTGAATAGCCGGGGTACCCTGTCAGACAGAGAGAGAGAGAGAGAGAGAGAGAAAGAGAGAGAGAGAGAGCAAGAATGAATGGATGTTTCTCCACAGCTTTGACATTCAACAGCCCACTAAACAAACAGCGTATCTCTACAATTTATCATGAAACGGAGCCATTTTGAGAAACGCAGAAACATATATTCCATTTTAGTGCTACTTGCGCCATAAATGCACTTTTGCACAAACAAGCCTCGTGAGTTGACATTATTTACAGTGGACAAAGTGGTGACAAAAACCACAGCTGACAGATACTGCCAAGTGTTTGCAGCATTTAACTGGATGGAATTTTCTCTTATATAAAGCACATTTTTCCAAACCTAAGACAAATAGTTTGAAGTACACACACGTACACACAAGCACACGCACGCACGCACACACAGTCCTCCGAGGAGGTCGCTGGGAGGTGAATGGTCGTTCCATTCTGTTCCTCGTCTTCAAGGACATTGAACCGTACTGGTGGATGGAGGAGGTCTTGGTGGTTGGTAGTGCTGATAGGGATGGCTGAGTGAGGGTCAGTGTGGGTGTGTGTACGTGGTGTGCGTCAGGGCGTTTATCGGGGGTGTATAGAGGGGAAAGTACGGTACGATCACAAAACTTCACCAAATAAAATACACGGACAAATAAACATACACACAGGATGCACACAAATTCACCTGATTAGGAAAAAAAGAAATTTGGATTGTATATGTATATGTTTATGTTGATGTGTGTGTGTGTGTGTGTGTGTGTGTGTGTGTGTGTGTGTGTGTGTGTGTGTGTGTGTGTGTGTGTGTGTGTGTGCGTGTGTGTGTTTGTGATCTCCAGCAGCTGGCTTTATGCCCCACAGATTGTCCTTGCCGGCCCGTTAATTGGCAGCCGTTAAAAGTTTAACGGTGGTGGCCAAAGTAAACAGCACCCCATAAAAACTCATCCTACGCATTCCACAGTCTCACTGGAAAACCACCAACACCCCCTCACTGCTTCCTGCATATGTGTGTGTGTGATAATGCTGCAATGTAAGTGCATGTATGCGTGGGTGTGTGTGTGTGTGTGTGTGTGCATGTATGCGTGGGTGTGTGTGTGTGTGTGTGTGTGTGTGTGTGTGCATGTATGCGTGGGTGTGTGTGTGTGTGTGTGTGCGTGTGTGTGTGTCTGTGTGTGTGTGTGTGTGTGTGATTATTCTGACTGGTTAACAACCAGTGAATCTAAATGGCAACAATTAGCCAAAAGGCTGTATCAGCCATCTAAAGCCAATCCCCCGGGTAATGATAAGTGATAAAATTTGTGAGGGAAGGAGGGAGGGAAGATGAGAGAGAAGAAGTGTGGAACAAAGATGGAGAAGGGACATGGTGAGGGGAAAAAGGGATGTGTGTAGTTTGCCGATTGAATGGATGATGGAGAGCGAATGAAAGCAGAGGAGACGCCAGAAGAACAGAGTTGTCTACATGAAGAGCTCCGAATCTGGTGCTGCTGTGAGTCGTTCGGAGAGGGGGAGTGAAAGAAGAGGAGAAGGAATAAGGAAGTTGAGAACCCTGAGATGGATAGGAGGGAAGAGGAAAAGGGTAAAGAAGGAGAGGAGTGAGAAAAAAGAAGAGGCGGCAAAAAAAAAAAAAAAAAAAAGGACAGGTGGGAAATTGGGAAAGTGTGCAGGAGAAGGAAAGAAAAAGAAAGAAAAAACTTGTGTGTGGGTGAACATGTTATTTTTCACGTAAGTGTACATTTCTATGTGAATGTGTTTCATTTACGACAAATGTTGTGTATGTGTGTGTTGTGTATCGAACAGGTTTTTTCCCTCATTGCTGGCTACGTTCCACTCTCTGGACCGTGGCCAGTTGGCAGGCCGCCTACTGGAGCTCCCTGGCTTCAATTCTGCAAAACAATCATTGTGTGTAGTGTGCAGTGTGAGTGTGTGTGTGTGTGTGTTTGTGCATCTGATTGTGTGTTCAGACTTCAAAGTGGAACCACACAGACACAAAATCTGTCTGATCGCCACACACATGCACACTCTCCCTTCCTTCGCGCTCACATTCTTGCTTCCTTTTCGGCAGCAACGACTCTCTCTCTCTCTCTCTCTCTCTCTCTCTCTCTCTCTCAGCTCCGTCCTGCCTCTGATTCCTGCTGCGAATCTGATTGAAGACATCAGCGCTCGTTTTCAGGACATGACTTTTGTATTTTTTAAATTTTTTAAATTATGCTAAAGCTGCAAATAAAACTTTAAAACCGCACCATAATAGATTTGTATATTAAATGTAGAACGCACCCAGAGAGATCAAAGCACCGCCAGGTCTCAACACCTCTGGGCTCTGACAAAAGCTACATCTAGGTAAAATGTAATGAAATTATCATGTTTAATTTTTGAGTTACTGCAGAATGAAACTTACAAATGTGTTCACATTTTACTCACTGGGGGGAGCTTTTTTTTTAACAAAAAACACTATTTTTTATGTAACCTTCTAACCATTGGTCTGATTTAATCCAAATTTGGGACATATAAATCACCTCAAGGATATTTATTTTGGATACATCATATATTTATTCTTATAGTTCATATTTCACTCACTAGGGGGAGCTTTTCTTCCAGAAACACTGTCTTTTCTGACTTAAATTCCTATCCGATTCCAATTTCCATGCATATAAATTAACTCAAATTTAATAAGATGTTTAATCTCACATTTAATTTGAGGAGTTCAATCAGGGGGAGTTCTTTAAAACATAGGGGATCTATTTTTTTGAAGGTTTTTTCTACCCTTGCTGTCAGGGAAAGCCCAAGTTTTTACCCCAACAGTTTTTAGAGAGCACAGAAAATGGATGGATGGTCAGTTGGCATGTTTCATGACATGCCATAGAAGGAAATGCGAACTAATAAATAAAAAAGAAAACATCCTGTTCAGTTCCCCCGTAGATTGATGAGATATGATCGTTACTAAATGTAACTGTGCGTTTCCTGCTATGAACTGGTTAAACAGCATTACGTTCTATGACATCAAAGACAACCACCGAAGCTAAAGGCTGCTCCGCCGCGGTGTTTGATGATGTCTAAAACCTTCCCAAGGCGACATCAGTCGCTGCTATTGTTTATTACATTTGGTGGAAAACTGGTGAAACGTGAATGTCTGATTGTGACGGTTTTCAGTTGAGCGACAGAGCCTGTGGCGGAAGCTGGTTTTTTTTTTGTCAGTCTTTTTGAAGGTTATCTCTTAAGACCAATCTTGCTGTCAAAAGAGAAATCCTCTCTCCTCCACACACCCACACACACACAAAGATTTTCCACATACCTGAAAGTGACAGATAACTAAGTTGAGCTCAGTCTTTGACCACAAACGGTTAACAGTCGAAAGAGAGCATGATACATGTGGATGCACACATTATTGTGCGCATATGTGTCTGATCAGGAAGGGGGCCGTTGGAGGTCGGTTAGCACAGAAGGGGCCCCGAGGGTGGGGCTGTGGTCAGAGGGGGAGGGAGAGCATGGGAGACATGGGGGTGTGTTTTGCTGTATGTGGGGGTAACAGTGCAGGAGGTCATGAAACTTAAAACTGATTTCAAAAAAACATCATGGGGCCGAGAGACGATTCGGAGGGGGGGAAATGGAATGAGTCTGAAGCTAAATTAGGTCCAATTATGGCATTGTTGTTATTACTTTACTGCTTGTAGCTGTGTGGATTTGTGTGTTTATGTTTGTGTGTTTATTGGTTGTGACAAGAGGAAGAGGAAAGTTTTGGTTGTGCACCAGTTTTGAGAGCTTGATGGTGCCTGAGCTCTGAACTAGAGAGGAGCCACAAATACACAAGCCACACGCTTGCTGACATAGCAGCCAGGAGACAGTTGTGTGAGTGTGTGTGTGTGTGTGTGTGTGTGTGTGTGTGTGTGTGTGTGTGTGTGTGTGTGTGTGTGTGTGTGTGTGTGTGTGTGTGTGTGTGTGTGTGTGTGTGTGTGCGTGCGTGCGTGCGTGCGTGCGTGTGTGCGTGTGTGTGTGTTTCTTTAAGTAGCATCATCTGAGGCATCGCTGCAGCGCGTGTTTGGCCCCAGCTCAGTGTTGGTTAAACCACTTAATGGCTCCATCTCGATCTAATCCCAAACCAAGACCCTGGATTAACCAGAGACCCAAGCACTCTGGGCCACCTCCTGCATGTGTGTGCGTGCGTGTGTGTTACCTTCATGTGAATGGGGGAACCAGATAGGGGAAGCCCTCGAATGGGGTCCAGCCCTGTAGGAGGGGGAGGAGGGGGAGGTAGCAGGTCCTGAGGGATGGGGGGTACTGCTGGCCAGGAAGGAACCCATGAAGGATGCACCTGAAAGATACAGAGGCTTGAGGTTAAAAGAGGGGCTCTGTGGTAAAAGAAAATAGCTCAGGAGAGGGGGAGCGGTAGGAAATATGTGAATGACATTCTTTTCACACTTTATAGATTCATGACCTTTTAAAAATGTTGCCAAAGTCTTTGATTTCCATTTGTCACTAAATGTATCTATAAATGTTTTCTATTGTTGCATTTATGATTGAGAAACTGTCCCTGGCATCGGATGTGCTAATCTCCAACTTCACAATATAATGAATAGAAGAACGATGATAAAATCCAATTCTGAATGTGACATTTTAAGAGCCAGGAACGTATTGCGTGTTTGACGCCGTCTTTACTCTCATTAGACGCTGAAACGGCAGAAACAGCAGATGTGATGCAGATATGTGCTGTAAAACAAACACGTGACCTGACCCCGTTCCCCACAGCTGAAAGGGTCCCAATTTGTTTTACTATCCTCCCCCCTCACTAACAACAGCTACTGTATAAGTATATATAATATACTTGCTATAAAATATGTTTTTAGCTTGAAATTGTGATAAAAAATTTAAAAGACTTTTGTTTTTCTGTTGAACTTTCCAATTAGAATGGCACTGATCAGTTTCACATTTAAATTTTGACATTAATTTGGTTAGCGTTAACTGATAACCATGATAGTCAGAATTAAGAGAGTAAATCTTCTGGAGAAGCCGATGAAAGACGAAGATGAAGATTAGGTTATGCAATTTTAAATGAGAGTTCTTCTAATCTGTTTGGTTGTTGGATTTGTAGCAAGGTTACACAAAAACTGCTCAACAGATTTACACAAAACTTTGTAGAAAGACGGCCGATATCTAGCAAAGAGACCCTTTAAAGTTTGATGCAGATCTGAATAAATTAGGTGATCCAGAAATGTTTTATCCTTCTTTCTTATCGTACC
Source organism: Lophius americanus (assembly GCA_037951165.1). Taxonomy (NCBI): domain Eukaryota; kingdom Metazoa; phylum Chordata; class Actinopteri; order Lophiiformes; family Lophiidae; genus Lophius; species Lophius americanus. The sequence goes on along the minus strand of JBBDHG010000064.1, from coordinate 2,676,013 downwards.
AAAGTGGCGATTTTTGATGCAAAAGTGGTTTATGCCAATAAAGAGCAGGGCGTATGGTTCAAGCTCAACTTATGTCAAACATCCACTAAATATCAGATGTTAAAGCACCGCAGGTCCAATCAAGAAGGTGCAAGCTCACATTTCTGATAAATTCATTCAATGTGTGAGGACCTTGTTTTATGTCTTAGAGCCAGGGTGGCTGAATGGATAACCCACCGGCCTCTTAAGCAAAGGATTGTGGGTTCAAGTCCCATCTGGGATGCGGAGTATCTTTTCTGAATTTCTGTCAGGATCAAAAAAATATTCATTGCTCTAAACCACCAGTAAACCACAGTGCAGTACTTTGGCATAAAATTTGCATTTAAAACCCTGAGCAGACTAACGTGCAATATGTGCCATTTTAATATATGCAGCATATACAAGCTATGGTCTCTATGGGCTTACACAGAGCACTCATTTAGCACCTTTATATTCTGGTCACGGTTGTACTGTAGGCAGCACAGGGGCCTCGAAGCCAAAAGGCCTCAGCCTTTTGGCTGAAGGTCCAAAGCCACTGCTTGCCTGGACTTTGAATCCCCTTTTCCATCCACGTGTGTTTTCGTGGGTTCCCAGCTACATTCCACAGTACAAAAAACATCTTGCAATATAATGTGAACTGTTGACTAAATGAATCTAAATTGCCCGTAGGTGTGACTGGCTGTCTGTCTCTAATTACCGGCGCTGTGATGAACTGGCAGCCTCTAAGAGAATGTCAGCTGGGGCAGGCTCCAGCTCTTCTGTGACCCCGAACAGGTTAAGCGGTTACAGAAAATCATTGGATGGATGGTCTGACTGACCAAGTGACCAAGTGACCAAACCAAGTGCTTTAAACCATAAGCCAGCATTTGCCCCTTTCATAAACGAATTGGAAGAGGCTACCATGCAAGGATTCACCTGCTCCTGCGGAGCCGCAACCATTCACACCAACCGGCACCCACTATGGAACGGCAATTAGCAGCAACCTGGGGTTCAGTATCATGCCCGAGGACATGACGACTGCATAAACTGATGACTCACAGCCACACAGAGTTTGCAGAGGAGCAAAATATACTGACACATACTACGGGTCAAGCGAGCAATTTGATTTGAATTTGGTTGATTTGACAATGATTTGACGTCATTGGGAGAGTTTGAAGTGAGGACAAGCTAATTAAACATCATGCAACCTGTATATATCAGTATATAAAGGAGTAAACCACACAAATATTTCCAATTCTAGTTCTGCATGTCAAACTGCAAATCCAACTGCCCATTAGCCATATCCACATTTTCTTTCTTGAATGTTACTGACAAGCATTTGTAAACCCAAAGCCAGCTGTACAACAGATGCTACATCCAGATTCTCTAAAGCTTTGGGTCACTGTTAGACAGTTAGACAAAACAATGGAATGAGAGGAATTTTGGCATAAACTTCATGTTGCAACTCTTCGTTTATGATGGCTGTTGGTTAAGCCCCAGGAGATAGTTGACCCAACTTATTCTGGGATACAGTTGGGAACTAGGAGTAAAACCTAATTCTACTCCTGAGACAAATTTGAGAGCGGGCTCAGATGTTCAAACTCTCTTTGAATACATCTCCACTTATCAGCATGCTCTCATTTAGTGGAACAACCTGAACAGTTGTAGGGGAAGGAGGAAACAAATCCATGGGGAATCAGTTAATTAGTCACTGGATGGGAGGGGGAGAGAGAGAGAAAGAGAGAGAGAGAAAGAGAGAGAGAGAAAGAGAGAGAGAGAGAAAGAGAGAGAGAGAGAGAGAAAGAGAGAGAGAGAGAGAGAGAGAGAGAGGGAGAGAGAGTTGGGTCCCTATCCATACATGCTGCCTCCCATCATAGACAATTACAACAAACACAGCAATCTGCATTTGGGTCACACACAGAAACACACAAATGTACAGTACTCTCACCTCAACCACAACCACAAGAGCCTTCAACCGTCTGCCAATCGGTCTCCCTCGCACACACACACATACAAACACACTAGAGAGAGGGCATGGGATAAATCAGGAGGGAGAAGGAGCAGTGGTGTGTAAAGACAAATCAGAAAGTGCTGTGTGTGTCTATTTATACAGCTTATACAGCACACACACAAATACACACACACACACACACACACATACACACACAAACATGCACTGTACCCAATTCAAAAGCAGAAATCCCTCCATCTTTTCATGTTGATATTTCATTCTCTATTGTCATAATAAATTTGGAGGAGGAAGAAAAAAATGTGATCTTCTAAATCTTTTCCTTCTAGACATTTATTTTTTCACTTCTGACTCTCTTTCATTTTCTCTCTCCCAGACAGGATATTTTTACAGTGTTTTTTTTCCTCCTCCAAATCCTCTTCTCGTGTACAACTGTAGATCAGCGGCCTTTCAGCCAGTCATAATAAAACACAGCTCATATAAGACTCAGACTGGTTTCACAAGGCCCGCTGGCAGTGCAGACTCTCGCTCACACACACGCTCATACACACACACACACACACACATCCACACACACACACACATACACGCACACAGACACACACACACACACACACACAAACAAACACACGCACGGATCTCAGTATCACATCCACCACATCAGACAGCAAAGGAAGCCGGTTTCATCTGAGCAGCCATGCATTTTTGAAATTACACAAAGCAGGGGCCATAAAAGTTAATGTGAATAAAGAGGAAAAAATTAGTTATACTGATTCCAAACAGTAGAGATATTGATTAGCAAGTTTAGCTGTATAAATACTCCGCATTCCTTGTTGACTTTCATCCTCCTCTTTCATCTCTCCCCGTTTCAGATCTCCCCCCTCCCCCCTCCGCCATTTCCCCATCTTTTTCCATTTACTCATTCCTTTCCTTTTTCTCCTCTTACACCCCCCTCTCTTTCCTGTTACCTCCCTCCCGCCCCTGTCTGTCTGTTTTCTGTTGGCAAGTTCACGAGAAAATCATATTTGCCCACTGCCTCTGGCCTGCTGATATGGAAAATCATCTGGGAGGCCAGCCACTAACATAAACCTTATTTTTGACCCTGTTTTTTTTCCCCTCCTCCCCTCCTTCTCTTCCTGCCCTCTGTTTCCGTCTTTGTTTTATCCTGATTCGCACATTCCCGTTCCATCTGTCACCGCTGCATCCTCCCGTACTTTCCCCATATCTGCATAAAACAACACTCCAAATCGGAGTCATTGAGAGAAAACACGAGAACGAGAAAATCTACTCTTCGCTGGATCGATATACCCATGGTTGTCAAAAACTCACCTCTGACCCAAATCACATCACATGGCAAATGTTATTTACCATAAATACGAGCTGCTGACTGAGAGAACAGCTCCATTCAGTCTCTGTGGTGGTAATTAAAGAAGAAGTGTGTGTGCTCAGGCTCCTGTTTTTCCTACCTGGCATCATCTCGTGGAGAAGTGTGTCAACACACAGACAGGGAATCCTCCAATGTTGACAATTCAATGCAAAAAAATCCAAGTCTCTTGTCAAAGTAATACACTCAGATGTACCTACAGTGAACAAAATCTGCTTTAGTTTATTCCTGGTTGAGTTTAATGCTATTTGCTGAGGGGGAAATAAACTCAAAAACACATCCACACTGCTTTCATATTTTTTTAAAAAGCTGTAAATTTGCCTTGCTTTATCCTGGGCAGTGTTTGCTGCGCAGCATATTTTGTGGATTCTCATTCATAACGGAGCCAAAACATGAAATTGGGAATGCGTTTATATTTCTAGTGTGGCCAGAGTTGAGTTTGATACTGGGTAATTTAACAGCAGTAATGTCCAGATTTGGTGTTAGTGCATCAGAATCTTACAGCCTGGGCTTCAGAGACAGAGTTAGCCTCATGTACACGGAGGGGAAAGTAGCTAAAAAATACAAAATTATATGCAAAAGGTCCACCTGGAAATCTGTTACTGGTATGAGAAATTGGATACGTAGATAGATAAGACTTGATTGATCCCCCGTAGGAGACTTGGCTACGTTTGTACAAAAATCCTGTATTGTTATAGCTGCATTCACACGTTCACAACATTACATCACACTATATCTGTTTGAATCTAGCATGGATCCATCCAGTCTGCTCAAAATACTTGGAACTCATGTTTAGAAACTAATGGAATCATAAACACCTTCAAAAAAAAGCACTCAAAAATCTATCATTGCTAAATTTTACTGGCAAATTAAACCAAATTCTATACATTTTGTTTGTCAAATGTTGGTTTTAAATCTTACAAAACAAATAACCACTGACCCTATTTTGTACGTTTGTTTCAGTAGATTCCAAAAATAGGGTGTAGACGTCTACTGTGAAAAAGCGACGGATAACAAGCCAGACTATCCCATAGTTTCGTACTGAAAGCAGGAGGGAGGAAGATGAAGGGGAAGAAGGAAACTGGACAGGGGAAAAAGAAGACACTAGAATGAGGGCCAAAACACCCTCAGGAAAAAGACCGTGGCTGGCTGTTACATTTACAAGGACGTAAGGTGTTTATTTTTATGAGTTATTTTCCTATTTGCTAGATAAATGTGTGTACAGCAGGTAGGACTCGCATGAAATCCAGCGATTTAGCTTTTACAAGATTCTGTCAAGGTAACTTCTTGAACCTTATTAACCCTTTGATGTCCAACTGTTTGGTTGAGCACATTTGAAGTCTTTATTTTTTATATCTTCTCTTATCTTCTCGATAAATGTGTTCCACTTAACTGAACCCAATTATAATATGAACCAATGGCAGCATGAATGTGCTAAAGATAAAGGGGCCAGGAATGGAGCCCTGGGGGACACCACATGCCAAAGGAGCCATCGAGGAGGAGGCATTAAACATGGCTTGTGAGAAAGTCCTATTCCATAAGTAGGATTTTTGGGGGAGAATTTTAAAGTCTTAGAAGACGTACTAAACAGGATTATACGCAATACACCCAAAAAAAAAGTCTAATGAGGGTCTAACTGTTTTCTAAAAACATGCTTTACCAAAAGGTTGAGCTAATGTCATTAAATCGATTATTTCCATGATATACAAAATTTTAACATGAAATAGTTTTATCAAAGTCTGTAAGATATTACATTTATAATTGCCCCAAAGAAATAACATATCAGACACATTCGCTTCTCTGCTTTTATAATAACATCTTTTTATAAAGTAACAACAACAACAAACATCCAGTTTGCATGAACTGATATGATCATGTTTCTGCCTTTGTTTGACTTATTTCTTATTTTACAAACTGTACTAAAACTTAAATTTCTGGTTTTGTTCACACTGAACAATGCTGTTGGAACAACTTAATTTATTTGTGTTAGATCACCTTAGTAGGGTAACGTTACTACTGTAAAAATGAATTAGACCAACACTGTTAAATAAAGTTGGAACTATTCAAAGTAACAAAACTCAAACTCAAACAAAATATATTCACATAACCCAAACATCTTAAGTTAGAGCCACAAAAGTGTTTTTTTAGTGTAATATAGTGACTATCACAAGGAGAAAGAAGCAAATCCAAATAAAGCCCTGCTGTGATATTCTGTGTAGCCCCCTTAAATGGAGGGCTGCTGATCAATATGCACACACACATACACACACAAGCATCTGGAAGGATGACAAGTGGAATCGATCTGTATCCGATTGAAGATCAATATTCGCTCGTGTTTCATTGTCACATTTGCCAATTAAGAAAAGCTTCTGTCCACACTGATATACTGCTGAGCTCTGGTCGCTACTGGTGGTGACTACTGACAGAGTTCTGAGAGCCTGACAGTAGAGTGTGTGTGTGTGTGTGTGCGTTCGTGTGTGTGTGTGTGTGTGTGTGCTTGTGTGTGTTTGTGTGTGTGTGTGTGTGTGTGTGTTAGAGGTTCTGACTCTCGTTAGCTTGGCTGTTACGCTTATTTCCGTACACTTGGCAACCTCTTGTCAGTCCGACCCTTTCATAAGCCTCCAACCACCAAGGGCCCTGGCATCAAGCCTTCAATCTGCGTGTGTGTGTGAGTGAGTGTGTGTGCACGCCTGTGTGTGTGTGTGTGTTAGAGGGCAGGAGTCAAGCCAGACCTTTCTGATCTGTTTTGACACCACGGAATTGGACAAGTGACAGGGCTACTCAAACAAGGAGGTTGTGGAAGGTGCTTACACACACACACGCACACACACACACACACACAGACACAAAGGTCCATAAAAGCATTATGGCACTGGGGACACAAACACGTTCAATGTGTGAGTAAGCGCCGGAGCGGTGCTTACAAAGAAACGTTCAGGCTAGAAAAGGAGTTATTTTGCTCGACTAGATCCAGATAGCATTTTTCCTTCTGCTGCTCTATCTTATTATTCATCAATTGACTCATTCATGTTGGAGGGAGCAGGGTGTGCAAGCAAAGCATGGCATGTCGCCTGGGATGAGCGGCTGTACTGAATCACATTACGACGGGAAGAAGAGCGAGGAAAGTGAAAGAGAAAGGGGGAGAGAGAAAAAGAGTGGAGGGGGAAAATGAGATGAAAGAGCTACAAATGAGAGATTTCCCTGTGTGGCGCATAAATCAGCAGACTATGAACAGCAGAGCTCAAAGCCTGACTCCCAGGCTGTGGACCAGAGCCTCGCCATCCACACACACACACACACACACACCTCTCTCTCCACTATCTCTCTGTCTGCATGCACGAGACTACTGTAGTTACATCCCAATCTCAACGCATCTACACGAGTGCCATCAAAAGACAACAACGATGGTAAAAGGCGTATCATCACTGGTTCAGTGACTCCATGAATATTTCAGGAAATAAAAGCAGGAGGAATTAAAATAACAGCAAAGAAAACATGCTGTGTTGCACCTTGTGTCCACCAAGCTTTAAAAAGCCACAAAAAAGAACTCCACTGTTGTTTTCCTTTGGTGAACGTGGCCCACAAAATGCACCAGCAAACTGTGACTGAGAAGGAAAAAGTTCTTGCTTTAGACCACAGACCTTTTGGATGCCACACACCCACGAGAGGAGGAAGGACCATATATGGTCTTGAGGAGACGGAACTCGCAACATATGAGACATTCTGAGTGAGCAGGAAGGAGGGGGCGGGAGCGTACCTTGGTAAGTTTTTCCATGTTTTACCAAAGAAAGGAAAGAGGAATACTAGGCATCCTAGGAGACTGCTTCAGCTCCCTGGGTCAGAATGAGACACAAACGGTACATGCCGGTGCACTGACACACACACACACACACACACACACACACACGCACACATACAGTAATTAAAAGCATATGGTTGCTTGTATCGTATTTCAGCAACGCCTGCAGTCAGACTCAATAATACAATTCCGTCTAACTTCTGTCTGTCTGTGAGTGGACACGTGTTTGAGTGTGTGGATGCCAAGCAGAAACCTCCAGAGCCGATGAAGGAAGTCAGAGCAGAACTTCCAAAAACTGCATTTCTTTGAAGAGTCCTTTGAGACTTACTCCAAAAGTGCACGGCCATGTTGAGTGAGCTAACCATTAGCTGTCTGCATCGCATAAACTAATCCAAGTCGTAGAAACGTGGCCTTGCATCTCTTGTTGCTTGTTGGTGATTTTTAGAGATGTTTTACATAGGATTTCTGATAAATAATAAAGATTTTCCCGTTTTTAGGTTGAGGTGGCAAACAGACCCTTGAAGAAACGCTTCATCTCTTGGAACTAACGAAGAAGAGGATGAATCTACTGAATAATATGTTGCTGGCTAACAATTTTTAACTTGGAAGGTCAGGGACAGCCGCACTACGTAGGAGGATCCCTTTCCTCACTAGGGCTGGCTGGTTACATTTTTGGTTCTAGTTCAGCTTGGAAATGATTGGGGGCACCCATGCCTGGACTTTGACACTTTCTCGGACAGTGGAAAGAAAGATTACGGGTACCCACCCGCCTCCGTCAATAATCCCACAATATGGAAGAAATAGTAATATATTCACGCATGTATACGCATTTTCCTATATATTACTATATGAGCTATATGTTTATGAAATATATAATTTTGACACTTGAAGGCCACCGTAGATTCCTGGATAAATCCTTTAAATTTACTAACACACATTTACTAGCAACATTGCTGACAGGCTCTCAATTCTTAATCTCTACTGCAGCCAGAGTGACGTTCCAGAAGTCTACTGTCATGTACCGTAGTGGTCTTATTTGGACTGAAATAAATAGAAATAGAATCTTCCTCAATGTCTGTCGGTGTTCCTCAGAGTAGGACTAATGTAAAGATAAAATCTGTAGTCAAACTTGGATAACATGTTTGGAAAGGTGCTTCTCTTTCTGTGCGAACACAGCTAGCTAGTTAGCCTCCGTTAGCTTGGTGCTAAAAAGGCGCGTTTCAGCTACCAACTTTCTGCTCCAGCGAAAGTTGACATTAAAAGTACGTGTAATGTCAAGAATGTGGCGATGACACCGGAGACGACCAAGACCACAAAGTGAGTTTACATACAAAAATGGGAATAGGTCATTCTTGATCTGTCAAATGATCTACTTAAGTTTACAGCTTAATAAAATGTAGGCTTACTAATTTCTGGTTATACATTACAATATATGGGGCTTTAACACACAATTGCTATCAAACATATGTTGTTTAGTGCTGTATTGTGTGACTCTGTTAATTATTAACTGATTACGATAATGCTTCAAAACCATGGCAGTAGATTGAAGCCATACATGAAGACAGTATGGCCCAAACTTTACTAATAAACCTAACTAAATATTTACTAAATACTAACGTGAGATAATACATAGCAAGAATATATTCAGGATATGAGGTAAGCTTCATCAATTATATATCATATTAACTCATCTTCTGGATAACGCTGATACGACGTATTTTTGGGTTCAGTCTGCATAATGCAATATATTAAAGTGAATACATAACTGAAAGGTCATGTAGCTGACAAACATAGGCACAGTTTAAAGTATGTAATGTGGTTTATAAAGAACTTTGGGTTGGAAGAAATGCAAGATGGTCTCAGACTGAAGAGGGTTCGAACTGGTGGTTTTCTAGTAGGGGGACAAAATAACCAAACACAGGGAAAGTGGAACTTTATATTCTATAATTAAATCCTTGATGATTTTTCTTTATCTTTTTTAAACTTTACACTTGTATGCAGGCTATAGCAAAAATATTGATGTCAATTTGGACATTTCTGAATACTTAAATGTTACTGATATCACTTATTATGACATGCCTGCTAAGAATTATAGTTCACTTACACTCTATACGTGAACCAAAATAGATATACCCGTTTCCACATAGGCCCATCTTTTACGGCGGCATTGATAAAACCACAAGTAGGGCTCAAATGTTTCAACAATAGAAGAGGAGGCAGTCCGTTGACATTTTGAAAAATGGCTTCAGTGCCTCCAACAATTACTGGGGCTACTTCTCGGTTTTGGTCCGTATTCATAAACTCTCCAGACGTGAACAGATACATAGGACAAGAACGCAGATTAAAGAAGTCTGTCCGTATCCATATAATTCTTTATTGTTGAGCACATAAATGGGAGTTTAAGCTCATTGTTTACGTTTCTAGGCAAAAGCTTTAATCTTCTTTTATTCTCAAGGATTTCATTTCATTATTTCCAGTCAAAACAAAAAGTTACCAGTAGATATTCTTTCAGAACCCAGACTATGTTTCCTTCCAAATGGCAGCAGCTAGGGAATAGCGTTTAGAAGTGAAAGAGCCATGCATTTCCCTTAGGAGTTGGTAGAGACTAAAAATAGAGCTAAAATGGACTGAAATTTATCGGAGGAATATTTTGTTCCATAAATCATAGGTGTTTGGATGACCAACTGTTTGGCTACAAGCTCAAAGCGGGCTACAAATCACTACAGCTGTTAAAAATGAAACCCCTTCCTGGTTTAGAATTTTTTAAAACAAAGTATGAATGAATTAAGACTTTATACATAAGCTCTGCAGTGCAATATTTCTTTAATACATAGATTTAAGATTGTTTTCAAGAGTCGCTTTTAGTGCATTTTTGTTAAAGGAAATGTACAAAGTAATAAAAGCAACGCAGTTATTGTTGATCTTAACTTTTATCCTGAAGCTAAATTTAAAACCAAAACACTTTGTGCTATTTTTGACATGTCGTCTTGAGATAGCGGCCTCCGCTTTGCAGCAGCAGTGCAGCTCAAGTTAGCTCAAACTCTATTGGAAACAAACACACCTACGCAGCAAAATGCAAAGCAGCGCTGTGGTTTTTCAAACAGAAGACCAGCAGTAGATCCAGATTCAAACGTATCCATGTCAGCCGGTAACCATCCTGCTGAAGTGTCCTTGAGCCAGACACTGAATCCCTACCATCTCTGCCACCGCCGTAACAGACCCTACAGTCTGATCCTGCAGCAGCCAAGAAAAGTTGAATTTCCCAATGGGGATCAAGTATCACATTATTATTGCAGCATGCTACTTACAAGCCATCTACAGAGCTTCCCTCAGTTCCATGTCAGAGAGTCATATACCTGCATGACTGGAGCAGGATGTGCTTGTGCTTGTATGCGTGTGTGTGTGTGTGTGCGTGTGTGTGTGTGTGCGCCTGTGTGTGAGTGTGTGCACGTGTGTGAGTGTGTTCAACCATGCTGCACCATATCACCCTCCATCATCATGAGTGGAGGGGCTGTGGTTGCTAGAGAAACACTTTACTTAAATTAGACCCTTAACGGCTCGGCATACAGGTGTCAGCGTGAGCGTATGTGTGTATCTGTGCATGTGTGTGGGATTCAGACAGTGAGTGTGTGCCAGTGTGTGAGTGTGTGTGTGTGGAGGGGGTTAAGAACAAGAGAGAAGAGCGGGATCAGCAGACAGCGAGTACGAGAAAGGCAACAAGGGGGTGAGCAGAGGAGGAGAGAGGGAAGGAGCCAGCGAGGGTGGGAGGAGAGGGAAGGAGGGAGGGAGGGATGAATTGAGTGAGTGAGACGGGTTGGGGGGGTGGAGGGTGGAGGGTGTGACGAAGCAAGGGGGAGAGAGAGAAAGCAGGTGACAATAACCTAGTAAGACCTTTTCCATTCTTAATATCCCCTCATTCCTGCCATATTTACACAGGAATAAAATATATCTGGAGAAATCCACAAAGGAAAAAATAAAGAGGAAGGAAATGAAAGAGGAAAATGAAAATAAATTAATAAATAATAAATAAAAAGAGGCAGAGTGTAAATATATATAAAGATTGCACCTAATAATTGCTTTCATTGTCTATAAATCTGCCAACTGTTCAGTTAATGTTTTTATGTGTAAAAAAATAAGTGAAATAACGGCAATCAAATTCCTTCTTGGTACTATTTCTTCAAAGGCCTTTTTTTTCCACCACAAAATCCCATCAGTATTAAAGCTGCGATGATAAAACACACGATAAAAATGGTGGAAATTAGCAAATGTTTGTCATATTTAAAAAAAAATAAAAGATTAAAAAAAATATTTAACAATAACTCGTAGGAAAATGGATGACTTAAATGTCCTGATAGCAAACAAAAGCTGAGAATGTTGAGACACAGACTGAGCTTTGAGATGCTGAGCTGCAGGTTGGGGGGGGAAAAATTTAACTGTCATGTTAAGAAAATTTCCATATTGATATGATAATGAGCCCAGGTTACGAAAAAAAAGGAAAGTGTGCGATCACTGTGAACTGGAGCTTCTTTTCCTGGATGCTACAATAATTATGATTAAAAGAACAATTTGTACGTAATGACAGCATCTACAAATCAGAAAAATTCAAGTAAATGTTGGGATATTTCTGTACACATGCTCTCTTGAAAACAAAATCTGTATCCGCATGACATGCTACAGACACAGCATAGGATCAAGCAAGATGTAAACACACATGCACACGCACTCACACACATAGGCAGAAGGACTCACACACAGAAGCAGAGCTGAGTGCGCAAAGACACACACACACACACACACGCGCACGCTACATTATGCAGGCACACATGCAACCAAACATTACAAAAACACACATCAAAACGACCAGAAAAGACAGTAGGCGTTTATTAAAGAGACAAAAGAGAAAGATAAAGAGAAGGAGAACAGACACTTTACCACCAATCAAAGAAGTAGGAGAGAAGGACCGAGAGAAGTAGAGAGAGAGAGGGAGAGAGGGAGAGAGAGACAGGGAGAGAGACATAGAGAGAGAGAGAGAGAGAGATGCAAAAGAGGAGCTTCTAATCAGCCTGGATCCAAAATTTAGACAGGGACACACAGAGACACAAGCAGTCCCAGTAGGATTAGGACCTCAGCGCTGTGTGTGTTCATGAGTGTGAGTGTGTGCGTGTGTGAGTGCGTGTGCGTCCCACGAGACTGATTAGCCATGAATGACTGATGACGGATCTGTGTTGTTTTTTTTCCTCTCTCTCTCATGCTCTCTTTTCTTGTTTTCTTTCTCACTACTCTCAGCTCAGGCAAGAGCATGGGGGGGAGGGAGGGGCGGGGTTCGCGCCCTTCTCAATCGCTCTCTCTCTCTCTCTCTCTCGCTCTCTCTCTCTCTCTCTCTCTCTCTCTCTCTCTCTCTCTCTCACACACACACATAGAACTGCACACAGCCCCATGTATATTCAACAAATGCCCCTGAATATACTTAATGCTTTCATGTGTGTCACCGTGTAACGATCCATGCTGTTCCACACAGCTGCTTCTCCCCTTTCCTCACTCTTTTTCCCTCAGTCACACTCACACACGAACCGATTTCCTATTTAGGAGCACATTAGCTGTCTTTCATAGCAAATACTCGATCTGTACGACAGCAGCAGCATGAAACCCTGAAGGGTCGAGCATTCAGGGGGCAGGTCAACCACTCTGCCTTCTTTAACCTCACCTCCGGATGAACCTACAGCCCTCTCCATCCATCTGAGGCTTTGACAGCAAAACAAACTGGACATAGACCCGCCTGAATGGAGGCCATTACAATATGAATGAGCCAAACAGAGCTGAAATGAAGGGGAGCGAAACACAACAGTGCCGGGCTGAAGGCCCCGGCTGAGTCGAACCAGTCGGCTCCTGTGACGATGAGTCAGGCTTATATGAGACCCCGGTCGATCTCAGGTGACGGTTTCCATCGTGATAAAGGTCGGTGTGGTTGCATCACCTCGCTGTTCAAGGGGTGCGGACCTGTGGATGTGTCGACTGTGACATCATGTCTGCCCCCCCCCACAAGCTAAGTGATGTCACCTCTCTGTCACATCAGTTAAACAGAGAATTGCCTTGAACCCTCTGAAGAAGAAAAGGGGAGCCATAAAATAGCTGGGAATTATAGTGTCTGCAAACACACACGCAGGCACACACACACACACACACACGCACACACACACACACACCTCTTAATGCACAAGCGAATGCCTGCTTTCTTTACATACGTCTTAAGCCTCTTACATGAACACATGAGTTAAAACATCAACATATCCAGATAAAGGAACTTATTTTGTATTCTTAAATGAACACACACACACACACACACACACACACCGAGAAACACACACCCTCCCCCCTCCTCCTCCTGAACGGAGTAAGAAGCTGTTTTAGCCTTGTGTTTTGCAGGCTGTTTAAAATGTCATTTTTCTCTTATTTCTCTGACTTCAAAGGCGTCACACTGAGCTTTCACTCCCCCATTGCCAAATCCTCCAATCGTTTCTGATTTAGTGAGTTGGCCATGGGCCCAGTTGAACCGGGAAGGGCCTGTTAACAACCGGCCGAATGGTGGGGAAAGGGAGGCAAGAGGAGAAGAGTGTGCGTGTGCATTTGTGTGTGTGTGTGTTACAGTGTGAGGGGGAAGGCTGAAATTGAGACAGTAATAGAAGGAGTGTTGAGAGAAGCTGGTCTGCTAACAACGCAAGGAGGCGATGGGTGTGTGGGGATTTAGACAGAGATAAGAGCTGGATATAAGAGGTGGGGGATCAATTGAGAAGAGAGGAGAAAGCATAGGGGGAGCAGGAGAAGAGTTGGGAGGCATACCGTGGTGAGGAGGAGGAGGAGGAGGAGGAAGGGCTTGAGGACCACTCGAGGGGGAAGTGAAAGCAGAAGGAGAGGAAGAAGAGGGAGGGCGAGCATGTGGTTAAAGAGAAATGAGGAAGATGGGCAAAGGGGAGGTTTGGTCTGTCAGGGACAGAAGAGGAAGGAGAAAGGGAGGAAGAGGAGAGGGGGAGAAGAGCACATGGACACAGGAAGTCTGGCGCTCTCCATTCACATGCCAAGTCATCAGATGGTGTGTTCACACCCCTGAGATGTCACAACCAAACGCACCCCGCTCCCATCAGATCACTGCTACCGACAATAAACAGCTGTTCACATGCTGGATGAGAGTTGGAGCAAACGTCTTCTGTCACCGCAGCAAATGTGCTTCAACACAAACCTCATTGTGCCTCATTCAAAACTCAAAAAACTTTCACTTAACGCATTCAAATTTATTTGATTTCATCCGTTTGATGTGACCTTTTGGAAAATCTGGGTCACAGATACCTTGAGGTCAATTTGATTAGACGGAGTGAATCATTGAGGAATACATTTAAATATGAGCTCGCCGCACTTTTTCTTGAACTATGAAAGCATCCTTAAGAATGTAATTTGTGATGGAAATGACTTTAATGACTTTACCTAATGACTTGTAGATTTTGTGCAATTATTTAATTGATAAATTTCACAGTCAAATTTCCGCCAAACTAGTGGAAATTGAGTTGTGTAAGATACTTTTTTTTTTTTAGATGAGAAATGAATGAACTTATGTACAACCAACATGAGTGTATTGGGTAATTGCAGCATTATCTGTTAAACACGGATTATGAGTTTCCACTTGACCAAACTCAACAACGCAAATTTTAAAAAGTATTACAAAATATGAGAACTTTTTTTTTTGTTGCTTTGCCCAGTTGTGTTTATTCTGTTCTAAATTAATTAATCTACCAAAAACAGAATGTTGTGATTGTGTGATTTACTCAAAGCTCACAAATTAGGTCAAATCGATCATATTCTGCCGGTCTGACGAGTTTTAATTTTAGGTCACACCTGCTTCAGTGGGCTCAAAAAAAACTAACAGATATATAAAACACTTTAATTGGATATAAGTACATTCATTTAATTACACATTCATTGAGTTCACTTATTTAGAGTTTATGTATAACAATATGCAAATGCTCATATGGAATCTGAAACTGCAAATACTTTAAGTGTCGTTAATAAATAGTGGACGCATGAAAAATAAAATAAAAACCTTGATCAGAATCATAGCATATTGTAGTTTGGGTAAATAACTCAACAGCAAGATCATGGTATTATGGTATGGGCCCTGTAATGGGTGGCACTGATGATGTGAGAGGGGTTGTCTGTTAGACACTCACGCACTGCTGACTCATCTTACACACACCCACACACATACACACACACACTCACACGCACACACTCACACAACAGCAAGGGTCTCTCCTTTTTTCTCGCTTTCATTCCTCATTCTTGAGAGGCAGAGACGGCCGTCTGTGGAGTCGGGGACGGCAGCCAGTGGGTGCCATCAAGCGATGGTAATCTGACTGGATTACCAACCAGGTGGAAATTTAGCTTCTACTCCCTCTACTCCGTTCCTCCCTCTCCTACTCCACCGTCTATCATTCAAATATTCCCCTTTCATTCTGTTCTTTTCGTTCGTTTCTTTCCTACACATTCAGCACCTCTGTGCCTCTAATAGGCACATACACAGAAAGTGTTAACTCATGAGAATGCACACACACACCATCACCATCTTTTCTCTCCACGTTATACAAGCTGAGTGTGTGTGCATGTGCGTGTGTGTGTGTGTTTGTGTGCCTGTGTGTGTGCGCGTGCGTGTGTTTGTGCAGGTAGGAGGGTGAAGGGGCGTATCTGGTTTGTGCTGCTGCTACGATCAAAGCCGAAAGCTGAGAGACTTCCAAGAGAGAAGAAATGTAACTGACAGCGTCATGATGAATGAACAGGGTGACTTCATGCAACAACAAAAAAAACATACGCACAGCTACACACACATTTGTTACAAAGAATCTAACTAAAGCTTCACTGTAATACTGAAGGGTGAGAAAGGAGAGGAAATAGAGGGATAGGCGTCTGAAGAAAGAAAAAGAAAGAGAGACGAGTCAGAGAGGTTATCTTGTCCAACCAAAACATTCTGATTATGGTTTATCACTTTTTTTTTCTCAAAGTAAGAAAACCATTGCAGCTTAAGCGAGAAACCCTTTGAGCACAGTGTGTGTGTTTGTGTGTGTGTGTGGGTACAGCTGTGTGCGTGTGCACACATGTGACATGAATGCAGGCTCTCTCCGTCTGTATTACTAGGTCACACACATATACAGCCATGTAAACAAAAACCGTCTGCTGTCTGGGAAATAACACACCTGTTCAATGACAAGCTCTGCCACGCCCTCCATAATACTGCACACCTGTGCTACTGCAGGCGAAACCTCACCTTAATCACACACACACACATTTACACACTTACACAACTCCTGCCAAAGGGGCGAACATCACAGAATAGTGGAGGAAAAAAGGGAGACAGTAATAAAAGCAAAAGCAGTGAAAGAGGAAAGGGACAGACCGAGACAGACAAAGGCTTTCCCACCGCTCCTATCAGCAATCTAAACGCCTGTGTAATATCATTGTGGGGTTTTATCAAATGGGGGCTGCGTCTTATGGTGTTGGTATGCGGCTGTCATTCTATCGCCTTGTCAAGCGAGACCATATTCAAGCAGACACCACGCTGATCTAAATAAGAGGCTTCAACAAATTGATGGATTGCAGGTTTGTGGGATATGAAGAAATTGGAAGGGGTGAGAGGATTTTTTTAACCTTTGAATATCTGCAAGCGATACACCCAGTTTGGGCTTGCGAAAAAGTAAAAAAAAAAGCGTGTCTGTCTCTTTCCAAATGTCTAGGACAATCCCCCAATCGTTACCCCCCCTCTCCTGCTCTGGTATGGCCAACCTCACATCATATCTACCCCCTGTGCCGAGGCCTAGGGCCAGGCATACAGCTTTCTGAATCTCTAAGGGGGGGGCAAGCACAAAGGTAACCCCCCATCCTAACCTCACAAGAAACACACACACACACACACACACACACACATATCCCAACCCCCAACCCAAAACAACAATCCTCTATGCCCATCATGTCAGTCAAACCCCATCAGGGACATGCATGGAGAGCCTGGATATCTGGAATCTCAATACAGTGTCATGCACCTTGAGACCCAGTGAGAGGCCCACTTGAATATATTTCAATAGCATTATCACATTTATTTTTCTCTTTTAACATTACAGGATAATTTTTAAATTGGGGCCGTAATAAGTTTCAGCGAGTATGAGATGGAAAATAACTGTCAAAATAAGGAATAAACTGTTTGAATTGGGCTGTAATACATATAAGCTTGTATAATATGGAAATGTCAGTCAAAATAAAGAAGAAACTCTTTAAATTGTTATGCAAGTTACACGTGTGTTTGTCAAAATAATGTCTGTGTCATTCACAGATGTAAAAATAATATGGCCACATATTTGGTCAATGTGTTTCAGTCAGATTTAAAGAGGACGTGCAGATAGAGGTCTCACGAAATATGGAATATACTTTATAAATTTACAATAAATTATACTGTAAAACGTAATGTAAAATTTAATTAAATTTAATTCAGGATGGAACTATAATTATTTAAATTATTTCACATGTATAATTCCAAAATAAATACTTATCTTGAAGAATAAGACGTACAATAATCAAGGTATAAAATATTCAATAACACGTTAATCAGACACACAGACGATTAATTGTATATCCAATTTTTAAATATTCTAAAAAATTCTGGAACTACAAAAAAATAATGACTACAAATATTGGCTCTACATTCTACGTATTTTATAAATTAAAGAAAATAAAAGAAGCTACTTAAATTCCGTACACACACTTCAGTTCACGTAGGAAACGTCAGATTTGCAGAATCGCAACAAACACCACACTCGTTAGAGTACTCATATATTAGTAAATACAAAATAAGCATCTAAAATAAATACTTCTTTAATCAGCCTCTGGTTCCATTCCACGAACAGAACCAGGAGCTCAAGCTCAACAGAGGTCAACTGCGCCTGCGCCGTGCTGAGTTTTATGTGTTGACTGGAAACATGGCAATTTCGTATTTTATCCCGGATTCTACGGCTTAAAATCCTGGACTGGATGTCTGCGTCGGTTTTCCTGTGGTGCAAAGCTAATGAATATGCAAATAAGTGGAGACAGAGGACGTGTGGATCCTACACACAACAGACGAAATCATTCATAGACCGGAGTCTCAGCGTCTATTTAAAGAAACCGCTGCATCTGCAATTGATAATTAATGAGTTTTTTTTCATAGGGGACGTTTACATTCATTCCAATCAGTCCAGTTTTTAGACACTGTATGATTTTGAGAGGTTTTCTCTCTGTATATATATCCCCCTCTCTCTCTCTCTCTCTCTCTCTCTCTCTCTCTCTCACATACACACACACACACAAACACACACACACACCTTCACACCCCCACCCCCTCCCATTGAGACAGGATACCAAAGCTACTTGTTAAATCTAATGCATGCACTGTCAACCCATTCGCACCCCGTCAAGTCCCCGTTCAATATAGAAACCGGATTTTCTGGTATTACCCGCACATCTATTAGCCAGTGCTCCCCACCAGTGACCAGTACAAACCAGCATGTGCCCCCTAACCCACCATCACCCAACCACCGTGGCCCAGAGAGCCACAGCGGCACCAACACCACAGCAGACACTCAGCTAATAGCCTTAATGTATTGTTTAATGGGAAATATAAGCAGTGGAATTAGGCAATTCTAATTAATTACATCAAATGACAACAATTAGTACTTTACTAATTGATGCAACCGTATAAATCTGTTACAAGATTATGTTACTGGAAACTCTTAATATTCCTCGTGTGATAAAGCGAATAATCCTGGAATATGTCTAAAATCAGGAGAGCTTAATGGCAAATATGGAGGTGGGCCAATGCCTTAAATTTTAAGATAATCTTGTTAGCCAGAGATTCCTTAAGAGGGGAAATTCCCACCATGCGCCAGATTTTGCACTTATGCATGTCTGAAACTTGTTTTCCTTTATAACACACGGAAAGCAGCAATATCATGAATCGAGCAAAACTATTTACATCATTTTTTTCCCCCACTCCACAATAAATTATTGTTCGCCGCAAAGGAGGGTCCCAAGTTTGTAAAAAAAAGGGGGACACAACCTTCAAAGACTTCTATTATGTCATTTATGTACATGAAAAGAGCTGACCTGAGTGCGGACCCATGGAGAGGTGGGGTGAGTAGTATTTCCCAGGCTGGAAGTGAGCGGGGTGCTGTACAGAGCCGTGGCCGCCTGGCGCCATCCGAGACGCGGCGCCGTGAACCAGCGAGGTCCGCTCCGTCAGGAGGTGGTGCGGAGGAGCGAAATCTCGGCTTTCCATCCTGGTCAGAATAACTCGATAAATCCCAAATCTTTAGTAAAATCCGGAGATGCAAATAATCCCTTTTATGAACTTCGGGCTCCCCTCGCTTTGAGCGGATTTTTGGCTTCGCAGGCTGGAAACGGAGTCCCTGTCATGTCCTACAGAAGAGAGAGGAGACACGTCAAAGCGCGGAGTACGGGGATCCAACCGGGGATGCAGGGCTTCATTACAGACTGGAAGACAGTCACCGTTCACAGCAAACCACCACTATTTACTGAGGCAATTCAAAAGTTCACAAAAAAAGGTCCATATTTACTCATTATAGTCGCTGAAACGTTTCATTTCATGCCAGTCAGTGAAGGTGAGTAAAGGTCTGTCCTGAAAATAATTTTAAAAAAGGTTGCTGAACCGACTTTTTAGTGAAGACTACACCAGCACACTCCTCACCACCACCACCACCACCACCACGATCTCATCTTGTGAGCAAATACGATGCAAATATCACACGAGGAGGAGTTATCTCTCATGAAATGAACAGACACACGCACAGAAGAGTTCACATAAAGATAATTTCTCTATGAAGCACAAGCTGATGAGTGTTTTGGGCTGGTCACAATCCATCATTATTAAACTGCACACAAAAGGACTGAAAATAACTTTCTCTCAATCTCTGTGGCACACTCAGCACATTATACCATGTTGCACATTTAATTTTACTGAATGTAATTTTATTCACTTCATTTATTTGAGTGTCTGTTGTTGCGGTGTGTTTTTCTATTTTGTACTGTTTGCACAGGTCAAGCATTCAACTGCATTGTACTTTCATGTGAAAAATTAAGTCTGAATATGAGCAAAACGAACCCCTGAGTGGTCTTGAAAGTCAAAAACAAAACTTTCTACGTTGGTTTAGAAATGGTGTTTATAACTCCGAATCCCTAGCCGTCATAAAATCTATATGTACCATATATGACACGCGGTTGCAAATCTTCATTTTATTAAAAAAAAACGCTATGAATCATGGGAATGATATATATACGCACACGCCCGCCTCGGATCAATAGTGTTTTAATGGCTTTTAAAAATTGAATCTGACTTTGCTGATCGACTATTTTTGTGCATTTATTTAACGTGGTATTTATTGTTTGGCTTTACTTTTTTTCCCTTCCCTATCATGAAAGTATTTCTTACTCGGAGCCAGCAGCAGTGGCCCTCCTGCCAGTAACACAGCTCATACATCTCTGCTACATAAACAGTGTACGTATCGGTATGTAGGCTACACTGTAATCACAAACACAAATCAAATCACCTTTATGCCCCAGTGCGACAGAGCGGGGCAATAAACAGTGAAATAGACTAGGAAATCATGGACTTTATATGTATAGGCTGGGTCATTTACTTAAATATGACTCCACATGGCTCCAGATAGGAGCTGGGTGCCTGCAGTCCATCTATTAGGCCTTTCAATGCGTGGCACGCCCATCTAGCGCTGTGTATAGATGCTGATAGCACCTCTCAGGAATCAACGATAAAAGAACAAAGAACATACAAAATGCTCTGCTGGACCAGGAGCTTGTGAAGTGCAGGAGAAAATAAGCAACATCCACACACTCTCTCTCCCTCACACACACACACACACACACACACACACACGAACATAAAACACGCACAAGCTGCTCTCAACTTTCAGAATTGTGTTGGAGATCTTCAGCTTTCTGCAAATAATTTGCATTATGTTGTGTCATTCCTGACTCCAACATTTTTTAGGTAGAAAAAAACACGGGACAGGATAAGATTAAACTGCATGCAAGCGCACTGCATGGGGAGGCAAAATGGACTCTCTCCTGTCCCCGAGGCTCTGAGAAACAATGGCCCTTCTCCGCGGGACATCAATCATAAACCACTCTCCTCTGACATTTGTCTATACGTTTTTAAATTTTCAGACCGTAAACACACGTCCTCGGTGTTTACATTCCATGTCAACAGAGAGCCACTCAGGCTACATTTAACAACCTGAATCTAAATCCCGTGTTATCTCACGCCACGCAAATACAACGACGTGAGCAGGTCGCGCGTAACAGTTTGGGGGGGAAATGATGATTTGGATCTGCCTATGTGAATGTGTATGTGTGAGAGAGTGTGTGTGGCTGTGTGTGTGTTTGTTTGATGCATGCTGATGGTTACACGAAAATCCATCCAACCAATAGGACATAACACGCGTTTGTCACGAAGGGCATCAGAAAAACGAAGTGAACGATGCAAAGCACAGCAAAAAAAACGCACAGCGTTTTATTCTAATGGAGCATAAATATCATAGGGATCATAAATGTGGCGAAATTATTAAAATTGCATGCGCATTATTAAGTGGCTCTGTCGTCAGCTTGTTGACAGAAACTGTTTTGCAATAAAATAAAGTCACACGGCATAACAGAGACACTAAACCCGGATATTCAGAGGCCGGCTAAACAGGAGAGACAAGCCCGGCCGTGCCGAGGAGAGCCCGGCGTCTGCACCGCCTACACACCGAGGGTGGATGCAGGCAGCTCTGCAGTTCATACACCGGTGTGCCTCCCTCCTCCTCTAACACACAAATAGTCCACTTTTTATTATCTACAAAAATACATAAGACGAGAAGGCGCGAGTGACTTCAATGACCTGGGTGATCTGAATGAAGTAATTTGACAGTGAGGAGAGGTCACATCAAAAAGTGTCACCACAGGAGTGAAAATACTGTATTTGGACTGACGTAGGCTTTACAGAATAAATCAATTAAAATAGAAGAAAAGCGTAAAATGGCCCCATATGTTGCTGTGATGCTGGGATTATAATCACGAAATGATGTTTGCCTTTAAATTATTATTTTCTCAACAGCTCGGTATTTCAATTTGTAAATCTCTACTCTCAATGTACAGTACAGATAATAAATGCGTACTGTATGGAATAAATAGATGCGAAACAAAACAGCACACATTCAGATCATCCTCTACAGCACAAGCAGCATTTGATCTAAAATTGTCAATCAGTGAGATTATTAAGACACATACTATGATTTTTCTACTTACTGGTGAGTTATGTCCGTTGTACGGCGAGTAGGATATAATGAAAGAAAAGTACAAAATCATTCAAAGTGAAAATCCCCGAGTCGCAGAGGTGAAACATGTGGGATTGATTACATCCTATATGCTGCTGCAGACTGTGCTGTGCAGTCAGTTGAGGTATGGGAGAGACGCATCGTAGAAGTTCAGGCTTGGAGTGAATCGAGGCTCGTTCATGCAGCCGGAGACTCAGACACGCCGGGGGAGGGGGGGGGAGGGAGAGGAGGGGAGGGAGGAGGGAGGGGGGAGCGGTGGGGGCTTGGGGTGAGCGCGCAGGCCTATTGGTTTGAGAACGACAATGTGAAAGCGTGCCCGTGAGCCCCCCACACCCCCACCCCCACCCTGCCCTTTCCTATCCCTCCACCCCACCTCCCGCCCCTCTCCGACGGTAAACACGAGCTGCTATTCGCCGCCGTTCGCCGCCGCGCGAGCCAATGAGGAGGCCGCCGGAGCCGCGGAGCGAAACGGCGGGCGTTTGATTTGCAGCCCTCCACGCACTGCGTGCACAAGCAAATGTGAGGAGACAGGCGGCTGTTCGGTGCGCAGAGAGGAGAGGAGCTGGAGCCGTGCAGCGCTGCCTGCATTTTCTGATCACTGGTGGAGAGAAAACTGCATCCAGCGTATTTGATGTGACCCCACTGCTGCTCAGTTCAAATGTTTCATGCGCCCTGAGTGTTTCATTATTTTACAATGTGACAGTGATGATGTGACAGCTTTATTGATGCTCCGCTTTTTCTCTCGCCTCACTGCATGTGTTTTGCTAAATAAATCCTTATTTGCAGATTCTGCGTCTTGATTTATTGAACATTTAGGCTGGGTTTCCAATGCATGACATTCTGCACACATATGCACAAACACATTAAGATAAGTTTAGGGCCTATGAGCCTAATTAATTGGCACAATAAGTGTACGCCTGTAGAAAACATGTCATTCAGGACACTAGTGATAAATCTAGGAGGATTTTATTAAATCTTGTTCTCTTCTACGTCTATAAAAGCAAATCCAGCTCTGCTGTGTACGTGAGCATGCATTTCCTCTGCTCACTTAATCCATCAACATACAATGCAAAAAAAACGACATTAAAGCGACGCAAGTAGGCTATTGTAAGGAACGAGTATGGGTTAATAAAGTTTCTTTCTTTTTATGTTCATTTGGGGCAAGATTTAGAAGACTGCATGTTAATTCAAACAATATAGGCTACATTATATTTCACATTTTCTGTTCAATGATGTCTGTTTACCTGTCTCTCCCCCTCTCTCGCCACCCCCCCCCCCACAAACACATATTCTCACAAACGGGCAAATTAAATCACTGCATAATTTGAAAGCATTACTATCCCCGGGGTTAGCCTCGCATGGTTCACTAATTTAGCCAATTAAAAGTGGAAGGATATGGGCTTGTGGGTCTCCATGTCGGAATATACGAGCTGCTATAGGCCAATATATTCCCGTCCAGGTTTGTTTATTCGTGAAGGTAAAGGGTTAAATATCGGGGCTTCGGCCCTACAAGCCCCCTGATTGGCTGGCACGTTGCCAGAGTCCTGTCAATCACCGAGTGTAAACAAGGCTCTGATTGGCTGCTGGCCAGTCCTCACTGGGCTGCCTGAAAAAAGCAATTACTGCCCCTGCGGTTTCAAGGCGGCCCCGCGCTGAACGATGAAAGGCGTTAAGGAGGGGCGGTTTCAAGGCGCCCCCCACGGAGTACCCCGTTGGCCCCAGAGCAAAAGGAGAGTCAAGAGTGACTAAATCAAAGGGAATACGGTAAAAGAGGGGAAGTTACACGTTGGATTAAATGTTGGTGCAAGATTCACGGAATGGTGCGCGAACTTTTCTGTGTTTGGAAAATTGAGGAAAAAAACGGTAACAAGAACCGGAAAACAGCCACTGCGCTTCTTCGAGGACGCTTGTTTCAAATAAGTGCAAAAGTTTCTGTCGTCAAAGAGGACTGTGTTAATATATGATAATGTTTTGAAATAATAGATTATAAGAACAAATTGTGAGTCTCTCCTAAATGTTTACCATCTGGATGTCTGAAATGTTGACCTAAATAATTAATTTTTAAATTATTTAAAAATGCATTATTTCTTCTTCTTTTTTTGAGGAGCAGGACAAAAAGCCATTTTAATAAATTATAGATTATTTATTAAATTATTTTAGAAAACGTAAATAGAATAGAAAATTGCCATTATTTCTATGTATTTTATTTTATCTTAAAGAAATATAACATATAGAAATTTAAATTAATTCTTGATTAAACTTAATGGCTGTATATAAATAGCTTTGTGTGGTTTTATAATTTATTTTAATTGTAAATTCACACAAAAACTAGCCTGACTTATCCAGCGAACACGCTCCTCATAAAGTGAAGCTGTTCCAACTATAACGTACAACGAAGCCGAGAGTCGCTGCCCTGCTTCGGTCCAGCCCCCAACAAACACACTGGACAAAGGAGACCCTGCAGCCACGGATATCTTACAAAAAGAGAGAATGAGGAACGTTTCATATAAAGTGTCCCGTAACTTGCATAGTGTCATATAAACTGTAGAATTAATATTTAGGCTTAATTAAAATGAAATGACACCAAAGCGATAAGATGAATGATTCGTCCCAGTAGGAAAATACAAAAATTCTATATTCTAGACTTAAACACACGCCAGAAAGACAACAGTGAATACAGTCCATTATATAGTCCACTAGGCCTATAGATCTAAATAGAAAACAAATAAAAATAAATAAATAAAATAAATATATATATATATATATATGATAGAAAACTATGTTTCGGTCCATTTAAACAAATACATCTGCATTTAATTTATTTAGTGAGTTTTATTGGTCGTTTTCTTCAAAAAAGATGGGGGTTGGGCGTGTGTGTGCGTGTGCGGATGAGTGTGATTGTTGCAGAGGGAGAAAGCATAACAGAAACCTCAGCCTGGTCCGTGTGCCAGCGCGAGCTACGGTGAGTGTGTGAGCCTGCGTGTATGTGTGCGTGTGTGTGTGTTATGTGGGTAATTAATGCGGATTGACTGATTGCTCTTGAAACAAACCGGTCTTGCACCGGCGTTCCTGACACCTTCCACCTTCCCTTCGTCGCTCCCTTTCTCCCTCTTTCTTTCCTTCGTACATCCGCCTTTCTTCCTTCCTTGTGCTAGACCGGTGTGGGAGAGTCTTCCTCAGCGGTGAGGATCCACACATGCCGCCCCCCTTCTCTGGTCGTCCAGCCGGCCAGCAGATCCTTGCGGAGGTACTTACGACGCTTGGGCACAATTCAAACATGTTTTTTAGTTTTTGTTTCCAATTACAAGTTGTGCACGAGCGAACTTTTGTGCGGCTTGTTCTGCGTCGGTTCTGCGATGCCTCCCTGAATAGACAAGTCCACAAGAAGAGTATTTACACCTCAGTCGGAA
Organism: Lophius americanus; assembly: GCA_037951165.1. Lineage (NCBI taxonomy): Eukaryota > Metazoa > Chordata > Actinopteri > Lophiiformes > Lophiidae > Lophius > Lophius americanus. The sequence continues at coordinate 2,650,041 of JBBDHG010000064.1, read as the reverse complement.
CAAGCTGTTGTCCGCACATTAGAAACCAGATGTGGAGGTGCTATGTTCTCCACCGAAGACACCCCCCCCAAAAAAACAACACAACAATTAAATAAACGATCGAACGTCTATATGGGGCTGTATGAGGGGGGGGGAAGCATAATCCGGTCCACGCGAGACACTTTTGCGTGGCTGATTTTAAATGAGGTCCAAATGGAGATGTGTGTCACCGGGAGGCCCTCAGCAAAGAGTAATGAATCTCTTCTCACCAGGCAGGACTTCCAAACAGGAAGGAGAAGACGACGAGCGAGAAGAAGAACAACAAGGACGATGGAGTCAGTAGATGCGTGGACGGAACGACAACGTGACCTTTCCCTCTCTGTGAGTGCAGGACAGATGCTGCTGCTTCTGATCATCCTGACTGACCTGCTGCTGACGCGCTCAGCAGCAGACGTGAAAGCAAGAAGAGCAAAATGTTTCACTTCTTCAATGACTTGGTCTTAGTTCAAAATGATTCGCAGTAACATGGCGATGGTCCAAAGTCAGCGCTTGTGGTGGATAGTAACTAATTACATTTACCCCATTACTATCCTCAAGTAGAAGTTTGAGGTAGGCCTACCTGTATTTGACTTTTTCATTTAACTTTATACCTCAACTGTATTACATTCCAAATTTTTGTACCATAACTATTTGTCTTACAGTTACTAGTAACTTACAATTTATTTAATTTTGAATATTTGTGATTAAGAGAAAGGATTATGTCTTTCTTTAAGGGTTAGGGGAAAATGCCCTGCAGTTCTAAGTTTAATTTATTTTTTTAATTTTGAATATTTATGAGAAACAGAAGGATTCAAAGTTTCTATATGGGTTGAGAAAATTCTTTCACTTCCTAAATCATGTAAACTATTTAAAACAGTTGGATAACTGGAAAATCTCACAAAGCTGAAAGAAAGGTTGATCCTGAAAGTCAGACTTTAAAGACGTGTGGATCCCGCAGGACAGTGATACTATGACAAGTTATGAACTATTTGAAATAACCACCTTATAGTCGGACACATTAATGCAGCAGTAATAGTTATCTAAATACAGAATGCATTGTGGGTACTTTTTTAAACAGATAATGTACTTTCATCAGGTTTTGAATGCACGTCTTTAACTTTGAGTATTTCAACATTGTACTTGTACTCAAGTTAAAGATGTGAATACTTGATGCTGTCACAGAGCCACAAATATCCGACCCTAACCAGCACCAGACCCGAATGAGATGAAAGCAGCAGCATATATTTATAGGCCATCAAAACACTCAGGTGGAGGCTTTAATTATCATTACAATTTGAACATAAACAGCCCTAGCGTGTCGTCCTGCGTGTGGTTTGCATTACAGTTTGATGTGTCGTTTATATCCAGACAGGGACAAGAATTGAATCTTAACAGCCGTTGAACTGAACCGCAAGTCAAATGTTGATAAAGGCAAGTAATGGGAATGGCATGAGAGGAGCAAAATCATTTTGTGCAGAGTCGATTTCTCTCCCAAAATTTCCCTTCCTTCTCTGCCAGAATGGGCAAGCAACACCATCGAGTGTGTGTGTGTGTGTTTGTATGTGTCTAGACGTCCATGCAAATTAAAAAAAACAAATCTTTGTTTTTCTGGATTCTCTAGGAACTAACTTCATAATTAGTTTAGGTTTGTTACTGAATTTGAAAATCTCCCAGCAAATGGTAGAAGTGTAATGCTGAGCATCTCCAGCAGGACTGTGGGACGTGGGGTCAAGAGGTCAGCTAACCATATGCGTCACTCAGGATTCAAAAGACAATTGATCCTTTCAACAAAAACTGTAACAAAAGTCTTTGCGGGACGTGTAATTTGCTCACAAAGAGTTCCTTTATGAGGCACCAGTCATTGATTTTTAATTTAGAAGTTGCAACTTTTTTATTAACATTTGAGATATTTCTGCAGGCCCAACTAGCTATTTTACTGCATGCTGGTCATATTTTGACTTTATTTCACTTTTCTAACCGCACTCATGACTCTACACATGAATCTTCCCATCGCTGCATGTAAACACTGAAACTATGTTACTGGCTGATCATATGAGCTAAAGACATTTGTTGCCGAGGATTTGTATTTTCAAACAAAGCTAAAAACTCTCCGTCATAACTGAGCTAAACTTAACCAGGTGATCTTCAATGATATGGAGCATACCATATTTAGTAAAGCAAAATCTCAATATTATCAAATGTATCTTGACTGAAACAATAAAATGCACCTTTTACATCTTATGTGTGTGATGAAATAAACGTACAGTCATAAAAGAGTGTGTTTGAGGGATGAGACTGACGTAACACAGGTGTTTAATAGACTTCCACACAGTGGCCCCTGACGCATAGCAATAAGAGCTTTATTATCATTTCTGCCGCTTAAAGTGTTAATGTGTACGCTCAGATACACAAGTTAGGAACCTTAAATTTATTTATGTGTGTGTGTGTGTGTGTATGTTTTGTGAAAATTATATTTCACTAACGCCACTTTAAACACGGTCATTCATAAATCAGAATATTTTAGCCCTAGATTTAAACATAGAGATCTGCTTTTCTATATTGTGCTAGAATCCAAATAAAGGAACAATTAACTTGAGGAGCCACTTCTCCCAAGATAAGTCACAAATTAGAAATGTGACCTGGAAAAGACGCCTGTCATCTCGCATGGATGGCGGAATGGCCAACGGTGCTGCCAAAAGCGTCTGACGTGTGTGTGTGTGTGTGTGTGTGTGTGTGTGTGTGGTTGAAAGAAGGGGTGGGGTTGACAAACAGCGACTCAGTCCTTCGTTACCGTGTAACTGAATAACACAGGTAAAGCTGGTGAAATGTAACTATAACTGGAGCCGATCAATAGGTAACTCATGGCTGGGATACTCCGCGCGCGTGCGCCTGCGCGCGTGTTGGCACAGAGAGCTCTAAAATGATAAACCTTCAGATAAACAACACAGTCAATGTTCAAGGACGTGGTGATATTTGGCTTTAAATTGTGCATTTTAAAAAAGTTGTAAACGTCAGCAAACCTTTAAAAAGAATAATGAAACATGAATATATCTGACGTGACTGAGAACGTCTTATAAAATGATCATTTTTTACGACGTTGGCCTATAAAGGGAAAGAAAAATTACGCATTACGTTCACACCCATGCCTATAAATAAACAGATAAGCAACCGAATAAATACGTATTTCTTTCTAAGTGCAAGTAAAGTTCTACTGCGTGGTAGGTTATAGTAGGACGATTGGGATTAAAAACTATTTCATAGCTGTTTACTCAACTTCCAGAGGAAAAAAGTCACAGGAAATACGGCTCAGAATTATTATTGTTATATGACAGTAATTAAACACACCAAACACAACACCTACCTATGAGAGGACCGCCTCCATTAGGCACATAATTGGAACAATTTGAAAAAAACAAAAACCCACTAAGGCTCTAACCACTTTCCAAAAACTTGATTACTTGTTGGAAGAAGAAAAAAACACCGGGTTCTCTTAATTGTGCGCATTTAAGAGAAAGAGTGCAATCAAATGCATGGCGCTCTGGTTCCACGAGTTAACTGTCCGCTGAATTTATCCACCGTCAAGCTTTGGGGTCCTGTAAGATGTGAGTTTCCGTTAGGCTGTATAAAAGCGGATTTAGATGTGGGTGACGCGTCCTCACCCTCCCTAAATGGAGCAGGAGCTCTGACATTAAACATAAAATTGACAGAGAAACTCTCTCTCTCTCCAGTTTTCTTGCATTTTTTTCTCGTCTCCTTATAAATCAGGGGAGGGGTATCATGAGGAAAGCCGTGTTTTACACCCACTCCCACCTCCCTCTAAAGATAGAAACTACAACTATATCGCACCCAGGCTGTGCAAACGCTTATTTTCTGATCATTGGTGTGTTTTGTTTGTGATTGTGCTGCACACTCTTCCCACATGCGTCTATCTGTCATTATATTTGCACATATCATCACCCAGCAAGTGTCACACCAAACTTTATTTTTTCAATTTGTGGAACATTTGGATTCTGGCATGAAAGGGAGGAATCTTCTCTTCCCTGGAAATGCGCTGTTATTTATTTTAAGTGGCGGATGATTGCCAAATGGTGGCCATAATTACCACCGGAGGTCACAGTTTACCCACCTTAAAAAAAAAAAAAAAACAAGAAAGAAAGAAAAATCACCAGCAGTGTGATGCAGATTATAAACGCTTGGAACCTGTGCTGCGCTCCTGAGTCACGAGTATTTGATTCTGATGATGATCGAGGGTAAAAACGCAACAAACATTTATCACATGCGTTAAAATGGTTCTTCGCGCGCGCTGCTGCAGCCTCAAACTTACTTATGTCCCGATCTCTCCACTAAAGTGATCTCAGTCTGCGAAGTTCGAAGTGTCGGTCCGGACTAAAGAGACAAAGAATATTGGTTCAAACTAACGCGCACTAAACACACGCGCGCGCGCGGTCTCCACGGAAGTCGTGATAGTGGAGACGCGTAAAAGCAAATTAGCAGCAGGTTGGAGATGAATGCGGAAGAAGACGACCATAGGAGTTGCAGCTTGGAGATCATTATAAAAACACAGCGATTATTTTTTCCTCTTTTTCCCAAACGGGACGTCAGCCTCGGTATTCTCCTCTTCCTCCTCTGCAGCTGCAGCCCCCACTGGCTGCCCCCGGTGGGCCACCGCTTCAGGAGCTCCACGTCACCACAGCTTTAACCCCTGCATCACCGCGTCCGTGGCCCAGGGCCGAGAGCCTCCTGAGGGTGTTGTAGAGAGAGAGAGAGGGGGTGGGGTCGCCCAATTTGGGGAGCGTGGACCTCCAGGCACCCCGACAGGCGGTTCGAGGGGGTGTCCTGCAAAATGAGGAACAGGTTTCTTTCAATTTATTTTAACTCGCTGGAAATTCCCCCCACAACAGCTAGAATGACTGCTGTAATTAGTCTGCGAAGATTTACTGGTTGTTTTGTCCAACTTCAGAAGATCTACATTTCTACTAAATGTTATTTAGAATCCTAATGAAGCATGAACAACAGAATTCTACTGAATATGGTTTTTTCTTCTAATGAAGTAGGCCTATGTAAAAAAAGCTGATATCTTCCTAATTGTCATTTTAAAACTCATTAGCATCAACCTATTCCAGACATATTTTAGCTAATTAAAGTCAAACCATAAATAGGTATTTATATAAAAGTAAAGCGCAGCGATTTAAAAAACAAACAAAACATAAACCTTGTTCATTTTAGCTCAGAGCAGAAAAGCTAACTTCTGCCTTGGGTTTGTTGGCCCATATATTCAGGATGTCAGTGGACTGTGACACCAGAACCAAGAAATATGCATTACGGATATAACTTACACAAACACAACAAATGTAGAGTAATTCTATTAGGAGTTTTCCAAACCACTGCTGCCCTCCTCACAGGGCTTAAAAGAGGGAAAGTAACTGTCTAAACATAAATCCTTCCAGTTTGGTTTGACTTTGCCTTTGAAAGGATTGATGAGAAGGGGAAGTGGGAGGGTTCTGGCAGACCACTCCCACCCAGGAACGTGACCTTTATTTTTTTTTTGCAATTGCCTATCCTGTTGCATTGTGGGGCATGGAGTTGGGCTACACATTAAACTCTGTAACACTAATTTTGATTTAAGGCACAACCAGGAAGGATGATTTACCCATGTCAAAATTAGCCCCATTTCTCTTTAATTTCACCGATTTAGAAACTTTTGCAAACACTTTTCCAACATTTCATACAATTACAAGACTATTATGTGTGTATCTCTAATTTCAAGCAAGATCGAATGCTTTCTGTTCTTTACAAATTCATCCCAACCACGACAGCCGATGACATCAGAATCTTTATTTTCCCCTTTTTTCCTGGAAATGTATTCAAGAATAAGGGAATTTGCCTCCATGTTGCAGCTCATGCAGCACATTTTGTTACTTTGAAAAGCGTTTAGCACATCAAAGAATAAAATATCTGTATAAGTTACTGAGAAATATGCAAAGATTTGTCAGCAAGTCCTCGTAGAAGTTCTGTAGTATAAATCGTTCTTCCCAGCAGGCCTTATTTCCTTGCAATTTTTCTATCTTGCACAATGCTAGATTTGATAAAACCCTAGGTTTATACCACAGCTAAACATTGTAGTATATGCATATAGCCCCCTCTAGTGGATGTAGGTGCTATTTTGCAGCCAAAATCCCTCTGGATTAAAATTTTTCTGTGACATGAAGCGTTCTCCTGATCTTAACCCGTACAAACTGTAGAATAACAGCTTTTATCAGTCAAATATAAGTTTCCAAGTCGTTGATTGTGATATTATGATGTTATAGCCTTTTTATTTAAAATAAATAAATAAGTCATACGAGCAGAGAAATATTGGGTTTTTTTGCGTCTAATCACAGATTTATCATGCATACAATTCTACTGAGACTGAAAATAAATTATTTAAGGTCTTACCTGTCCATTAACACCAAGGTCATGCAAACACAGGTGGTAGTTCTGGAGCTATTTTGAAGTTTATTTTGGGTATGTAATTCCGGCTTAACTTAAAATAACCAACGAGCAGAACAGTTTAATTCCCATCACGGCTGCGATGGTCCTGGCCCTCGTCTTTCAACCAAGTCTCAGCTGAGGACTGGCTTAGACCCAGCAGTTAGCTGCCATCCATCACTCAACCATCTACTTCAGCTCTGATGAAGGGCAATCCCACAGCACTGGAACTGTCGCCTGCAGCATGAAACGCGACACTGGCCTGTTCATTAGAACAATCCCAAACAAAGCCAGTTTACAGCTAAACCCCTCGCCAGCCTGGACCTTCTCTACTGCACACTCAGCTTGTGTTGGGTAAACACATGTCGATGAGATACTATCAGAGTTGTCAGGTGGTTTTCACTCCTGGATTCTCTCATATGTGTGTTGTATGTGTGCACCTGTTGGGGGGAAAAAAAGTTACATCTTTCGTGCTAAAATACATCATTGGTCCTCCAACAGAACACAATCTTTGTGTCTTCGAGTCTTGAAAACGATCATGTTGTCAGTCATAATGGAGTAAACACCATAAACATTTGTAATTTACATTATGAAGCACAGCAGCTCCAGAGGAGACAATGGCGTTCTTGTCCTCTGGAGCGTTTGGCATGTGTCTCTAAGCCATCATTATGTCCTACACATATGGCGATATTGATACAGGTGCACTAATGTTTAAGATTTCCTCGCTGACTGTGATGCTTCTCATTTGCTGTGGTGTAATACAGTTGCTCACTCCTAAGCCTTTTCAGTCTGCTGCATGTGTGTGCACCCCTGATATGAGCATGTGTGTGTGAGTGAGACACAGCTGTGGAGGGTTAAGAATCAGACGCTAAACTTGTTTCTGGTTCCAATTTGAGGCCAGCTCCTCTCTTGTAAATGGAAAACACTTCAAGGTGCCACCGCACCTAAAGATGGTGCTGATTTCGGCAGTTTACATTGTCATGTGATTTTTTTGGGGGGGGGGAGAAAACAGACGTCGTTCGCCCCAGAGACATACCAGCCTTCATGGAAACACAAACAATCAGGCGCTTCTTCCAGTAGATAGAGGCCAAGTGGCCCCATAGGTGAGCATAGCTGCATAAGAGAGTGAGCAGGGTATCATGGGATATGCGTTTTTGCCAAAGCATCATTTTTTTTCATCTATGCTCTCATGCATATCAAACAAAAGAGCATTGCGTCACTGGATGCACAGTGGTGGCTTTATCATGATTCTGCCATATTGGTCTTTATGACTTATGGCCTGTATGCATATTCTATGAAGCAGCATTAAACCGCGGCACTGAAGCGACACACAGAGACATCACTGAAACATCATTCCAGGCCATTCACCCCTCAATGCCATCGTCCATCCCTCCTCTTCCCTTTCAGCTTTTTTTTATTTTTTTATTGCAGCTGCTAATGCAGCAGCCAGAATAGAAACAAAGCTAGCTTTGTGACCCCCCTCCTCGCTGTCTGCTGACGTGTTTGCTTGTTCTCCATGTCACCCTCTAGCCCTTGTTCCCCTTCCAATCTTTCCCTAAAAACTTCTTTTATTTCTTTCATATTTTTTTTTTCCTCCCCACATCTGCACCAGCATCACGCGGCCTGGCAATGGCAGCCCTGGAGAGTCATGTGATCCCCGCAGTCACTGCTGCCTAGAGGAAGAAAAGGGCAGTGTGTGTCAGAAGCCATTTTTTGGCCCATCTGGGAGGTCAGAGGTCAAGTCAGGGCTGAACCAATCAGTTTAAGCCACAAAAGGGCCGGCTCACTTTTGCTCCGTCCTTCCCCTCTGTCTACCGTTTTAAATGCTCTCGCTCTAGTTTTCTTTCGTTGCTTTTTAGCCTCTGGTCAGATCTGAGCGTCTCTGTAAAAAGGCCTGAGGCTGATCATCAGTAAGGAATGTGCAGATGTGGTTAGTAAATCTAAACAAAAACCAATAAAAGAAGATTCATTTCTTAGCTATTAGATTAGAAATGAAAGATGGATGTTTCTTTGGATTACATTAAAGTTTTATGTTAAGGGAACAAAATAGCCAATTAAACCAAGGGAGTTACTTTGCATTAATGTAATTGTAAAGGATTTTGGAATTACATAATGGCATTAATTGAATACAAAATAAGTAAATGAAATGAAACATGGAGGTTGTTTGCGTGACTTTTTTATGCTAAATAGAACAAGACAGCTTCTTCTTTGACTATCAAAACCAGAGTTCCATTGCATTAATTGAGAGTAAAGGATTTCGGGATTGAATAATTGTGTTAATTAAATAAACATAACTTTGTTTCCTGCATTCCATCTGACCATATAGTCTAGCCGCGAGTGAAGCGGGTTCGATGACATTTGCTTAAATGTCTTTAGGGATAATTAGTCTTCTAATCTATTTCCTGTTTATACAACCTAGTTTTGTGGGACAGGTTGACATAATAAAGTTGAGTAAATGTGATGTTTCATTTCTTAGAGCGTAGCTATGTATGATGTTAAGAGATTAATGTGTGTTACAATTAATGTGAGCTGTAGTAGTAGAACAGATCGACACATTTATCTTGCAAAAAATGTCCACAGAAGCTTGGAATCAGCTACTTTGGTTGCATATTTAAAAAAAAAAAAACACACACACACACCCAAGTGACCAAATAGTGGAATCTCCAGATCTTGAACCAGATTAAAGCCTCATCAACTGAAGAAAGTTGAAATTGAAGGTTTAATACAGGATGTAAGAGGAGAAAATAGAATCTAGAATTGGATAGAAGACTCATTCAGGCATTTAGCTCCCTATCACTGAAGTCATGGTATTTGAAATAATGAATGCAGCCATCTGACCCAACATGAAGCTCATGTGATGATGGTGCCGGATGAATGTGATGACACCTCTGGCTGAGGATTGAGTAGAAAGATTTAGTGTGCTGATAAAAGAAAGTAGTTAGATTTATTTGAAAAGTATTGGGATGATTGAGACGATTGATGGAGTAAGGTTACAGTCATTAAGACTGCACTTTATTTGTTTTTTTTAAATCAGCCGAGTATGTCTCTCTGAAAACCTTTCATTTTATTTTTAATATTGGTTTCATCTTCGCCATATTGCTGATAAAAACCCACGCATAAAAGTCAGAGGGATTTTAATTCGTCTATGACATTTTTTTCTCGGGTAAAACTCAAAAACATTATTTTAACTATTTATTTAACTGTTCTTTGTCTCGTTTTGCTACAAATATTAAGTTTGAGTGTTTGGAGTTTGTGCGTACATATCAAACATATGTTATCTGCGGTCTTTTCACAGATTTTCCTTAACAGGATATCAAGAAGACTGGAGTTAGTTTTTAAAACCTATATAGTAAATTTTGCATTCTCTCTTTGACTAAATGTACAAGATCTTCAAGATTCTTCTAAACTTTATGTTGCCTCGCCTATGCAATTCCATGACAACATGTTGGACTGTGTCTAACTGTAAACACAAAGCGTTTACCATCATTGTTTTTACCTTAATAGCTTGTTTAATTTAGTCGGTTTCTGATCTTTTATTTCTAACTCACTAGAGGTTGTGGGTGGCTTTACTTTTGGGGAATATACATCTCCTGATGGCTCTTATTTGCTTCTGCTAAACAATAAAAAAGGCACAACTTATTCAATAGAAGAGGAAACACAGTACTGGGGATTCCTGCAGACACACACACACACACACACACACACACACTGCCTACCCCTGTGCAGCTGACAACTCTTCACCACCACCTCTCTCCCCCAATATCATCTGGGCAGCTGGGTCCATAAAGACAGATATGTTTATGTGGCATGTTGTGGAGGACTTTACACAAAGCAGATGCATTAAAACATCAATCTTACTTGGATGAAATTATTCCACCTTGTGCTCCCCCCCCCCCCCCCCTCCTCCAGAGGACTAACCTCATCTCCAGCAACAAGTGGCCTCTTCCTCAGATGAATCTGTACATCTGTGGTGATGCAGTCTGCTGGAAACTCGCTACAAATGGAGGTGTTTCATTGCTTATGGTTGACAGGGATACATCTACAGGAAGTGGGTTTATTGTGCCCCAAAATAAAACAACACACACCGAGGTGCTCACTTTGTGGCTTTCTGTTCAGCTCCCCCCCGTACCTCCCCTCGTCTCCTCTTGATCAACCTGAATGAGCAGGCTGCTCAAATAAAATTTTAGTGCCGTGGTAATGTTGCGGAGCAGCATGGCGCCACCGCTAATGGGGGATCATATCTACATCCCCATTCCTACACTCTGCTCCACGTTAAACCCCTACATCTGTCATCGTCCCATGCACTTGGCACAAGGTAAGAACAAGCCAGGAAAGTTCAAATGTCCTCATATAACTACCAAAATAGAATTACAACGCTGTGATATTTCTGTGTTATGGCGGTTGTAAAGGCGGGATGACTTGTCGTGGAAAGGGAACTATAGAGTCTATAGTGGTGGTTGTGTGGTCTATGAAATCTCAAAGCAGAGCTTGATTTAATTAAGGAAGCAATTCATCAGGGAAAGAGCAAGTACAATAATTAAACAAACAAAATCACTAATGGTCATTCGTGCACAGCTGCAGTAAGTTATGTGTTCTTCCTGCTCACTTGCATTTAAGTCTGAATGTTTTACAGACAAATTCAACATATCTAAATGTTTTATCAAATCAGAGGCCTGCCAGTGTGTGTGTGCGTGTGTGTCTATTTGTGTGTGTGCGTGTGTGTGTCTGAGCAGAGCATTATTAAGCCTTTCTGGGGAGTTATCATTAATCTGGGGTTAAAGTCCATTTGCATCGAGACAAAGGGGACACGGCTCATCCATCTCCACGCTGAGGGGAAGGGGGTAACAGGGAAAGGGGGGGAGGGGGATCTGTGTGTGTGTTAGTTGCGTTTTCACGTGCATGAGGGAGACGAACCATCCTCTTGCAAATAAATCTGTTGCCCTCGGGGGTGCGTTTACATAGGTGAGGACCGACTGTTCTCCAAGCTGAGAGTGATTTATCTGAAAATACACTAAAAAACCACACACACACACACACACACACACACACAGAGAAAACACACAGGTAGATGAAGTACTCAAACCATTACTTAAGTAAAAATATCTAAGTATCATCGCAAAATGTGTTTTAAGAACCAAAATGACCCATTTTTGTAGTGAAATGGTCCTTTATTGTGTTTGTATTACTATTACTGCTGTATTAATATATACATTCTCTATATAATTACTCTAAATATTTGAGTACTCTAATGTAATGAGTATTCCTGTCCTGTAAGTATCTCTGTCCTGATTTGTTACGTCTTCACAGATAATTGTAGACGGTTTTTAAATTGTTTATTTTGCTTTGGACAAATGAGAATTCCCTGAAACGATAAAGAAACACCTTCAGTACCGCAAATGTCAACTGAAGCAGCGTATCAGAGTAAATGTTCTTAATAACTAGACACCACACTATAAAAAAAATCTGTATCATTTACAGAAAAATACTGACAGCTGTGGTTCCCAGAATTTTGCTCTAAAAAAATACAGTCAACATGTACAAGACATTACGGTAAATTACCATAAAATCAGATATAATGTCAACCTGTTCACAGTATCATTGTTAATTACATAAAATGATAGTAAATACGATAAACTAATTTTTTAATGTAGAAATAAAAACATTTTTTTACAAATATATACCATATTTTTATCACTGTGTTACTGTAGAAACAATGATACACGGTAGAAATTGTCTGTGGAAATTGTCTGTAGAAACTGTCTGTGGAAATTGCACTAGAAAAACACAGGAAATAAAAAAAATAATTAAAACAGCATATCACAACCTAACTATTATTAATGGTCAGAAGATGTGGAAAACACAAGAATTCTCTTTTTTATATATTGTATTGTATTATTCTGTGTAAATGAAATATTTCGCTGGTATTTAAACTTTAATAACCCACCTAAACTATTAAGCAAGAGCAGCCCATAATTTCTACAGAAAAGAAATATCACAAATACGGTAGGACCTATATCATTTTTATTAATATTTTATTTATGTAAAATTTATTGTTTTATGTACCGTCTTCATAAACCGTAAACAAACATTATATCCAGTTTTTCATGGTAATTTACAATAATACCAATTCAATTAGAAGAACTTTATTTATCCCAGAAGGGGGAACCACAGCTGCCAGTACTTTACCCTAAATTATCCAGATTCTTTTTTCAAATTTTTGTGCTCTTACTAAATGGCTTCTTTTTGTCTTACTGTAAATTTAAATAAACATACCAGATGACTTTTAATTTAGACAGCATAATACGTTTTCATTCAAACACACACACACACACACACACAAACATGCAATGTCCCCCCCCCCCTCGAAATTTGGATTTTTCTGTTCATTTTACCAAGAATCTGTATATTCACAGTCAAATTCTTTTTTTCCACATATTGTGATCGACAATTATGAAGTTATTAACTGGTTCTTTAATTAACATGAATCACTGCATCTATTACAGAGATATGATGTTTTTGATTTCACAGTAGTTTTTTATTGTTGCCATGTGGACGTTTTTTTCCCGACCGTTCTACAAAGAATGTTTAGAGTGTACTGCAGACAGACTCACACCTTTAGCAGCGATTAGAATCAATTCCTTCACTTTGGTTGCAGCAGCTTTTGTCACCTCCTCTGTGTGTGTTTGGCTGCATTCTTGTACGTGAGCAGGCAAACTCTAATTTGCAAAGAAAAACACAAGCGTGCAGGTTAACAGATCCATAAGTTATAATTTTATAAAGAATTAAAAATAGGGCCAACATTTTTATTTTTTTAGGAGGATTAAAGTTGATTTGGTTTTCCAGAGGATCTGTATACCCCGTCCTGCTTGGAGATCCTGCTTCACACAACCGCTGAAAGGATTTCCTAGCAACAATTAGAATGCGCGCGCGCGCACACACATATGCACACAGACACTCAAACACACACACACACACGTAGTCGACGCACTGGGGATCCCCCCTCCAGCTATCAGCGTGGGCTTCCCCTCCTCCTTCCTCTCCCTCCTCCTTCTTCTCCCTCGCTGCCGCCTCAGTGGAGGGAAAGGGTGAGCGAGGGAGTGAGAGAGAGAGAGAGAGAGAGAGAGAGAGAGAGAGAGAGAGAGAGTTCACCTCACCACTTCTCTCCCCTGGAAGCTCAAGCTGCTGGCTACACTGCGCGCTCCCAGCCTGCCCATCATGATGGCGGGGTGAGGATGAGGAGAAGGCCCGCTACGCGCCAAAGCGGTCACCGAAGCGCTGGAGAAGATTGATATGGAAGGAGCGTGCGCGCGTGTGCGTGTGCTGCTTGATTTCTCGCAAAAGTCGATGAAGAAACGGGAGACAGCTCCGTGTTTTCGGAGACAGAAGAGGCGATGGGGGGATGGGGAATCCTTGAGAGCCGCGGAAACCCTAGAGGAACACTTTTCCTCGGCGCGTGACGGTTCCACGCGTCTCTCCCGGTGGGCGCACCGACAGAAACGGGAAGGTGGTCAACGTGTGAGGGAACACCGGCAAACACCGGAGAAGGTTTTATATCCAGATTCTACAACCGACACAGGGGCAGAGGCTTTAGCTCCACTACGCGTAACGCAACGGCCACGGCACGCCCTCCATTGCGTCGCGCGCCCTCCCCCACACCGACTGGGAGGCGTTTGCTGCACGGCGCCACTTTCAAAAGCCCCGGTTGCATTATTCTGCTGCAGGAGAGCTGCAGCCGTCCTGCTGGCTCAGGTTACACCTCTATCTGCACCGCAACCATATATCACGGACCGAAGAGGAAATAATAGATGATCGACGAGGCATTTATTCCTCTTTATTCATTTTGTGTGTGTGTGTGTGTGTGTGTGTGTGTGTGTGTGTGTGTGTGTGTGTGGCAAAGGTGAGCAAATTTATAGTTATTTTTGCTATTTTCTTTTAACCACATCGGTAGGACAGTAGGTCCGATATTAGCGTAATTGTTTTGTGTTTCTGTTATTTCCATATCATTTTTACATTTATTTTACGTAAAGAAAACAACTCGTTAATTCTTTTAACAATATAAGTTCCAACTTGTTAAAATTATAAAAGTCTACAAAAGATGCAACATTTAGAAAACATACAGGTATAATAAATAATAGTTGTAATAGTAACGTAATAGTCATTTGTTTAAATAAGATATCGATATACGGATTCATTAATCATAAGGTGTTTGGAAATTAGTTTAATTTGATTTTGTTTACCCGTCTGATCGAATTTGAATCAATCATGTAGCATAAATTTAATTTGTATGTTAATGTTTGTTTTGCCTATTTCTAAAATAAATTTAAAAATACGTGGCGATGCGTTTAATGAAACGCTGAAACCTAGAAATCGATCAACTGACGGGGTAGACGAGACACATTCAACATGTTGAGGTCATTGTGTGAGTGTGTATACGTGTGGGTGTGTGTGTGTTCGTAAATTGTAGTTCTTTGCTTTATGTTTGTATATATAGAGAGAGAGCTACTTATAGCTAATGTAAAATCTATTGAACTAAATTATTATTTATTAACAATTTCGGAGAATAATACTTTTGATGAATCCCAATTTTTTTTTTTTAATCATTATTTTGATTAAAATAATATCGACTTATTTCAACATATAGCTAATTTTAGATCGTTGTTGAGGTTGTTTTATATATATATATATATTAAATGGGATAGTTTTGAGATGAGCGTGAGATTCCAGGCTGGCTGCAGGATCATGTCTATTTTGCATAATTCCGCACACAAACTCTGAAGCACACGCTTTTAGTTCGACTAATCATCACAGCCCGCACAACAGCATCTCATTAAAAAGCAAACATATTATCCATATTACTTTATTCGCAGTTTTTGTTTTTCCGTGTGAACATTTTTGACAACAGGCAGACTTCTGATTTCTCCTATCTGTGCTTTTGTTTCGCCGTCAACGCAACCGATTAATCGGAATTTAGTTCGGTAGTCGGCTTTAATTTATAGAATATATACCTGTAAACATGTGTTTTCCTGTTTTTAAGAGTATTTGACGCAAATTCAAAACATTGAAAGAGTGTGTGTTTGTGTGTGTGTGTGTGTGTGTGTGTGTGTGTGTGTGTGTGTGTGTGTGTGTGTGTGTGTGTGTTACTGTGTGTGTTACTGTGTGTGTTACTGTGTGTGTGTGTGCTGGTGAAGCTAACTCAAAGTGGCTGCAAAGTTACGCGATGGCTGCAAAATTAGGCGTTAAAAATAACAGGAGTAAGACTCAATGAAACACCAGAACATTTAACGATGCAGCAGGAGGAGAGCAACAAGAACCATTCCTAGTTTTTGTTATTCATTTAAAGCTTCGCTGAGAATATTGTTAACACGATTCACCACGATCACAATATTAAAAATAATACTAATACTAATAATAATGTAATCATTACTTATTCTATCATGGTCGATCAAATAAATACAAATAATGTACCATTCAGCAACTGAACTTTTAACCGTTTGATTAAACATTAGTATAATATACAATACTGTAAGTTAGGATGTTAAAATCAAACTTCTAAATAAAAAAAACAAAATAAAAAGTATAATCCTTTTCTGTGGAAATGAAAAAACATTTGAAACATGCGAACAAAAATACACAAACAATCAAATAAACAGCAGAAAAATGAATAAAGATAAATATGATGCTGAATGATTTTGGCTGGTTTATTTATCAAAGTTGTGTCTAAAATAAAACTGATAATATTAACCAATTAATTCACTTTATTAAAACAGACATTTAGATTCCACTGCCCAGATGATTTCTGTTTTAATATATCTATATACATTTTTTTTTAATATTTATATATTTAGCCCATAGCCCATTTTTGTACTAAAATATTATAATAAATAATTGTATTTAAAAACTTTGAAGCAACTTTCTTCGACATTTTAATTATTCTGCCTTCTTGATTGTGTTGTTGTGTCGCACTAATTATTCATGGTGACTTCTGGGTAATTTCAGTTGTGACCTATATTTGCCTATCAAAAAAATTCTGTTGCGTGCATTTTTTTTCTATTGTGCATGTATAATTGTAAGAATTCTGCC
This sequence comes from Lophius americanus, assembly GCA_037951165.1. NCBI lineage: Eukaryota > Metazoa > Chordata > Actinopteri > Lophiiformes > Lophiidae > Lophius > Lophius americanus. Next base: position 2,633,475 of record JBBDHG010000064.1, on the reverse strand, counting down.
CGCATTATTTAAAAATTTGCAAGGCAAACAAAGTGTGTTTGTGTGTGTGTTTGTGTGTGTGTGTGTGTGTGTGTGTGTTGGGTGATTGCCTGCGTGCATTCACGTGTGTAATCTATGCAAACCTGAAAGAGGGCGACTACTTATATCTTCTATTGCACATATCCTCAGTTGCAAATAGGTTTAATTAAAAACGCAGGCAGACTTCATCTGGTAGGGAAACGGTTACGACGTGCCATAGCAATGCAGCATTATGGGATGCATCCTTGCCGAGCTGAGAGACGCACAGAGACGATTTTAGCAGCAGATCGAAGCCACACAAAAATAAGTTTAGTCGCCTTAAAGCAGAACGTTAGAAGGTTGATTTATCGGTCTGAAAGGTCTTCCACTGATCTGAGGGACGTCGTTCAGACCATCCACGTCTCCATGATTCCATGGCGAACCGTAAGACGCTTCTCAACGAAGTACAGGCGTTATGAAGTGGAAAAATACAGACAATAAGATTCAGCTGGAAATTCAGGTTACACACAATTATTTAATACACATATTGTTTGATCCCATTTTTTTGTTTTGACGATCATATTTGTATGGATAGTTGTTTCAAGGATAGTTGGTGACTAGTTGTTTCGTCATATTAATTATTTTTTTATTTTTTTAAATGAGCCCATTCGGTTTTTGGCATCTATTTGTTTAGTGTGTCATTTTAATTGCTCCAAATTAAACTAATTAATTTTAGCTCATGCAATTAGGCTCATTCCACATAGATGTGGACTTAATATTCCGAAGCCATCAACTCTCAACCACTCATTGTGTTTGTTTACACTGTAAAAATATAATTCAAAGTAAAGTCCTGGGTAGCTGTGCTTGACAGAAATTTGTAAAAATACGGTCACTATGTACATTATGGTAAAATAGCATATAATCAGATATAATGTCAACCTGTTTACAGTTTAAAGTTACATACTTGAATAAAAAATAACTATAAATTGATACATTGAAATGTATTAATTATATACCATATTTTAAGCATATTATTTCTGTAAAAATTATACAATGCTCATGATGAAATGGTTAGATATTTAAGTTTTCATACAAGCAAAATATGTCATTTAAATTAAATGTATTATTATTATTATTATTATTATTTAGACAGAATAACACTTTAACGGCAATGACTTGCTTTTAACATTATGCTATTTTTCTGTTAGTTTTACCAAAGGTTTTTTATTTTCACAGTCTTTTCCACATTTTCTGACGGTAAAGAATATTTATTGATTGATTCTTCATTTAAGATAATTCACCGTTAATTTATGAGAGTTTTTTGACTCTAAATTCAAATGACAATTTTTACAGTCTACATTAGGCGTGACGGATTTTTTTTACTTCTTTAATATGGTGACGCATCAGTTAAAACCGACCATAATAAACATGTTATGATTGTGAAGATAATAGATATGGCAAGAAACTTTTTGCTACCAGTTTATTGTTTGATGAAGCAGAGGTGGAGGTGAGAGGGGGGAGGGGGAAGGAGCAGAGCCTCCCTAATCCACTCCATCTCCCCCTCTCTGCCCCAGCCTGAGAGGGGGGCCCCCCCACCTTCTCAGAAGAAGGCAACCAGCTACGAAATACAATATAGTCTCAATTAAATGCAGCCTCCGCTGCGATTTACCACAATGAATGATAAATTGCTCGTCATTCTCACACTGTAGGATCTCTGAAATTGCAATAATAGGCAGAATCGTTATGTAAAATATGCAAGGGCACACATTTACCAAATTCAGTCCTCAGGGGGCAACAGTCTGTCCACGCCTTTGTCATGCCAGGAAATTCCTGGTCAAATAACCAGGTTTGCCTCTAAGAGCTGTGTTTAAGGTCAAACTGCAGCGTGGGTTAAATCGCAGTATTGTTACTCAGGAGAGATGAGGGCAGCTGAAAAATAAAAATGAATCTACAACCTCCACATGTCGTGAGAACGTGGAATGTTTTTGTGGCTGTCCAGCGTGAAATTAGTGCATGATGAAAGATGGTTTAGCACTAAATCGTGTAAACAGGAATTACAAAGAAAGATTGGAGGAGGGAGGGAAGGTGGGGCTTCACCTGAGTCACAGAGAGGAAAACAAAAACTTATTTTCAACGTTCCCCTTCAAGCATACATGTGTTTTCTTCAAAACAGACAGTTATATCCTCAGATTATAAGTAATTGAGCGCCAATTCTTTTTTTTCATATATATATATATATATACATATATACATTTTTGATCAGTTACAGTTTCAGTCACAAACTGCTGGAGATATAAGGTTTTCGAAATAAAGTTTAGTAAAATAAAGTATATTTTCTCAGAGCTGATCATATTCAACATTATATAAGATGGAAGTTAGAGAGAGAGAAGTTTTTTATGAACACACACACACACACACTCATACAAGCAAATATTTACCTTTTGTAATCAAAAACCGCTAATTACTGGGTAAAAAAAATTTAGGTCAGCATGGAATCCAAAAGACAAAAGGCGGTTTTTAATCCAGTAACCCGACATTATCAGAAGAAAAGCTCCAGCTATAATTTTTATGTTGACATATTAATAATCATGGGCTGAATTATCTGCATTGCTTAATTTCAAACGATATATTTCCAGCAGTAGTCACCTGCTGAGAGTGTAAACATGTTGAGGGAAACCACTGAAACTCCTTTAATGACTCAGTGAAAATCTCACAGTACGTGGTATCACACTCATCACACTCATGTCATAAAGTTGCATGATCTCAGACGGTCCCTGAAGGAGACGAGTGGAACTGTGAAAAAGTTACAGAAGTGATCTCGCAGCTTTGAGCTCACTCCATTAATGCAAACTTGAAGGGGAAGATTAGATCTGGTGCGTTGCCTTCACCGTCGGGCTCTCTGTCCTCTGAGACGTTCATGTAACGCACATTCTCTCCTCACCCAGAAAACAACAAAACCGCACTTCATCTATGAACAGATTCACACATTCCTTCTTTTTCTTCTTCCTCTTCACACTCTCTACAATCGCCCCACCGTGCGGAACCACACACACTCTTTTGATAGAACAGAGAAATCAATGTAGGATTATTCTCCTTGACCTTATCTTTAATATCATTTAAAATTTGAACAGACCCCAACATTTGAGCGTGAAGGCAGCCAAATATGAGCTGTGAAACGAGGCATGGCGACCCATTTGTAGCGCAGAAAAGAAAGATGTGGGTTTGGTTTTAGCTTCAAAATGTAAAAACTGAGGAAGGGATGCATAAACAACTCAAAGGTGTGGCCTTTTTAAAAAGCTGGCGAAGAACAGAGATGTCAGACTGGACCTCAGGACGGCTAATATTCTGATTTTTATGGGGTTACATGTAGATGACCAATAGCTGGAGCTGCGTCTCACCGAAAAATATTGATTTTGCAGGGGCTTGAGAAAGACAGACACACATTTACTACTGCTAGCCCCCCCCCCCCTCCACACTCACACACACACACACCTCCATTCTCTTTATTCCATTAATCTCTTGCAGCAGTGTAAGATACTGGAGGGTTAGTGTAACATTGTGCTGCTCTAATGTATTCCAGCCCTCTCTTTGCCTGTGGCATCCATATGTTTAATTCCACTACAAATGTTTTGACAGCAAATGAAACCCGTTTCTTTCTCCCTTTTTTCCCTACATTGCGGGAAAAAACCCTTCTCTTCTTTATATTTCTCTCTCTCGCTCTGTCCGCATCTAGAGGGCTTCTATCCCCCCCCCCCTCTCTCTCTCTCTTTCTCTTGAGTGCATGTGTTTCTGGAAAAAAAGAAGCAGGGTGATGCTTTATTAAATTGCCTGTGGACCACCTGGAGTTACAACATCTCCCCTCGCTGATTTCAGACTCCCCAAGGTCGGCCATACATGTGGCGTCTATAGCTGAAGAAGAGGTGGATGAAATGTGTCATCTTCAATGCTAAGCTTGTAAAATGTTATAAAATTGTCTGTCCTCCAGTTTTTGTGTTCTAGCCAAAAGCTCCGAAGCAATAAAATAAAGAATTGAAAAGGGAAATCCTTGATTTTACGGGTTTTATTTCTGGAACACTTAATCCTATAGCAGCAGGCGCGCACACACACACACACACACACAAACCTGCAGCCTACTTACAGGCATATACTCACAAAGCACACAATTAACACAGACACATGACTTGCAGGTGTGTGTAGGACAATGGACACCATCAGCAAGACAATACACTGTCTGTATTAGTCCCTCGCACACACACACACACACACACACACGCTGCATCAGGATCCATGGGTGTTATAGGGAGGGTAGATGAATCGACCAGGAAGGAAGGAGGCTTATGAGGTCACTCAGTGAGAAAGAGGAAAAAGTGGACCAGGGAAGGTGAGAAAAAGCAAGGTGTCTGTCTGTGTGTGTGTGTACGTGTGTTTGACTGTGTTTGTGTGTGTGTGACTGAAGCAGGCAGGGAGTTCCTAATGTGTGTTTCTGCATCGCCCATTCATCATCCTAACATGGTGGCTTTACTTTGCCAGTGATAGCGAGATCGGTGAGGAGGAGGAATACAGGGAGAATGTGTGTGTGTGTGTGTGTGTTGGAGGAGGGGCACATCAATTTTAGAATGAGAGTGATGACCAAACCAGATGTGAAGGTGTGCACATTCCCCTATATGTGTGTGTGGGGGGGTGTGTCACAGGGTCAGATTTAGCCCCTCCTCCTTCAGCTGACAGTCCTGTCACATTCCACCTTTCTCTTCTGCCTCCCATCTTCTCTCTCCCATCCTAACCTGGAAAAATCAAACCAACAACCATCCAGCTGAGCTCCAACCTTCCCACAATCCTCTGCGTGCGCACAGATCCACAGATCCGCGTGCACGCACACGGAAACATAAGAGCACAAGATGGAGCTCCGCTTTGGGTCAGAGGTGTTTTGTTTAGGATGACATCACCCCGGCATTGTGTTTGAACGTGAGTGTGGGTTCAGAGTGAGGTCAGATGACATAACAGATGATGGTCTCAAACAAACAGCCACTGCCATGACAACAGCAAAATATGCAACAGGCCATCCTGCCAAAGCGAAGGGAAGGAGGAGGTCAAAGGCTGGAGGAGGACGACGAATCCTCCATCGGAGTAAACTTCAACCACCGTAACGACATCACGCCTCCTCGCCACATTTTTTCATCTGTTAAATCCTGAATCAGCCCAACTGGAACGCCCCGTGCTTTTACAAGGTTTCGTCTGCTGACCCCTGACCTGCAGAATCAGCTGGTTATTTGTTAGCAGTATTGACAGCAAGAGGCAAAGGATGAGCCACAGCCTCCCCTACTGGACACATTCCGAACGCTCCGAGAGAGACGGACTGATCCGGATCATCTGATCCTGATTAACTAAACCAATTAAAGGATCCAGGAGATTAAAAGTCAGCAGAGGGGGTGAGATTGGATGGAGAGCCTTCGGTTATTACTATTAATCATTAAAAGGGAAATGACCGGGGGTGAGAGAGGGGACACTGGGATGAGGTCTTGCGGTGACCGGGAATTGGGAACACCTGTGTGATTCTGGGGTTCGTCATATCATAGACATCCATGAATAATACGCTGATGTAGTGTAAACATGCAAAGAGGCTCTCCGCCTCTCCCGCTCTCCACGCACACATTCCTCTGACCTTATTTGGGGTCACACAAAGGGGGACTGAAATGAGTTTCAAATGTTCACATTATTTATTATTGGGTATCATCTCACTGTACAAATCCCTTACAGATGTTAGCCTCTGGTGCACATGTTGGGAAACGCTGTTCTTGTAAAAGGAGGCTGGTATGTTAGTGATTGGAGAGGTATGGAGGTCAGCGGATGTTAAATGATGGCCCATCCTTGTGTGTGTGTGAGGGTAGGGGGTGATGCTCTGAGTGACGGGAACAGAAATGAGGGGTGTTCTTTATGCGGCGACTTGTTTTTTAAATGCAGAGGTCTCAAAGGCCCCCAACAAAAGGCACCCTACTCGCGGCGCGAGGGGCGTCCGTCACCGTGCTGTCAGCAGACACGCACGCCGAACAGGAGTGAGACAAGAGAGGGTGACACTGTGTGAGCGTCGTCTGAGCATCTTCTACAGTAAAGGGTGTGCTGAGTGTGCCAGGAATGAGATCCAGGATCAGAAACGCTGAACTCCAGATGAACTCAACATTATTCAGATAAACTTCATATAATCATTTGTCTTCAAGGTAGATTTGAATAAATGTTTAAGGTAGATTTCCTGATTTATAAAATATTTCCAAAAAGAACATTAATTATGAAGTAAATGTATTAAAATAACGTGATCTGAAGGTGTGGACATAATATATACAGTGTTCGCAAAATACAATATTTTTAAATTTATTTTATTATGACTTATTTGAATGAAAAACAAAATAATATTTCTATTAGAAGTAAAATTCCTTTTTACTATTAAAATGAATGAAGGAAATAAAATATTAATCTATGATTTTTTTTTAATAGACATTAAAACAATATTTCAGATTTTATCAGAGAATACAACCAAAAAATTACCTGAGTCAAGAAATAATGTGGTTCAGAACAAAAATGTGATTGTTTGGACGGTGAACGGCTGCATTGAGGGAATATCCTCTCAAGAGTTTAATATACTGTCCTTGCGACATTCCCATCAAGATTTCCAGATTAAATGCTTTTATTAAAGGGTAGAGAAAATCTTTTTTTATTATTTAATTATTTTAACCCTTAAATGTTTTTCTCAACTGTTTGGTTGAGCTCATTTTTAGCCAATATTTATTATTGAAACATGTGACAGGTCCTGTTTATAACGTGACCCAGTGGCAGAGATTATGTGCTGAAGAGTAAGGGGCCAAGGGTGGAGCCCTGGGGGACACCACAGGTCAAAGGGGCCACTGACGTGTAGTCATTAACTATGATTATTGAGAAAGTCTTATTCCATAAGTAAGATTTATTTTTATATAATAAAGAATGTGAGGACTTACTAAATAGAATTATATAAATTGATTCAACAAAAAAAAAGTTTTCCTGAGTTTTCTGAAAACGTGCTTTACAAAAAGAATGAGCTAGTATTATTTAAAATGGATTATTTTCCTTGATATACTAAAATTTCATCATGAAATCATTTTAAAAGTCAGATTTTTTTAACCGTTTAAAAACATGCTTGACAAAAAACAGATTACCGATTTTATGGTAAATTTAGAGTGTCTAAGATTAAATATGCAAATTCATCATATTTTCCCATACCTTTTTTTTTACATTAAAGGGTTAATATACACTATTATAAATTAAATGTATTATTATTTATTATTATTGTAAAAAAAATAAAACATAGCTGGGTTCCGTAGGTAATGACTTACATTCAGTTGTTATACATTGCATATTTTTTTACAGTATTTTTCATAAAGCCTGCAGTTCCTTGCATCCTTCCATCTATTTTTCATACACTGATGCCTTACTTCTATTTTTTTTGCCATGTTCACCGACCAAATAATGCATAATGCACAAACTATGAGACTGTGAGAGAGTTTAGACTGTATGTCTGGCTAAAATTGGGTGATAAACAATAAATCGGATTTTAAGTTTTTTACTATTTTGAACATACAGCTTTCAAACAAAAGTCTTTTGCTCCTATTAATTTAAAATTATTTACGGACATAAACGCAAGCAGAGGGAGTAGGAGTCAATTTAGTTCAAGTATAATATGAATAATTTTTTTTTATCAATTCTAAATAACTTGTAATTTAAATTAAATAAAAACATACATTTTCTTAAATTGTTTCTTAAAAAAACCTTCTACACATTTTGAAAACTAATCTGAGTCTGTCGTCCCCGACGTCAAGTGTATTTCCCCTGAAAAGCCCCAAATCCCCTGTGTTGTACAAGTAACCCCCCGAATTGAACCCCTCAAATTAAATGTGACTCATTAATAATCTCAAGCAGTCCATATTGACTCCAGATAACTATTTCTATGAAGTCAGCCAGATGCTCTAAGATCAGATCCCATAGTGACTCAATAATGAAGGTAAATACAGATAATAAAAAGAAGACAGATTTCTTTGTGTCAATTCATAAGAGCTAAATTTAGGGAATGTCGATTTGTGGATACGGACGACAAACTTTGTTTTTCCCACCAAAAAAATCCCCCTAATGAGTAAAATATGAACTATTATAGTGAAATAATATATATTAAGAATAGATTTCCCTGTGAAGATTCATGTGAGCCAATTTGGACATAACTGGAGTCAAGGTTGGGAAGAAAAGGTCAAAAAAAGAAGAAAAAAAAACTTTAGTGAGGGAAATATGAACAGTTACAGTAAAATATGACAATTAAAAGTTAATTCTCCTCCAGTTGATTCATATGCATCACGTTGGGAATAAATCAGACCCACGGTTAGGAAGTTTTGTCCAAAAAACATTATTTTTCGTAAAAATTTAAAATAAAAGAAGATCCCTTTAGTGAGCAAAATATGAACTTTAGAGTTAAGTATGATCTTTACAAAATAAATCTCCTCAAGTCCATTCATATGTACCGAAGTTGGACTAAATTGGACCACCTGTTGAGAAATGTTGGCCAGAAAACTGTGATTTTGGAGATAAAGCTCCCCTCTACTGGCTGAAATACACAACTGACTTTCCCCCAAATCAATCCAGTTCTTTCTGGCACTAAAGCTTGTGGGGGTATACATTTCTACAAACATGTTATGCGTTTACATGAAGTATCTGCGGCAGCAATGATGATTCCATAACACCGCCGACTTTTCACCCCCATGATGAAACTCGGTACAAACAATTTGAAATTGTTCCAAGAAGGAGGTCAGATTTAGAAACAGAAGAGCGCCCTGGTTGTCCTGTGGTCTGCCTGAGGTCTGGGAGCGATGAAGGAAGCTCTTCTCAAAGGTCAGGAGGAACGTTTGGTCACCAGGTTCACCTCGGGATAGAAGGTCAACTTCATCGCAGCCTGGATGGAGCTGGTGACCTTTACAATGCCAGAGCAGGGTGTGTGTGTGGGAGTGTGTGTGTGTGTGTCCTGGCCTCGGGGAGAACTGAATGCAGGTCATATATAAATGTATCAACATGTTGACATGGCGACACACACTGCCTCAGCTTTGAGAACTTTTTGTGTGTTTTTTGCCTCTGCGTTGGGATCTTTTTGTTTTGTGACGCGTTTGATTTTGGATATCTGCAAATAAATAAAGAACAGCAACATGTAGAGAAAGAGGGAGGGGGCTTTGGTACTTTGTCAAACACCTCGGGTTTCTGTTTTTGGGCCCATGCACTAGAGAGTCTTTGGCAGAAGCTAAATGGGTGAAAGTAAATAAAAGTGGCCATTATGTGCGGCTCCAGTAAATAGCTGCTCTCTTTTCTCGCTGGGCTTCAAAAAGAGGGGCGGAAGATGCGATCACGAGGAAAGCCCGTGTCTTTTCTTCTCCAGCCACTATTGAGGGGGTCTGGCTCCCCCCTTCCTCCATTGCTTTACCCTCCCTTTTTTTCTCTCCTCTCTCCCCCTTTGCAGCTTTCTCTTTCTGCTTCCTGTTTCTCTCTCCAGTCCTCTCCTGTCATCCGTCCTTCTCCCGGCTCTGCCCGCCCAGCCTTCCTCAAACACGTAAGGAGGGGAGAGATCAATGGTGTCCTCGGAGAGGGAATTACACAGCTGAATTTTGATGAGAAGAGAAGAAAGACAGAGGAAGAGAGAACAAGTAGAGGTGGGGAGGGCGTATGAAAAGGGAGAGAAGGAAGGAGGATAGTATGTCCTTTAAGAAAAGAAAAAAAAATGGGAGGGATGTAGAGAAACACGTGGAGAAGTGGTGGAGTGTGAGTTATGCTCGCAAGAGTAAAAAAGAATCCTTTAAAATTCATCTTCACGACTATAGTGTGAGGGGTGTGTGTGTGTGTGTGTGTGTGTGTGTGTGTGTGTGTGTATGTGTGTGTGTGTGTGTGTGTGTGTTTTCTGTGCTGAGATAACATCTATAACTTTGAGCATCGGCCCATAATTTGTGCTGATAAGTGAATGTGTCGTATTTGCTGGGATTGAGGAGACTTTCCTCTTTATTAGACAGAATCTGCTGTGTTTGCAACACACACACACACACACACACACACACACACACACACACACACACACACACACACACACACAAAGGGAAAGAGATGGTGCCACAGATATAAGAGCATATCAAGAGATGGAGGAGGCACACCCTGTCCTGACGAGATGTTAACATTTATTCAAGGTTGTGAGCTGAAATATGACCCCTGACCTTTGCTAGATTTTTCATCGTGATCATCCTCGAAATGAATTGTTTGCTTTTAAAAGCAGCCAGTCCACCTAATTTACAAAAGACTCTGAGACACCTCTGGTGCTACCTCCACGGGTCGTGAGTTGAGATTTGTGGCTCCACCGGGATAAAAGAACAGAACACCAAATATCTGCAGCAATTTTTTCAAATGAATACATACAGTTTTCAAAACGGTTAAAAACACATCCAAAACTGAATGATGGCAGATTATTTGACATTTCTCCAGCAACCATATTGAAATATATAATTCTTATTCTTCTCACGTATTTTCATGGCTAATTGCAATTTCAGCTGCCGGGTCCACCCGGATGTCCTGCTCTTTGTCTGGACCTCAGAATGATTCTGTTTGGAAGCATGGATCAGAGATGACGGGTTGGTGGGGAATGAAGACTAGCAGAGAGAGGGAGGACTAGAACCCTCTCAGTACTGTACAGTCTGAGTGATTATACTATACATGTTGGGTTTATCAGGTTTTTTTTTTAGAAGTTACTTTCATTTATTGCAATTATTATTATTATATTACAAAGTTATGTCCAAAAACAGCGTTCCTCAAGACTTTTCGGGGGTATAATAAAAAAAGGACATTGATTGAAATTGCTTTACTTCAATGCAGTCTATAAAAGCATAAAAAAAAAGGTGTTCATTCTATAGTGAAACTGAATTATGTGAAAATCATCATCAAATCAATCATCTTCAACTTCAAAGATAAAAGTTCATAATTATTTAAATCAATGTTTCTTTGTGTGTTCTGAGTGACAGCGTTTACTTTCTGAGTGAGATTTAATGCCATTGTTCTGGACCGACGAGCTGATTCTGAGATACGTATGAGGCGTTCAGGTGGCTGGAGTCAGTATTGAGGGTGAGATGAACAGTGTGGCCAAGAATCCACTCGGCCTCCTATACCTCCATGTTGACAAGATGCACAAAAGGCTCACAAAAGGCTGCGAAAAAAACTTTTAATCGCTTAAAAAAAAAACTTTAACAGGATGTAGAAACACATCCTTGGCTGAGTTGGACACAAATGTCCGCTCAGAACTCCAGACTCTTCCACCTCAGTTCTTGTGTCTTTTGGCTCCATCAATCATAAATCAGCAGAGCAATAAAGAAAATAGGATTAATCCTAATATTGGTTAAGTAAAGGACGTGGCTGCTCAAGTGATTAGTGCCACTCCTAAAGTCCTAGTGCTGCTGGCACCGGAGAGCCATGCATGGTTCAAATGGAAGGCCTGTTCTCTTGCCAAGCGGCCTCAGATGGCGAGAGAAAGGAGCAAAGGAGGAGCCTGAGGAGAACCTGGGATAACACCATCACTCCTGGCTCTGAACTCTGATCAGGTCTCCAACGTCGTCAATTACTGGGAAATATATGTCCCGGCCCGTTTCCACCACTTTACTGAGTCCCCTTCAGTTGCAGCCCACTAGGGCTGTAAATTATGGCTCCCTCGTCTAACGTTTGCTGCAGTTTGGAGTCACCAGTGAGACCCTCCTCTGTCTCGGTCCAAATCTGAAGGAATTCCCTCCCTCTGTGTGCCAAACCCCAAAACCATTGCAAAGCGGTGCTGTGGAGCATGCAGCTGCACGCCCATGTGGACACGCTCACTCGCAAACATTGATTTAAACACACACAAATGCACACAAATGTTCATATATGGTGTATAAAAAACCCACGGAGCTGTAGATCATTGGGACCAGGGGAGAGTTTAGCATGCAGACACGCACACACAGGCCGTAGATCACCGAGGTGGGCAGGGACGTCAGCACTCCCATACACAGTCAGCCTTATTGGAGAGTTTAATAGAGGAAAGCCAGCATGAATCCCCACAGTCATTCTGTTCCAGTCAAACACACCATTCACAACATACTGCTCCTGTGTGGGTGTCAGCACACACACACACACACACACAACTCCCCACATAATGTATATCATGTACCTCAGTACACCCCAAAGTATGTGCTTGGCTTAATGTGTGAACAATATGCATGTATGAGTGTGTTCTCAATGCTGCTGGCTGTGTGTGAGTATTTTTGTGTTTGCTGTATCTGCGGTGTTTTGGGGCGGGAGAAGGAGTGTCTGTATGCTTTCAACGTATAGTCGCTAGATTGGATTTTCGTTACTGAAATCTGCAACCTCACTCTATCCTCGAAAAGTCTGGGGTCGACATGGAATAATCATCGCCGCCACATCCTCAGTGGATCCTTTGGGTCAACGCGATAACTCAGAAACTATTTCAGGGATCATTTACAAATATTTATACCCCTATACACCTTATTGGGAGGAAGAGCTGGATTGATTTGGGGAAAATGTCCATTTTATACTGCTGCCGTTAGGGGGAGTTTGATCTCCAAAAGGTTTTGGGTGACATAATTATTTTTTATGTCTATATAACGGGACCATGTATGTGCTTCTGTGATCTGTCACGTTTTCTCTTTATGGATCTGGCTTTTTAAAATGATGCTGGATTTATGGTCAGTTTGGGTGTGTGTGTGTCCTTAAGAGAGGGAAATCGACTGATTGTGTGAGTTAAGTTGTTTGTTTTAAGAACAGCAGCATTAATGTAGAGAATTTGTCTTTTTTGCTGCTGAATGTGAAATTAAGTACATAAACTGTATATGCAGGAAAAAATACATACATATACACACTTACAGATACACAAGCAAATACAACCTCAGTAAACATTTACTAAAAGTGAAGCCTCATTCAACTAAAGGTTCTGGTTCTATCTGATGGCTGAACAGGAAAATCAGAATGTGTGGAAAGATGGGCCTAAAATTAAAAAAATTTCAAGCATTAATAAAGTCACACTAAGAAAAATCTGTCTTCTATGCAGTAGTGGCTGGAAACTAAGTACATTTACCCAATACCTGTAATTAAGTACAAATTTTTACTACTGTAGATAATGGGACGGAACGGGAAGAGCTGAGATTTCTTTTCTAAGATCTTATCTAATCTTATCTTATCTTATCTTAGAATGGGAAGAGCTGAGATTTGAAAGATAGTGCTGCAGCACATCAAAATTGCCAAATAGTGAGCCTGTATCGATTTTAGAAAACTTATTTATAACTTGTTTATAGTCATTTATTAATAATCTATAAAGTGTTAATTTTTAACCAAAATCTTAGAAGAAAAAGCATAAATCCTAAAGTGCAGTCTTATTGTAAAGCGGTACCATCCACTCTGCCTCCACATTAATTCCACAATGCGAGAACCTCCCTGGTGATTAAAAAAGTCTATTACTTGCATCCAAAAGAAACACCCTCAGAGTTTTGTGCATCCCTCTGATGAGTAGAGCGGGAGGAGTGACCATACATCCCTTATCTGTAAATCTACGGTTCTGTGTAATTGTAGATGGAGCCTAATGTGTGGTCCAATGTTTCATTAATGTAGCAGACGCGAGTTGTTCATCCCAGACAACGCCTATTGTTCTCCTTACCTTCCCGTTTCTTAATGTGCAGCATTACTGCAGCAGTGGTTCGGGCTCCACCATAGTGCTTCACTGATGGTCAAATAACAAAGTCTTAATAGAATATAGTGGGAGCGGCGGGACAAAGGTGGGCAATGTTCAGATGGATGCAGCCAATTTCTGTGTGAAAGGCCTGCCTAAAAAACCCCATTCATGGGTCATCTAATGCTGGTGCGTAATTAAATGTGATTACTGGAGCAGGGGGCTTCTCTCTGCCTCTCTGAGGGCCACACACAGGACTGGAGGCGGCGTGCATGCGCTCATTAAGGAGGCGTTAACAGATGTACACAAGCAATGACCACAGGCATACCCAGAAATCTCAGCCATATCTGTCTCGCTGACACACACACAGAAACATAAGTGAGAAGTCTTGTATCTGCTGCATGTTAACCCTTTCATGACATCACGAATAAATACTATGTGAAGCGGAAAAATTGTTTTTGCGTACTTTTGTTTTTAGACTCTCTAAATGTGCAATTAAATGACAAATGTTTGGGTGAAGCATGTTTTTAAACAGTTAAAAAAAGTAATTATTAATTCATTTCATGATTAAGTGACATTAGATGTATCCTAATGACAGCAAAGATTTATCGGGAATTACATTTTTAATTGAAAATACTTCGTTTCAACTAAATCAGCTCACCGTTACTATCTTTACCATAAAATCAGAACTCAACCCTTTGCTAAAGCATTTTTTTAGAAAATCATTTGAGCCTTACTTGACCTGTGGGGTAATAGTTTCATAATTCTGTTCAACAAGTCGTCACATAGTGAAATATGGTTAAAAAAATCTCTAATTTTGAAGTTTTATCTCTTAAGAAATTTTTAAAGCAAATTCTGAGACATCATTTAATATTTGTTTGGTTTTACAGCCTCCCACCAAATAGTAGAAAGTGCTGCAACACATTTTTCAAGAAGAAATGAGCTCGACCAAACAGCTTAGCAGCACATTAAAGGGTTTGGACATTTCAGGTAGTAAGTAAGTTAAGATTTAATTTGAATGGGAGAAAGAAAAAGGGTGGTAGATTTTTAGACATCTGCCTTTAAAGACTGATTCAAAAAAATAAAAAAATCTGAAAGAGCCTTGAGAATAAAACCAGAATTCTTAAAATTAAGTCACAATTTAAAATAAATATATAATAATAAGGCCACAAATCCTCTTAGGGACAATCCAGGTGGATATAAAGTATGTAACAGAAAACATTTGTATTTTCAATTTGAGAGTGTACTATCCCTTTAAAGGAGGTGCATTTAGGTATTTAAGTTTAATTGGAGTTGCTAGCTTTTTAACCTGACACTATGTCTCCTCCCAAAGTCTCTGCAAACGGCAGAAAAACCAACAAACACATAGCGAGCAACAACCACTCAACCTTTCAGCCAGCGATAATCATTAAGCTAACAAGTAGAAATATAACAAATATCACACACACACACAAACACATACCTTGTCTGGATGACTCTTCGGTCCAGTTTCCTGCGCACTCACAGTCCCCTGGTGCTCATGGGAAATAGTGAGCATGCCAGGCCCCACAAAGGCGTCCTTTCAGCCGCCTGCATGCTTGACCTGTACAGGGTCAGCGCTCTGCTTTGTGCCCCGTGACCCTTGAGTGACCAGGGGGTTTTGGTGAGGGCCTGAGGTCAAATCCAGATGCCTGCGTCTAATTTCGCCCCAACCGGGTTATCCGTCCAAATCTGCCCTAAAATCCACCCTACACCCCCCTCTACCCGACCCCCAAAACCCACTACTACCTCCACACATGACTGAGCCCCATAGAAACACACCAGTACTCTGTGGTCTAATTGGACTACTGTGGAGTGGTGCTCACACTCAAGCTTTCCCATACGCACACATACCCACACACACACACACACGCACACACACGCACACACAGACACAGCCCTGACCCCCTGTAACTGCACTAATACCCCATCCCATGGCCTTTGGTCTATCTTGAGAGATTAGGTGCAGAAAGACATACATACAAGCAAGTATACATACACACACACACACACACACACACACACACACACACACACACTCACAACCACACACACACACACACTCTTCAGAGTGCAGAGGGCCTGGCTGAGGGTCTACCTTGAGGGATTAGGTATGGAGAGACAGGACCCTCCAGCCAATCAACCGGTCTGTCACATTGATTTTGAGGGGTCACTGGTGCACAATGGCCAGAGTTTTCCTGCCTTAACCTCACTGATCACACACATGTGTGCGCACACGCACACACACACACACGCGCACGCACACACACACAAATCATGACAAAAAAAATATTTATATAATTTCCACAAAAGTCAGAGCCAAAAAGAGCTTCATGCAAAGTCATTAAACATGGATATAAATACATCCAAATCTGTGGAAGGGTGCATATTGAAAGAATTCATAAATTGTTCTGAAAGTACAGAACTGGATCTTTGGAAAATAGAAACAATCCCCCAGTCCACCTCTCAGAGCTTCTCCTCATCACTGCTTCTGAAAATCTCTCATCCCCAGAGGAAAGCACACCCAGCTGGGGGAACGCGCCCTGACCAAACCCCATTCACGTCCAGCGTCTTCTTCTCTTTCCAGGTCAAACGACACAATAGTGGTCCGTCAGAGAGGGCAGTGGGCAGACGCTCCGGCCCACACAAATAAACCCACCAGTGGCTGCTACATTTCAGGTGCTGGGGCTTTTTGTATGTGATCCAATGGCCGCTCGTCTCTGTTTTGGTAATTTTTTCTTTCCATTTTTTCTTTCCCTTAGACCTGCATCCCTCTGCCGCCTGTTTCCCTTTCCTGGTGGGAATCTCTGCAGCATCTGGAAAAACAGGATTCATGCATGTTTGTTGGAGTTGTTATGATTAAAGAGCTCATCAGCGCACTCATAGAATTAAAACATCACATTCACTCAACTGAGGAACAACAGGACAAGAAAGTAGGTTGAATAAATGAGAAAAATATTATTTAAGACCAAGTCTTTGCAATATTACTTTTATCACTTTACTGTAGTTTCATTATCATGTGCAATAGTACTTTTATTACTTTAAAGTAGTAGTATTATCATGTGCCACATTATCATGATGTTACTCTCGGGCACTGGTTTGCATTTACTTTTTATAGACTTTATTTTTACATTCTCACTTATATTGAATATTCTATAGTCACTTTGTTGTGCTTCAAAATAAGCTTTTTTTAATTTAAAAAATAAACAATTGTTTACACAATTCTGTGAGCAAATTCATTTAAAAGTAACTGGCATTCAAATATTTCTTCAAATAGGCTTTTTTTTGCCAGTAAGGAGAAGAAATAGGTCTTCGTTTTAAATTTATAATTGTATAATAAATGCCAGAAATTTGAATTGACATCTACAGCAGTAATCATATTAGCAGTAATTCAAAAAAATATTACAATACAGAGAGGAACCGTTCTGCTTCACAATGAATACTTTTGCTTTGATGCTTTAAGTACATTCTACTGATAACACATTACATTTACTTTTACTTTAGTACAGTTTTGAATACATATACAAATACCATATATTTAGTATGGTAGTTTTCTCGGTTTAATCAGCGTTTTACCCAATTAAAAAATCTGAATATCCTGCATTACCACGTCACATGACCCGGAGAAGCTGTTTGAAATAGACTAGGAAATTATGTTTCATCAGTCAAAAGAAGACTGTGTCTGTTGTTAATTACAACAGGGCAATTTTACTACAATGTTATATTACATAAATTCGCAATAATATTTCAACGTTTTAACTTGATTTATAAAAAATTAGGTTTTATAGAAAAATTTGATTTCATGGCAAAGTTGCATATTCTACCAACTACCACACTATATCTATCTATCCATCCATCCATCCATCCATCCATCCATCCATCCATCCATCCATCCATCCATCCATCCATCCATCCATCTTCTTACGCTTAACCAGAGCCAGTTTGAGTTGACCGATGGATAAGAAGGCAATTATAGAAGTCCCTCGCCCCAGAAACACTCTCCGGCTCATCCTGGGGGAACCTGAGGTGCTCTCAGGCCAGATGAAATGTATAATCCCTCAAGAAAGTTCTGGGTCTAACCCAGTATCTCCTCCCAGTTGGACGTTCCTCCCATGAGGGTGCCCTGGAGGCATCCTGATCAGATGCCACAACCTCCTCAGCTGGCGCCTTTCGACATGAAGGAGCAGTGGCTCCACTCTCAGCTCCCTCAGATGTCTGAGATCGGCTCCTTATCTCTCGGGCTGAGCCCAGCCACCCTACGAAGCTAGCTCATTTAGCCGCTTCTACCCTTGGCCTGATTGTCCTACTTTAATAATTTAAAAAATCTATTTCCATTCCTAAAAGTCAATAATTTATTAATTCAAAAGATTATAAGAAACATGACTTTGACGACAAAGGCTTCCACCTTTTTTAGTATTTTTTAGAGATGATCTGATTTCAGGATAATACTATGGGAGGATTTACGGATATATGTTGTTGTTGTTTTTTATGATAATACATACCCTACTTTTCCTTAAGGAGGGTTTTGAATGCAGCTCTTTTACTCGTAGTTAACTATTTTCACAATGTGGTACCAGAACTTTTACTCATGTAATGAGTGCATTATAAATAAAATGTATTATTATTATTATTATTATTATTACTTCATCACAGTGTCCCATGATGTATCGTGCAGTACCACTGTAAAACCGCTCGGGGGAGCCCGCGTGTTTCCTTAGACCACCATGACCGTCAGGTTGTCTTTTTTCGCCTTGTTGATTTCAATCCCTACTTCCTGGAAACGCGTTGAGAAAAAAAACAGGCAGATTACCATAATTACACGGAGACTTCAATAACCCGTAGCTCAGGGACATTCAGATTTGATTTTCAACATTAATTACCGTTTAATGGCAAAGAATTACCGATGACAACGTGACGGGGCGGCGAGAAGGTAGTCGTAGAGAAAGGTGAGGTAATTAAATATCGAATTATAATTTGGTGTTGAGAGTGAGTAATCTGTGCAACCTGATTAATTTAAATGTTGTCGATAATTACGTGTATGTCTATTTAGTGGGATTTTAATAGAAAGACAGAAGTGCGAGCGTGTCAACCCTCAAACTTGGTGATGTGTGTTTTCACAGAGCGCCACGTCACTTATCGACGGAGGAGTCGTGTATCACACCCAGAATCTGGTTCCCCTCTTCGGAACAGCGCTGCTCTTCTGTCAGGAAGCTACCAGCAGCTGTCCACGTGTTGTTTATATTTTCTCATCGAAGGATCGACAGTCGGTCAAAAAATGACGGCATCCAACTGGGGTCTGATCATGAACGTGGTGAACAGCATCGTGGGAGTCAGTGTTCTCACCATGCCCTTCTGCTTCAAACAGGTGGGTCGTGCGGTTCTGTAGGCGCACCTGTCCTCTCCTGTAGACGGTAGAATACAGGAGAGGACAGGTAGACGGTAGACCCAACGGTAGAATATCACCAAGAAACTAAAAAGTCTTTCTTGTGACTGTAATAGAAAACGTGGCAGTAAAGGAGAAGCATGCATACACTCCACCAGAGATTTTAGCAACTAGGAAGTTCCACAGACCTTCACGCCAAACCTGAAACCTATCCCTAATCTGTAAATACATATTCTATCCCATAATGTCAGAAACCATTCAAATACAATCGTAAATTGCTTATGCTACTTAATTCTTGACTTTTTTAAAAGTCATGAGGTCTTGAAGTACAATGTTTTGTAAGTCTGTTTGTTTGTGAGCAGGATTACGTAAAAACCACGAGACGGATTTGCATGAAAGTTTACCCAGCGGTAGATTTTGGCATATGCTAGAGGTGATTCAATTTTTATGACTTTATGTGTTTCTAAGCATATAATTTTAAATTTTAAAATAAAGGTGTTTGACGTAGTGATGTCGCAAAGCGGCTATTATTGCCTATGATCCTTTGAAGAGACGACGACTTGTCGGTAGATTTAGAGGCATGCAGTAACTCGGACATTAATGGAGGAATCTGAATACATTTTTCCTAAACCATGGGTAGTGTTTTGCCTTGGCGGAGTTTTGACTATTTGTTTTAGTTCTGGTTAGTGTTTTGTTACAATAACAAAGATTCAATCCATTCAACAAATCTAATGTTTTAATAGTAGGTCCTGTATCACATTTGACTTATACACGGAGGAATTGCAAAAGAAAAAACGAAGGCTCTGTTCGTGAGTAAAAGATATTTTCATGTAGATTTATTTTCATATGAGGAAAAAAGAATACAATCGAAAAATAAACCGTATTTAGCATTATCGATCCCTGACAAAGGGCAGCAGTTCAAAATCTGAGTTCTTGTTAATGGAAAATGATTATGAATAGTCCACACCTGTGTAGTTTAATGTTGTTTGGCCAAATACTATACACTGTCTTGCAGTGTTAAGGAATGTGAGCAAGTGAGCCAGAATTTGTTCCTTAAATCCAAAACGAAATGTTATCAATTCTTCCTTTATACAAGATATCTCCCTGCAAAAAAAAGTAATCAAAATGAATTCACCAACTTTACAGATGTCCTATAACATGCAAACAAACAAACAAACATGGGCTAACCGGCGTTACTGGGCTTTTTGCCTGTTTGTCTGTCTGTTACCAGGATAACAAAAAACTGCTTGGCAGATTTTCATAAAAGTAACTTTTAAAGAAATCCTTGAATATTTGGTGTATTTGAATAAAGCGGTAGATTCAGGATTTCTTTCCCCACTTTTTTGAACATTGCACTATCGGGCTTTTGGATTTAACCAACTCAAACAACCCTCTTTTTTTTAAAAACGTTTTTTAGTTCTTGTTGTACAAGAACAACATTGTGGACAGAAATATACTCAATGAACGATTGTGTTGCGGTATAAGTCCAGCAACTCCCTTATAACATAAATGCAGGTTTGCTTGGACATAAATAGCATCTCAGTCTGTTGTGTGCCGATCTACAACCCATAATTACCTTGTCGGAAGCGATACCCTAACTGATAATTTCATGTTTTTGTATTTGAATAAGAAGTTCAAGAATCTTTATGCACACCTGAGGGTAAGAAAGGCTGATATGTCGTCAGCAGTGATGGAGGATTTAATATTCCATCACTCTAATAAGGCTTGTTGTGTTAGAGCTCAGAGTACTGAACCCCTGTGGAACATGTACGGCTCATTTTATCATCCTCGGAGGAAAAGGCCTGCAAAAAAGAAGTCCTGGCAACATCATTTTTGTCCCTCTACTCTCCACTGCATAACTACTCCGCTTGTTTGAGGTCATGAGTCTTTATTCGATCATTATCTCGTGATCACAGAACCATCTTAGGTGACTATCTGCTGCTTTGACTTATTTCTTGCTGTTATGCTTCTCTTTATGACCTAGTGTGTGGTCTTGTAGTAGACACAAACAAAATGTCTTCAATATTTCTATGTCAAAAAAAGAACAGCCTGTACATTATGCGTACTTTAATGGAGAAATCCGGGTCCTGGCGCTTGTTTATAAAGTAGGGTCTTAGTTACAGTAATTTTACTATCCTATCTTTATATATCCTTTGAATTAAAGCTGTACAACTCTCCAAAACAGTTCATGTTTCAGTGTCTTCTGGAGATTAAACCGATTAACAAAAGTCGTGTCGGTAATTAATTCTTCTCCTATTTCTCTATATTGTGTGCTTTTCATAATCCTCAACAGTCTTTTATGGATCAAGGCTACATCATGAATTAAATGTTACTAAAGTAAAGTGCAGTCAGGATAGTTTAGTTTCAATCCCAGCCCAGGCGTGAAGATTTATCCCTCTGTTACATGTTGTTTCCATATGGTAACAATTACTTTATCTCATTTTTACTAAAATGTAGCAACATACAATCCATGTTTTACTGTTTAGTTTTGATAAAGGGGGGCTTTTACTTTGACAGGACACATACACATCACATGAGTGGTATAAAAAAGGAAAATAAATAAAAATAAAGTGTTTTTTAATCAAGAGAAACCTTTCCCTGTCTTATTACAGGTATTTAAATATCTTATTACAATGTTATTACTACCATACATTTCAGTATTTTATTTGAAATGATATAAATCTAACTGTCAATGTTAAGTTACACATTTCAGCAGGTAACATTTATATTTGTTACCTTGAACATTTGCACATCGTTGCCATTTGGCAACATTTTACAAACTACACCTTTTTAATAATTCAAAAGAAGTTCATGTATTTCAATTCCAAAGAGACATTAAATAATTCATGCAGCACAAGAGGATTGCAGGGAGGCAAATTTGACCACAAGGCTTGTATCTACTTTATTGTTTCATTTCAATATGATCAGATTTCAGGGCGACGCTATGGAGGTATTTATAGATATATTTTTTTGTTTTTGTTTTTTTGAACACCCATTTGTCCTCTTTCAGTGTGGGATCGTGCTGGGAACTCTGCTGTTGTTCTTCTGCGCCTGGATGACACACAAGTCTTGCATGTT
The DNA here is from genome assembly GCA_037951165.1 of Lophius americanus. NCBI lineage: Eukaryota > Metazoa > Chordata > Actinopteri > Lophiiformes > Lophiidae > Lophius > Lophius americanus. The sequence continues at coordinate 2,611,264 of JBBDHG010000064.1, read as the reverse complement.
CCTCATCCTCACAGCAAGCAACACCAAAAGAAGGACCTACGCAGGACTGGGTGAGTCATTGGCAGATAATCTGTTGGACAGGAAATGATTTAGTTTCTCGGTGACTCAGTTTGAAAATGGAGGAAGTGTACTGTGACTGTAATCATGATTATAACTTTATTACCTTAAAAGCACAACAGGACCTAAAATGATGAAAAATAAAAAAGTCTTGGTCTTGAGTTTAAGCACAGAGCTGCGGCACACATAGTTTCTGATCTTTCATCGGTGTAGTTATTATTAAAACAGACACTGCCAGCTGTCACTCAGCTTTTACAACATTTGTGCTGACTTCACCCTCTTCTCTGCAGCTTTCCATGCTTATGGAAAACCAGGAAAAACACTGGTGGAGACCAGGCAAGTCATTATTTTCATTATTCTAAATATTAAAATGTTATTTTGTCCATACACATATTATGCAGAGTTTGAAGTGTTTTAATTCTCTACTGTCACTCCCGCCTTCTCCCTGCAGTATGATTGGTTTGATGTTGGGGACCTGCATCGCCTTCTACGTTGTGATAGCAGATCTCGGCTCCAGTTTCTTTGCTCGTCTTTTAGGCTTGGAGGTGCGAGATCACAATCTTTTATATTCATATATGTATCAGCTGTTTAGCATTTCTCAACACTTTTATGAATAAGAGCTACGTTCCATCTTCCATGCCATTTTCTCCGATTCCTTCTCAACTCTCCACAGCACTCTTAATCTATCATGTGACACTGTCCTCCTCTACAGGTGACCTTTGGTTTCCGCGTGCTGCTGCTGATCGCGGTGTCTCTGTTCATTGTCCTCCCCCTGAGTCTGCAGAGGAACATGATGTCCTCCATCCAGTCCTTCTCGGCGATGGCTCTCATATTCTACACCTTCTTCATGTTCACGGTGAGCCCAGTCGCACGCCACACTCTGCATCTGAAAAAGATTGTAGGGAAGAATTAAGTCAGCCCTGATAGTTTTGCTCAGAAGGTCATAGAGTGGAGCGATGATCTAAAAACTGCAGCACAGAGGCTCAGGCCTTCATTTGACCTAGTCCTGCTGCAGGTCAACATTTTCAAGCTGTACATCTTAGGTAGTGGAAAATCAAAAATTTGAGATTTGAATGAGCTCTCACTTTGTTCTTCATACAGGACAGTTTTTCTCATAGAATTTAAACATCATATTCAGTTTATTCTGAAGCCAGTTTAGTCTTTAATGCTATAGATACATTTCTTACCTTCACCACGGTTGATTGACCTTCCTCTAAATTTGAGTCATATACGATTGTCACAATATTTGTCAATATCAATATAATTATGCCATATTCTGTCTTAATTAAAACCGTGCACAGAACTGAATGTTTTTCACTGACACAGTATTCTACCCCCCCCCCCCCCCCCCCCCCCCCCTCCTTTTTGAACACTAAACGATATCAAGTGGAAAAATCTTGTTGCACCACTCCTTGTACGCTGAAACAAAAGCTCCTCCCTGGCAAAGAAACAACATTTAAATCTCAGCAAATTCCAAGTAAAGAAGCTGTAGAGTTGGGCCGGGCCATCTCGATTCAGAGATATTTACAGTCTCATTTCTGAAGTTCACCGATTCCCCAGCATTTTAAATTATAACCTGAGCTTAGAGCGGTAGAGCTGTGGGACTTAATTAACCCTTTAGGGCCCGCACACATCTATCTGTGTTGCAGACAGTGCCTGGTGCTTTATTATTTCTCATGTACATAACAAAGTACAATATGATGTCAACTGAATGGTCGGATCATAGAAAGAATTGCAATCTCAATTCCGATTCTCATTTTAGCTGGAATCACCGCAACATTAAGAGAATTGCCTCTATAAATTTGTTGCCAAATGTAATTAATTAATACATTTTATACTGTTTTTGTTTTATTTAAATTTACATTCATTTATTTATTTATTCATATATATTTTTATTGTATATATATTACGATTGAAGTTCTTGAATGTATTCTCTTAACCTAAAACACTGTGATATTCCTATTTTTTCAGTCTTCTGGTTGAAATACATGTCTACTCTCCACTGAGCAGGATGTTTTTTTTGAGATGTGCCAGCAAGGTGAAAGCATCACACCAACAGTGGGAGCGTCCCAAAAAAATGTTTTTCATAATCAAATAATATATTTCAATTTCCATAAATGATATATATATATATATATATATATATAATACAATTTTTTGGCCACCTCAAAGACACTTTCTGTAAATGTTTGGGCTCTTTGTTTGACAGTTGATTTAATAAATGAATGGGCAAATTATCTAATTTCTAGTGCAAACATATTCATGTTTTGCCTCCAACAAACATTAGAACTATCGCTGCGAGTGTTTACACAGTCACTTAGAGGACTTGGATCGCTGCACTCAGACGCCACTAAATCAAACTATTAATACGCTCCAAAATCAATAATCTGATGTTGAATTTAACCCAACTCAATTTTATTTTTTGCACCTTTTAAAAGCAACAGAGTCAACCAAAGAGCTGTACAGTCAATGAAAGACATAGTCATACGGTAAAAACACAAAGCCTCCATTTAAAGAAGAAGGCAATAATATGTGCAATTCTCTGTCTGGGATTAAAGCCAAGGAATAAAATTTTGTTTTCAGACTGGATTTGAAAAACAGGCAGCGAGGGAGCCGTCCTAACTGAAAAAGCTTATTATCAGTAAATGACAAAAAGCCTCAACTGGTCAAAACTGGATTTAACAACCCAAGTTTATAAACACTCTCCAATTTTGACACCAAGGTTGGAAACTGTGGATTTTACATTAGATGGAGTCAAAATACATAAAAGAGTCCAAACACAGGGTCCAAACACCTTAACTTCTGTTTTACTCTCATTAAAATGAATAAAGTTTAGGGCCATCCAAGACACTCCAGCTATGCTTGTAAAGAGCTGACAACATTTATTTTCAGATGCAGATAAATTTGGGAGTTGTCTGCATAAACGTGGGGAGAGAGGACATATCTTTGTTAAAATCAACCCTAAGGGGGCCAGACAAAGAGAAAACAACAAAGGTCCAATAATAGGACCTGGGGGAACTCCAATTGGGAGATGGGCAAAAGCTTATTGACAACTCAACATGAAGCAACACTAAGCAGACAGCCCTGTCTAAACGGATTGATTGACAGGCGGTCAAGGATGATGGTGCAGCAACAGTTTTCTGCCTCATGTGTTTGAGCCGCACACACTGCGTGTTTGTGTGTGTGCTTGTGTTTTACTGACCTGCGGCGTTGCCTCCACAGACTCTTCACTGCAGTTGTACAGTCTCTCTGTGTGATGTGACCTCTGTAGCTCTGTAGCATGGCGATAACCTGGAGAACTGGTGTGTTGTGTGTCTGGCATCAGATCCAGGCCCGGCCCAGTCCAGACCCCTAAACCCTCTAACAGTGATGTATCTTCCCTTCTTCCCTCCCTCTCTCACCTTATCCTCCATGTCCATCGTACCACCTCCTGTCCCTTTTCTCTCCCTGTCCTTTCGTGTCCTCTTGCTCTCCCTCACTCTCCTCGACCACCTCTGCATCCTCTGTTTTGCTCCCTCCTCTCTGTCCCACTGCTGTTTCTGCCGCCGGCGCTGTAGATAGTGTTGTCGTCTCTGCGCTACGGCATAATCTCAGGCTCCTGGATGGAGCGGGCTAACCTGTGGCGCTTCAAGGGCGTCATTCAGTGCCTGCCCATTATCGCCACAACCTTCTGCTGTCACCCGTAAGTAAACCATGGAATCCACACCCAGAATAACACCACTGTAAAGGCGGTGACTTGGTTGGGGCGTGGGTGGAGACTAAAGGAAGACAAATGTTTATCCTGCAACTGTCCTAAAGCTTCCCTGCTGCTTAACCTTAAACCTTCTGTCCACTCCTCTGAGCGCTTCACCTTAGAATTTGGGTTTTGGACTGAGCCATTTGAGCTCTGCCCTTGTGTGTTTGTGTATGTTTGTGCACACGTGTGTGTCTATGGTGACAGTATTAATGAGGTAGAGGAGTTCAACGTTTAAAAAGTTTCATCTTTGCTGCTCGCCCATCAGAACCCACACCCAGGATGAGCAGCCTGGGTGTGGGTGGCTGTGGGAGGGGAGGGTTATGGAGTGCTCTGCTGTCCTTTAGGACTCTATCAGGTAAATGAAACGGCAAGACAAAGGAAACCCATGCTGATCGAAAACCTGATCACCTGAAAACCTGATCAAACCTGATCAAACCTGATCACTATGATCATTTTCTTATATTTTTTTTTAAATCAATTTCATAATTCACTTTTATTCCTCATTTTCTTGTCCATGTCAGGTTTTCAGTTCGGCGCAGGTTTTCCTTTCTTGTCTTTTTTTGGTTTTCTTTTTCCTCATCTATCTGGTTTTTCTCTCCTCATCGTTCCTTTCATAATTTATGTGTATGAGCCATCAGCATGGGTTCAGCCCCCCCCTCCCTCCTCCGCTTTCGATTGGGTTTGTGCCATAACTCCCCTCCTTCCCCTCAGATGGTGCTCTCCTCATTCAAACATGGGCTGCTCAGCGGCTGGTGGCTAGGGCAGGTCAATTTGGTGCGCTTGGAGGGTGTGTTTCGCTGCCTCCCCATCTGTGGCATGGCCTGCTCCTGTCAGTCGTAAGTACTTCTCCCGCCCCTCAGCCCGCATGGAACCACATATTGTCACTTAAGGCCAAACAAGACTCAGAAATTCTGATAGTAATCCTAAAATCACGTCGGGGGTGGCTCAAACTCTGCAGCTCCCGCCGCGCCACAGTGAATTCTGTCCTTCTTTGCTGCATGTGCAAAGTGATCTAAGCTGCAGTGGCGGGTTCGGAGTGAGTTTGTGATCAGCCATAACATTAAAACAACCTGCCATATTTTGTGCAGGTTCTCCTGCGATGAACTGTGCGTTCTGACATCCTTCTGTGGGATTAAACAACTCTGTTAAACCTTCGCTCCCCATATGCCCATCAATGACTCTGTTGCCCGGTTAATCAGCTCTACGTGCTTAGACAACATCAATAGGTACTAACTACTACCGACCAGTAAAACCTGCCGTTTTGGAGACGCTCTAATTCAGTCGTTTAGCGATCACAATTTGTCCCTTCGCTAAGTGTCTCACTTCCTCAAGCATGACCATTTTCTGTGGTTCCAAAACATCAACTGCCCTAAAACATCCCACACAGACCGGAATCATTGTAACAAGATAATCATTGATGTTTTTGATGGTTGAATCTGAAGCAACTGGACTTCTTGTTGAAGAAGTTTCACTTCTCATCCAAGATGCTTCCTCTGGTCAGATGGGGGTTGCTTGCTGATGGAGTGTTGGGTATTTAACCTTAAGCGAGGTGTCCGATACATAGAAGGTTGTTAGGTCAAGAGAATACAGTGGTTTAGTCTGGGTGGTGCTCATCTGTATAAAGGGGAGACAAGATAACTACTACACAAGCTCATGGCCCGACACGGGTAATTCAGCTTATCAGGACTGGACTCAACAGTTTACCTGCATCCCCCATACACATTAGTGATGGGTGGTCCAAGGCATTCTGGTAACCCCTAATCCAGTTAGAATCCAGTTGCTTTAGATTCAAACTTCAAGGATTACATGGACTTGGATGAATGATAATCTACACAAACGAGCAACGCTGTGTTGACTTACCCTCTTGGTGTATGTAATGTAATGGCTGATCTGCGTATATGCAAACGGAAGCTGCTTATTTTGACTAACACGCTTTACGCAGTCATCTAATCTGCTTCTGCTCCACAATCGTCAGGTCTGCCCCACTACAAAAGCCTGATATTAGATCTGCATGTGGCACAAGTCAAACTCCGTGGGTTGTTACAGGGAGCTCACATCCTCAAACCAAATGTCAATTGGGTTTTAATTGGCTTTTAAAGGTCACAGTATTCACTGCGATAAAAATAATCTCAAACTGACTATAAATGTTGTTGATTATTAGCTGACAAACATCTAATAAACAGTTTTGGTCTTTTTTTTTCCAATCAGGTTTTTTGCAGGAATGAAAGGTTAGATTGCAGGCTTAGTTAGGCACACAGTGAGAATCCATTCTTAGGGTTTCCTCTAACGTTTTTACACTAACCAACGCGCTCTTAACTTCCACTTTACAGTAAACTTCCACTTTAACTCTGCCCTTAAAAAGAATTTATACCCGTTTGTAATTTGGGTTCTAATTCAGGTGTAAATACTTTATGAAGCATTAATAATTGGTTACAAACAAGTTATAACACAGTTGTCAACATTGATGTGGGTTCACTACCGACTCCATCGTAGATCCTTCGTGTTAATGCGATATTTACACCATAGTGCGAGGAAGAACCGGATAGATTTTGGGTAAAGGTCAGTTGTGTATTTCCGCCACTAGGGGGAGCTTTATGTCCAAAGGCTCGTTGGCCATAATTTATCAACCATTGGTCACTCAAATAGTTCATATTTTACCCACTATGGTGAGATTTGTTGTGGGTAATTAAATACCGCCTAACCAATTTAATCCCTGATCTTGCAGTCCCCTCCCATTATCAGTCTGCATGTTCCACTGTGTGTCCGATCAAATATTTGCTTTTGCGTTACCACAGTTTAACCAGCAATAGGATGGTGACTCTGCCTCCTTTCTGGTTAGAATCAATACAGTTTACAACAAGGATGCTCGTTGATGGAAAAGACAAAGTGACCACTAACATCCTCAGGCTTAGCGGTTCAGACAAAAGTGACTCAGTATCTGGCAAGCAACACTCTTAGAATTTTTATCTCATGATTTATCACAATTTATTAATGATTTATAAAGTAAATCCAACCTAATTATTAATCCAAGTACAAACGGTACATAATCTTTTTATAAGGGTGGTCGTATTGTAAAGTGCTATGGCCTTCAAACTCACTTCTAACAGCTCCATCAGCGCTTCTCTGAGTCCTTGCGCTCGATTCTCTCTGTTTCTACTCATCTGCATGCTCTCGCTCTCTCTCTCCTGTGCTGTCATCTGCTCGCTGTGGGTTTGTGGCGAGTTGAGCAGGTTAAGGGGAACGTCTCACCTTTGATTTGAATTCAGTGCTGGGGAAAGATGTGGCGAGTGTTCTGGTGAGGCCATTAGGAGCCAGATGTTTGGGTACAGTGGTACAGTATGGGTTTGTTTGTGCGAGAGAGTGTGAGGTAAGTGGCTGGAGTGGGTGACTGCAGCCTGGAGACTTAAACAAAATTTAAATTAGTCTAATTGCCCTAAGCTTACGGAGCTTTACGGCGTGGCCAGCACCTTCAACAATTGTCATGCGCAAATGTTGGGAGAGGAAGAAAACAGTGCACACGTGTGTGTACGTTTATGTTTGTTCCTACTTGTGGCGCTGAGTGATATTTGGCAGGGCGATTTCTTGGCCTGTGGTCAGGCTGAGCGAGGCGAGTCCTCCTTCAGGCAGCAGGCAGCTCAAGCCAAACCACTAATCAACACATTGGACCGCCGCCATGTTACAGACACACACTGATGTATTCACAGACTGATTAAACAGCCCTCAGCACATTGGATTTTTATTACATTCATGAAATATGTTTACTCTCAGTTAAAACATTACTTAACATCGCCATTATGACGCGATGGGAGCTGGCCCTGTTGTTCTTGGCTGCACATTTCAATATCGCGGAGCAGTTAGCTCATAATGGAGGCACGTTTGAAGAGAGCACAGTGGAAATGTCACTCGGTGATGCTACTGTCAGCATGCTTTCAACTCCCAAGTTAATGATATTTTCTACAGCATCCGCTCAAGCCCACCCCTCACACATAGACACCGCCCCCATGTTGACCTTGAGGACCTTCGCCGTCATATTTCCTCCATTTAAGGGCAGCATTGAAGCAAAAATACATTAGCCTCTGAGTCAGGACTATTGAGTGACCATTAGATGCTTTAGCTCCCCACTTAAAGAATGCCGTTTTATTCAACCTTGGCTCTGAGATTTACTGGTTTGCTGATTAAACAAGTGTCGAGAAAAAAAGCACCATGTGACAGCGAACGCTCATAAAACCAGAGTGTGTGAAAGAGAGACGGTTAAAAAAAAAAAACGGAGGCAGAGAGCGCCGAGGTTGCCCTCTCTCGCTCTCTCTTACACACATACACGTGTGAGAGAGGAAGAGAAAGAGAGACGAAGAGCACAAAGAGTCTGCCATGAAAGTTTATAATGCTCTAAAACCTGCCAGGCACTCGCTGTAAATTCCCCGGGTAGTGTGCAGAAAGTTCTGTCCTCACTCCGCCTCACTCTCTCTGATAGATCAGGACAGGAAACAGACGGACGGACAGCCTCAGGAAGACACAGCAGTCCTTGACTACGGTCACCCACTCTATGTCACACACACGCCTCGCCATCACTGCCATCATATTACCTCAAGTTACTTTAGTTAAATATGAATTGTTTGTTGATCAATATTATCATACTTTGCTGAAAATCTTGCATTCTTGGTACTTTCCGACGTTCTCACAGACACACAACTTTTTGGCTGATTTGTTTTAAAGGTGCGGTTTATAAAGATTTAGGAGAATCTCTTTGAATAAATGGAATCAAATATTCAAAGCTATGTTTTTATTAGTCTGAAATCAGTTCAAAATCAGTTTTGTGTTCCGCATGTGGATTTGGCTTAGGTTTTATGCCGAATGCACTTCCTGACACGGAAAAAGGTGAGCTTCCCGCTGTGGCAGCCCCCGAGGGGAGGAGCCGAAAGATGATAGCTGAAAAAGATTTTTTTAACTTTAGTTTAGAGTGAGACGTCTATATCTGACATATGAGACAGCAGCAGGTCCTCTTCTATGGGGGCTGAAGAAGAAAAAGATTATGACTAGGTTATCGGGTAACTATTTTCAACTGTGGTGGGAGGGACGGTTGTGAGTTGCAGGGGTGCCAATAACTGCTGAAGAGACACAGGCGCGACTGTCAATCCAAATTTTGACAAATGGAACATCAAACCTCTGAGTTGGAAAACAAAACAGACAATGGAGCGTGAAACCGCAAGAACTTCACCGCTAAATCCCCCAAATTGCACCTTTTTAAGTATGACATAATATATACTAGTAACAATATACTAGTACCAATAATAATAATAGTAAGTATGGGCCGTATCTAGATTTAGTGGTTTGGTGGCCTGTTTTTTTCTGGGTAATAACTGATAAATGACGGCAGATCCATCAGTTAATAACTGAATCTCTAAGTGATAACTTCTTTTTTTATAATTAAAAGTTAAACGAGTGATTGATGAATGAGGAAAATTGTATTGATAATTAAAAGGAACACATTGCATTTAATAAATAGACAACAGCTTTGTTACATTTGATTAAATGTTAAAATGTTTTAAGGCCATTTTTCACAACTGGTTGGAAGATAGAAAACCGGTTTTCATCTTAAATAATTAATAATAATTATTATTAGTATAATAATGATTTAACTATAATTGTATAAAACTAGCTGTTTCCGGTCAACTTGAGAAAAGAGGTTAGCCTACTGTGATATATTCTTAACTCAAAATGAAATAATTTTGTGGTTTTAACAATTTTTAGAGCTTGTGTGCCTTTTAATATGAAATACTATAAATAAAAGACTAAAAACTCCAAGAGTCAATTTATTTTTTCAGTGTTTTGTTGAAGTAGGCCGTGAAAAGCATCCATTAAAAAATAGTACAATTAATCTGCAAATCTACATTAGTGAGATAACAGGCAGGCGAAGTATCTGACCGCTGCTCAGCGGGGAATATAAATCTTAATTTGATGTGTTACTGATGACTGTCTTACAGCGTTTAAACTTTAACGAGCTAAACAAGCAGAAATAAATCCGCTGTTTGAGGTGGATGCTGACAAGGGCACGAAGAGGGAGATGCATCATTCCATTATTGCGCGGCATAAATGGGCCTCCATATGGCCACTCGCACATTAAATAAATCTACAGCGTAGTTTGCATAAAAAATAACATCTCTGTCGTCGTCTGACATCCATCAGACGTCTTTTTTCGAGCGGGTAAACATGGGAATACCACTTCCATTTGGCGGAAAGTTGTGTGTCTGATGATGCGGACAGGACTTGAATGCACAGCAGCAGCAGCAGCAGCAGCAGCCGTGGGGTTCTTGTGTCAGGCAGACTGTGTCATAGGGCGTCTTCTCTCTCACAGGCAGGTGCTGCCGACCTACGACAGCCTGGACGAGCCGTCCGTCAAACGCATCAACACCATCTTCACCTCGTCCCTCCACGTGGTCACCATCTTGTACATCACAGTGAGTGGAAACACTCCCACACACGTCGGCCGCTCGCATTATCTGAGTGTTTCTTTAACTTCAAGTGTACGCCTGGACAGGATGTTGTTCTTTCTTCGGGGAACACAACTACTTTTTATGTCCGAATCAGTGGTAAAACTGGTTCATACTTTGAAGCTGCCGTTTAATGAGCCAAATACTGTGGTATCTCCATCAGACTGCACAGCAGCTCAGACAAAAACAATTCTCCTACAGTTTACATCACATCGTCTCGTGTTCCTCATCATCCGTCACCTCTCCTCAGGTGGGTTTCTTTGGATACGTCAGCTTCACGGACAACATTGAGGGCAACGTGCTGATGAACTTCCCATCCAACCTGGTGACGGAGATGATCCGTCTGGGATTCATGATGTCTGTGGCCGTCGGATTCCCCATGATGATCCTGCCCTGCCGTCAGGCCATCAACACCATGCTTTTTGAGCAGCAGGTGAGCTTGAATGCGACTGTTTGAAGGTTTGTATTCAGTTCAAAAACTGAAGCTATTCAGTCATCTATTCTCCCCCGCGCTGATGTGAAGTCCGATGACGCCTCTAAGTCCACAAAACAAGATGTGATGGTAGCAGTTAAACACCGAGGGATGCAGAGATTATGAATTCTGGTTCATGTCATCCGATAGAGAGATTGTGCACACACTTAAATAAATTAAATCTCTTCTAGTGCTTTTGGGATAGCCATGCTTCCAGAGACTAGGATTTGCCAGAGGAGCCCTAAGCAACCCTTTTTTTGTTTTGTTTTGTTTTTTCGCTTCAAAGCTGTTTAGCTCTGAAGCTTAAGAAATTCTTGGCAGATGAAGAAACTTCACCCGACCTTGATGACAGAATTTCATTACATTTTTGCTTGAACTGTTCCTTTAAGTGTTTGTTGTATGCAAAATAAAATATGATTAAATTCAGGCAAGTGTGATGGATTAAACATTCAATAAATCTTAATTTATGTTTGTTTCTCTTCCTTCCCACTCCATTAATTACATTGTTATAACTTGTGTCACTTGATAAATAGATCCCAAACTATTTGTTATGGATCAAAATGCATCATAGTGACTTTCTTCCAATAAAAGGGGAGTAGAAAGTCCGGTGTAGGTTTTTTGTGAAAGCCATAACACTTTGAACTGGCAAAAGCAACAATAACTAAATTGTACTAATTTAAATCTGGTATTTATAAGATATTTCATTTTTTTAAACTAACTTAAAGGCGTGACACTCCTGCCTCTGTCTCCACTCATAACACAACATTGATTTTTCTCATGTTAGTCGAATAGAATATGATATTTTCCATTTTTATTTCATTTCATGCAGCAGAAGGATGGGACATTTGCAGCCGGTGGATACATGCCTCCTCTACGCTTTAAGGCCATCACCCTCTGCATCGTGTTTGGTACCATGCTGGGAGGAATTCTTATTCCCAACGGTACAGTATCTGTGTGAGAGAGAGAGAACAATCAGGTGTGTGTGTGTGTGTGTGTGTGTGTGTGTGTGTGTGTGTGTGTGTGTGTGTGCGTGCGTGCGTGCGTGCGTGCGTGTGTGTGTGTGTGTGTGTGTCTTGCAGACCAGAGGTCTTTAAGGTGCATGTGGGTGGAGTTGGTGGGGGGCTTTACGATGTGTGTGAATGTGACTTTACGAGTCAGTGACAGTCACACTCCAACATAGTCCTTAAATCAGGCCTTAAACTTTTATCTCCTTTTGGATCGGCAGAAGGGAAGATAAGGCTATTATTTCTGTCTCTCTTGCTTCTGCTCTCTCTCTCGCTCTCGCTCTCTCTCTCGCTCTCAAATACACACTCCAATACAAATTCATGTATTCACAAATATTTGGTCCCTGCAAGGTTCTTGGAGCTTTGAGTCAGTCCAGTCCTCTCACAAACAGCCAAAAGGTTACCATGAGTCAATGTTTTATTGGTGCTTTTATAATGTGGCTGTTCGTTAAACTTTTTTTATATCATCACACACACACACACAGCGGGCCTGGCTTCTCCTTTGTGCATCTAATCAGACTAATAGACTGAGGAGAAGGGAGGTGAGGACCCCGGGGAGAGTGGACACTAAATCGGAGGCAGACAATACGGTGTGCGTCCTCTGGATGAACGATGGGTTACCAGGCCCACAGCCCAGCCGGCCCGGCCCACAGAGACAGTGATGAGGCCACGGCTCACTGCTGCCAGGAGTGGGTTGCCATGGGTGGAAGCTTGGGGGGGGGTTATGAAAGACAGAGGAAGAATAGGTTAGTGGCAGAGAGCATAGATGTGGGGAAAAGCTTTTACTGTTTCATCAGAGATGTGGAACACGGTACTCAGTGGGGCAGCTTCGGCAATGATGGTGTCATGTTTCCCCTCATGAGCTCACAAGTGGGTCCCAATCATTTTTTCTAATGTATCCCTATATTCCCATCAGATGACTCATTTACTCCACATCTTCATCACTACTCGTTACCTCCGCCAAGGAGGTGATGTTTTCGCTCCTGTACGTTTGTCTGTTGGTTTGTTATATATTATATATATTGTGATGGAGTTCTGATCTGTCCGCATCAGCACTAACTGAGTTTTATCTGTAGCGGGGACACCTGTGTCCTAGACATAGCTTTTCTAGATTGAATTGTTTTTCTACTTATCAGTTACTTTTATAATTTTTTCTTGATTTCACTTACTTCTGCAGAAATGTCCCATTGGCTACTTGCTGCAGGCCTGCAAGATAATCAGAGTTTTCTCTCTCTTTCTTTCACTTTCCTCTCCTCAGTGGAAACTATTCTGGGACTAACCGGTGCCACCATGGGCAGCCTCATCTGCTTCATTTGCCCTGCTCTCATCTACAGAAAGATCCAGAAGAACGGCATCATCGCTCAGGTGACATAGTTAGAATTAGCGCCTTTTTAAACACCTCCTCTGTAGCTCTACCCTTGTTCACGGTTTTTTAACTTTGTTTTTCTCCCCATCCTTATCTCGTGTCTTGTAGCTGGTGCTTTTCGTGGGTCTGGGCATCCTTCTGGTCAGCACCGTTACCACCCTCTCATTATCGACCAGAAGCCCCGGCACAAAGATCCAGGTCCCTCCTCCTCCTGCGCCTGACAAGAACAATCTGCTTCTACCGGATCTCCCTGAACTGCCCGGTAAAGATCACGACGTGCACTAATAGCCCGCAATCACTTACAAAGTTGATGGAATGTAGATTAAAGTGGAGGACTAATGATCCATGGAAACATTTACCTCAACAGGCTGTAGCCGGGGTCGTTTGCGGCGTCTGAGACTGGTCAGCAGTGCAGCGCGCAATTATTTTATGCAAAAATCTCAGGCGGCACCAGGGATGTGTTTATTTCTTGGTTCATTGTCAAAGTCGCAGACAGCACTGCTATTAACCAGAAACATAAAGCTAATATGAGGCCATAGCAAGGAGCCAGTGAGATTAAAACAGAAGCACAAAGTTCTCTTTCATCTGTGTGAGAAGAAAAGATGCAGACAGACGGAGTGACTCACAGACCGACCGCCGGGACCAGGAGATAACCTCTTGATAATATCTGAGCGCTGCGCCGAGTGCTTGACATTGATGGAGCGAAAGTGATGCCCTTCAAACTCGAGCAGTTTTTCCCCACCCCTCTACCACTGTTCATTTCTCTTGGCACACCCCTCCCCCCAAAATACATTGTCTACCCCCACTTCTCTCCTGTGGCAGTCATGAAATGCCTGCAAGCTCTCTAGCTGGAATAAGGAAAAAGAGTGTGCTGAGGGTTTTGGGAAGGGTAGCTGGTACAGACAAAACAAGAGAAGACAAGACATAGAGCAACCCATCAAGTTCATGTTCTTTTAGGGTCGGAGACTTTCTCTGACCGGGTTTAAATACTGAGTTTTTTATGAACTATACGTTCCCTCTGAGATATTGCTGACTTAAAGTGTAAAGTAGCATCAAAAGGAATTAATCAAGTAAAGTAAGCATACCTCTAACATGTTCTTAAGTGCAAAACTAGAGTAAATTTACTTAGTTACGTTACCTTCAAGTAGTAAAGTATTAGTCCCAATGCAGACTGTGTGGCCAGGTGGAATTTAAAACATTATTTTTTTAAATATTTGAAGTTATCTTTACTACATATTTTCAAAATTCTTCTCGGTAAGAGAAATTCCAAACAATATGAAGCAAATGTTGGGAGAGGCATTGTTGTAGATTCTGTGAAGTTTATGCAGGGTGTTTTCCATTCTGTTTATTTATAATTAGTAGTATTTGTCTATGGTTGGTTGAGATTAATACAGTCTGGTACTTAATGAGGATATTACACCAGGCGAGATCGCTGATTCCTAGTTCTTTTTAACCTCGAGCTTAATCTAGATTGGCAAATTATTATTAAGTATAGTGTAAATAAAAAAGGTCAAACTATTAGTAGTATATAAGGTTTTATTACATTCCATCAATTCAGACTGGTTTGGCCTTACGAGTATTTGCTGCCACCTAGTGGATTTACTTGATAGAGGAAATCGTTGTGTATCAATACACAGAAAACAGGTTATTCTGAGGTCAATTTATTTTAATGCAAGCAGTTATGCATGTAATAAACACAAATGTGTGACAAATACCGAGCACATATCAGGGCCATTGTTTTATATGGATGCAATCAGTTTAATTTTTCTCAAGACAAGGCCAGAAAGTAGAATTAATGAGGCGTCAAATTTGTGGTTTCTTAATTTAGTCACAGGAAATGGTTCTCATATTTTTCTCAAAGAGTTCATCCGCACTCAACACGAGTGTCTTTGCGTAAAAAGTTTATTTTCATGGTCGTATAAATTGATTACCCGAGGATTTATTGTTTTTGTTTCCCTCAGGGGGAGCACAGAGATCTGAGCCATAATAGATTGTGGGTTTTTTTATTGTGTGCAGACAATCAGGTGAACAATAAGCCGATGGAGAAAGCCGAATTCCCGGTTGAGGAAGGGCTGCAGCCTATAGAGAAAGATGAACACCTCCATGTTAAACTGGAACTACCAGAGATAAAGGAAGAGGAGGTGCAGTTGGACCGCCCTGGTGCTGGTAAGCAAAGGGAACCGTTGCTTGAATCTTAATAAACTGTAAAGAATAAACTGTGAAGAATTATGGTGATTTACGATTTACACAGGCGTTGCTGTACCAGAGGCTGAAGCCCATCGCCACGAACCGCCCAACCCTCACGACGAGGTCAAAGTAGACGCAAGGAAGAACAACGCAGAGCTGGAGGAGGATAAGAAACAACCGGCTCCCCCTGCTGGAGGAGTTGAAGAAGAGTCCCGGAGAGACAAAGACAAAGGCCACGCCGCGGAGCTCGAGAGCAAACAGGATGACAAGTTTGAAGACAAACCAAAGCCTGTAGAAGAGATTATGAGGAAGGATGAAGTAGAATTGGGCGGAGGTGAAGTCCAGTCCAATGAGATTTTGGAGAAACAGAATGCAAATGCAGAAAAAAAGAAAGACGTTCCGCCGCTGAAGAAAGTCGAGAAGCTCGACCACGGGAAAGATGCTCTCGCAATAAACGCAGCTGTGGAGGCACAAGTCGATAACAATCCAGACGCTGCAGGGAAACGTGAGCATTTGGCCCTATTCTCATATAAGTGTGGCTTAAGAGAGCAGGGAATAATGGATTGAGAGAAACAAAACACTGACGTTGTGATCTTTTCCAATCCTTTAGTTCCACCTCCTGAAGGAGAGCATCCTGCTGCTGGAGACGAGCCTCCAGCTGGAGACAGCAAGGATGCAGGAGACGAGAAGCTTGAAGGTTAGTGCACTAGAAAAACCAGAAGGATTCCAAATGCAGTAACTCGCACTATAAATGATGTTTCTCAATTTTGAATTTTTCCAAACAATGGGTTGTGATTTAACCAAAAGTATGGGCGCATATAAATCATTTTGGCAGTAAACTTTGAGTGTAAACTCTATAAACCGTTTTTATGATGGTCATGAACAACACATTAAGAATTCCATACAGAAGAGGCGGAGCTTTTCAGCTGGCAGCCTACAATGACCACAATGCAATAGCAGCCACAGTTGTGTGTGGATCGCCTAGCAGTCTAAGAACCACGGGGCTGTTTGACAGCGAGTCCCTGGATTTTCTCTTGGGAGATGAACATAAATAGTAACGAAAATAATACAAGGTAAATACATAGCTACAAAATATTGCAGAGAATGACCGTTTTTTTAACAATACATTCCGTGATTTTGTTGTAAGTACAATACAAATGTATTTAAAGAACTTCCGAACTGATTAACAGAAGAACAAACTCTTCTCTCCCCGTCGCTCTCTGACATCTTCCCAATAAGAAAAAAACTAATAAAGAAACAAAGTTACCAGTGTTACAAATGACATTATTTTACATAAAGTACTTACGAACTAAGAATTGACACATAAGCTAGTAAAAATATTAGTTATCATTACATCTACACAGGAATCTGAATACATACAACATGATTTTTATGCTTATCCTCTCTTCCCAATCTTAAAGTACTTGTTTTGTGCATATTGTCTCGACAGGCCCATATTCAGGCTTCTACCTTGTTTTGCTATTATTTTACTGTGTACAATGCTAGATTTGAACACAAACATGGATTTATGCCATAGCCAATGGTTGTAGTATGTGTCTATAGCTCCCTCTGGTGGACACAGGTGATATTTTTCTGAAAAAATCCTACTCATTGGTCAAAATCTCTTTTTTTGCACATTTTGGGCACTTTGGCTGTCCTCCTGGTCCAATCCCACAAATACTGTGTAGAATCTATTTTGTAGTATTCCTATCGAGTTTGATAGAGTACTTATCAGTGATGGCTGGTTTTTGCATGGCGTTACTGTAATACAGTGACGTCTGAGCATTTTTTTCAAGGAAGGATAGAAACATTGGTAATCACAGATTTCTCAAACATAGTCAGATGTAAAATGATACTGATCCTGAAAATAAATAATTTTAGGTCTTACCTGTCCATACACCTGATAGCTGTGGAGCTATTTGAAGTTTATTTTGTTTATGTAATTCAGGTGAGGCTTAGCTTAAACCTTTTCCCGCTTGTTGGTTGTTTAATATCTGAAATCTTGTTTTCTTTATTATCATTGTGCCTTTTTTTCCATTGGTTCTCTCTCTTGATCTCGTGACCTGGCACGATAGACTACACAGGACATTTTTTGGCTTTGGTTGACTTTCTTGTTCTGTTTACTTTTGCCCCTCTCTTTCCTTCTCCACCGTTCCTCCTTGTTTTCTTACTTCCTCTCCTGGACTCCTGTCACAGTGATAAAAAAGCTGGTTGCAGGTACGAATTCCATCTTCCTTTTCTCTTTACTTCTGTCTGTCACTCCATCATTCCCTCACTGCGTCATTTATACTAATTTAATACTGTAGAAATTTGCATATATGTACAGTGTGTTCTGGTTTTATGATAAAACCAAATAATGTGCAAGTGTAGAATCCACCCACTAACCTTCTCCCATAACATAGTTTTTGTGTGTCTGCAGCGGTACTGCCTGCTCCAGTTTATGTTTACGGATACATGGATCAATAAGAAAAACGACGCCGTAATGGAAAATTGTTTTATTCCCTTCCCTTCCCTACTTACTTAGAGATCTGGCTACACATCAGACTGACCAAGACTCTTAACTGATGCATGTTGTCCGAACAAGCTGTATTTTTGATTGGATATTTGTGTTGTGTAGAAGGCCAGCTGGACCACGCCGTGCTGCTGCAGGTGATCAAGGAGCAGCAGGTGCAGCAGAAGAGACTTCTTGACCAGCAGGCCAAACTGCTGGCTGTCATTGAAGAGCAACACAAGGAAATCCATAAACAACCTGCTGGTGCGTTTTCACAGGCAGACAGGAAATGTGAAGAAATATATGTATGTATATGTAACATGTAATATGTAACACTTTGGTAATTTTAAAGGGGCAGGTGCTGAAGGAGACGCAGAGAAAGGCATCCAGGATCACTTGGAGGTTCCTGAAGGTGGAGCAGCAAAGCGGAAAGAGTCCAGCCTGGGGTCTGAACCAAAACAGCCGAAGGAGGAAGCTGGTGCTGGTGCTCCGCAGGGCGGGGTAGCTGAGCATCCCATCGTGGCCCAGAATCAAGCTCTGGCTGGGGATAAGTATGCTGCTATAGGGGCTCCTGAAGTAGCTGCTCAAGTGTCTCACATGAAAGACGACCGCGCTGCGGCTGGAGGAGAAACCCAACAGCAGAGTGATCTGGGGGCAAGGGGAGTGCCGCTGGGAAAGAAAATAACTGATGAAGGTAAATCTCAAAATGTTCAGGAAGCTCAACTTACAGATGAAGAAAGAAACCTGGACAAGGAAAAAGAGAAACTTCAACATCTTAAAAAAGAACAGATAGAGAAAGAGGTTCAGGCCCGACTGGAAATAGACCACCTTGACAAGAAGATAAAGGAAAAGGAAGCCAGAGAAAATGAGTTAGAGAGGGAAAGAATTGAGAAAGATGTGCAGGCAAAGTTAGAAAAAGAACGAATGGAGGAGGAGAAACAGGAACAGCTGGCCAGGCAAAAGGCATTAGAGGAGGAGCAAGCCGAGAAAGAGAGGATTAATAAAGAGGTGCAGGAAATGGTGGAAAAACAGAGACTGGAAAGGGAGAAGCGAGAGAAGCTGGAGAAGGAGAGAGCAGAGAAAGCTGCAGAGGACAAACTCCAGCAGGAGATCAAGATTGCAGACAATAAAATGTTTGAGGTGGAGCAAAATGCAGAGGAGGCCCTGGACAGGCTGGCCCATCTGGAGAAAGCCGTGGGAGCTGGAGAAGCTGCACAGGGGGCCAAGATGGAAGCGGGCGAAGCTTTGAAGAAAGGAGGACGAGACCTCAAAGAGAATGTAGCTGACCAGATGCACCCCAGAGAAGGTGCGGATGATGAGGCGGTCAAAGACGAGCCTCACCCCCAGGGCTCCCACGAGAGGAGAGGGGAGCAGGGAGAGATGGATCTAAGGCGAAGGCGTAGGGCGCTGGGACCGGGAGAGGCTGAAGGGCCCAGAGAGGAGGCCAGGGGCGTGCCGGGTCTGGAGCCCCTGCTGGAGCTGGGGGGCTCCGACCTGCACGTCGCCCTGGAGCAGCAGCTACTGGCCGGAGCGGTGGTTCACTCACGGCAGATTAAGGTGGCCTCCGAGGATGAAGAAGCCCAGTAAAAAACAACAGACACAGATCCTCACTCAAACACTCGACATGAAACCTCTGATACTGTGACTGTGATAGTAAAGCCTTATCTTCTTCAAGACTTAAGAGACGTAACGGACAAAGATGAACAGTTTCTTTAAGTGCGTGTGTACTTTAGAAAACCCAAAGCCTTACATTGAAGTGCAGTATATGTAAATATTAACTTATTTTTGTCCTTATGGGGTTAGAATTTGGATGAAATAAATCTGAATGTGTACAAAACTATGCAAATAACCGTTTATGATCCGTCTACACGGGGCAAATACACAGTAAGTAATAATGTTTGTATTGGGTTTGAATCACCTTGGTTCCATTTTCATGCAGGAGTCTCCTGTAGGATTTGTGTCGGTTCCCTCCATGCTGAGTTTGCCTGGAGAAGTCAGTCTGTTTTATGATTATATGTAGATATTGCAAATGTGTTGTTGAATTAATGTTTTCCTTTTATTTTTTTCTCCTCGAATTTCCATTTTCCATGTACTGGATGTGTTCAGGAACCTTTAGAGGTGTTGCTTTATTTTCAAAAGAAAGAATCTGAATTTGACATCACACAGGGGCTTTGAGGCAAAAAGTCTGTCTCCCAATTCTAAGGCTGCATCCTTCATCCACAAAGCCCGGCAGAAATGAGATGAGATGAGTTTCCAGAGAATTTCACCAATACCAAAGAAGACTGACAGCTGAAGTTGTTGGGCTGATGATAAAGACTGTGGCGTAGTAATAACAAATGCACCTCAGTGGTATTTATAGTATGGAGCAGTTGTTACAGATAAAGACAGAGTTTTTATTTTCTGTGCTTTCATTATATAATAATCATACGCTCCACTCCTCAAATGTTTTTTGTACAGTCTGTTTTGGGTAGAGAATCCATCTTGTACTGGATCAGCCTCCTAAGGATGTGGCCCCTTATGTGGGACACAGCTTGTATTCTCTCACTAAATGAAGCAGCTTGTTCCATCCGAGTCCAGGACTTGTTACTAATCATTCCATCCTCAATGTCTCCTCCTCATTGAGTGCCTTCCAAATAATACACTGCAGTATTATTTTAAAAAACTCACTTTTTGCTTATTGTATTACATGTCAAATAGAAATGTACATTGTAGTAATGACATTTGAAGGAAATATGGACTATGTTTATAGTTTTACTTCCTGATCTCTTTTTTTTTTTTTTTAAATGTTCCACTCAACACATGCTGGACCTTTGATTTTCACTAAAGGCTGTTTTTCTATATGAATTCCATTCCTGTATATTATTCTGGCAACAATAAATGAAAAATGTCTTTCCCCATCTTTGGCTGTTGGATAGTAACCGGATAATAAATATGGATTTTTATTATTTACAGCTTAATAGTAGAGAATTGTATGAGACTTACATAGCAAATAGATTGGTACAACACATCTACATTTCAACAAGGCCGTAAAAAAAACACAACAAATTCAGTCAATATCATGTATGGATGTTGATATAGATGATTTAAGATATCTTGGTCCGGCACCTCAAGTCTTCTCTCGGAACGTCCCGTCTTCTCCAGCAGCACTGACCTGCCGAGGTTGGCCCGCACTCGAACCCAGACCAAAAATAACACCTATTTAGCTCTTTTCTTAGCCTGTAATAAAAAATAAAAACGTTCAGATAATGACAACTACATAAGACCTCTGGGAGATGGATTCATTTTGTCACTTACTGCAGTGATAAAGCAGTTCTTCAACGCTTCAAATTCCTTTGCACACATGTCCTTCTTCAGCTCCAGCTTGCCTGTAGTTGTCCCTGCCACACACTTCCCATACACTGCTGCCTGATCCACACACATTTACAGACAGTTAACAGATTTTTCAACATGTATCCAGGATGGTGGCTGAAGAAGACAAGACATTTTCACACAAACCGTTATGCATTGATTGATCAATCAACCAAATGCTGGAAACAACATATTTGGCCGTTTTCATCACAGTGCTTTGCAAAGGTGTTCATCAACTTCCCTGTTTGCTGAATTTATATCCCTGGAAAGTCAGGAATATTATAGAATCATCCGCCGCATATCCTTTGTGTATACGTCATGACTTAAAAACTACTTCATGGATCATTTTAAAAAACAGATTTTAGTGCAAGGAAGTTTTAGGATTGATTTTGGGAAAGGTTAGTTATGTATTTCTGACAATAGAATATAAAATAAACAGAATATCGCCAAAGGTTTTCAAGTTTGTTTGAAATTTTTGCAAATTTATTAAAAATAAAGAATGGAAATATGCACACGCACACACCTGTATTTTAATAGTTCATATTTTACTCACAAACGGGAGCTTTGTTTTGAAAACTGTTTTTTGGACATAACCACATCTTCAGGGGGGTAAATTGTACAAAGCAGGGTATTGGGGACTTTTCAGGTATATACTTTTCAGGTATACATCATTGCTTCCTGGGACGACAGCGAAGGCCGGGTTTGGGGTCAGGTCTCAAAAGAATATTGAACATAAAACATAGGTAATCGGAGTAAACACAAAATGCATTAAATACCCTCTGGGCCTGTGTGAGAGAAGTTTCGCCCCCCTAAGTAACTAAATCCAAAAAAATACCAATCTGTATCAATAACTCATGGCAACTGGACTAGACACACCCACATCTGATAAAAGTCAGCCCTGTTCAATCAAATCTTCAATTTACCGAACCATTTCATGAAGCACGAAGTTGGCTCTTAGGTTTCACCAGCATCACACGAAAACAAAGTCAAAACAAATTCCAGATGCGATGATGAAGAAGCTTGAAATCCATCAGTCTGTGAAGGGCTACGAAGTTGTTTCTGAGGTTCTTCGACTCCAAAGATTCACAGTGAGACACATTATCTACAAATGGAGAAGACTTGGAACAAAAGCGAACCATCCTAGGAGCAGATAACCTTTCAAAATTCCTCTAAGATCACAGAGAAGACTCATTCAGGAAGTCACAAAAGATCCACAGGAAAGGTCCAAGGAGCTGTCATCCCCTCTCCTCACTAAAGGTCAGTGTTTATCCGCTGTGCAGGAGGTATTCATGTAACTGGGAAAATACTCCACAACAGGTGCATTGAAAAACCCTTCTCAACTAAAAGTATGAAAGTATTATCAGCAAAATGTACTTCGTGTATAAAGTAAAAGTACTCAGTGCAGTGAAAAAGTCCCGTTAAGGGTTTCACTTTTATATTTGGTTTCATATCACTGCTGATTTAATGTGTAGGACGATCTTACTACTGTAGATGATAGAGGTTTAGGCACGAAGATCAACCTGTTTTCAGCTGTGGGACATTTTTTGATGTTTTTTTCTTATTTGGCTTATGAAGCGGGAGAATTTTCTCAACAAAATTCTATCCCTCAGTTAATCACAAACATTCAAAATCAACAAATTTGGAGATGCATTAAGTGTATCCAATAACTGCAGCTGTCCGACAAATGTAGAGGAGTAGAAAGTACAATATTTCCCATTCAAATATAGTAGAGTGGGTTTTATAGAAGCATAAAATGTAAAAACAGGTCCCTAAAATATGTATTTACGAGAGTAAATGTACTTTTTTACTATCCACCACTTATCTTCATGGTGCCACAATTTGAAAGTCACTGGGGAAAAATAACATCCAGGGAAGAGTGGCAAAGAGAAAGCTACTGCTAAACCAGGAGGGGATATCTGAATTCTGACACAATGCACAGAAAGAACTTAAGATATGTGTCCCTTTACATCAACCAGAAACTAAACACAGGGTTACACAAAATGTGTTTTCTAGCTTTCATCAAGCATGGAAATGGCAGTGTAAAGAGGAAATGATTTTCTCCTTCAGGCACAGGACAACTTGCCGTAATCAAGGGAAACATGTATTCTGTACTCTATCAGGAAATTCTGTCCATATAAGAATGGATCAAATCGTATAAAACTTAAATTTAAGAGTGGTGGTGTAAGTTTTTTTTCCTGAGAGGAAGGGTTCAATGACTCTTAATAAAGCTGCAATAAAACAGTTCTACAAAGAAGAGTGGACCCAAATTCCACCACAGTGACGTCAAGAGGCTGATCTCTAGACATTGAAAGGGTTTGGTTGCAGTTGTTCCAGCAGCAGTTGAACAATTAGCTGTTAAGTTAAGTTCAGTGATAAAGAAATAGATATTGGTAAATTTTTATAATAATTGATTCATAAATGTATCATTTAAGATTTGGATTTCGTGTTTACTCAGGTTACCTTTGATTTATTCAAAAAATAATAAGGCAAGGAGAGAAAAGTTGGTATCTTCAGTGGCTTGTCATAGAATACTCCTACATAGTAACACGTACAATGTTACTGTCACTGAAAATAAATTATTTTAGGTCATACCTGTCCATAGACGCCACGTTTACGCAAATACACCTGATCGTTTTGGAGGTATTTTAAAATAAGTTTATTTTGGGTATGCAATTCAGGTGAGACTTAACTTGAAAATAACCAATGAGCTGAACAGACAGCAAAGTGTACTGATGTGAAATAGTATCAGTGCTTACCTCTCCTGCACACTGTGCAAGAAGTTCAGGGAATCCTCTGATTTTCTCTCGACTGCGACTCCAGACGTTTGACCCAGACATGTCCGCTGTAGAGAGGTTAAGAGAGGGCCCTCTGTTTTTTTAATAAACTGATGAGCACGCTTATAATTCCTAGCCAAACGTTGCTTCGCAGTTTGATAAAAACAGGTTTATATGACATTTAAACGATAAATATAAGTCACACAGCAGGCAGGGGAAACATGTAACCCATGTATACCGGAAACGTCCTGCGAATATCCAATAATCTCATTCGCTCATTTATCTGTCAATCAAAATGCCGATTACACTCACAACAATATCACCAACAGAATTCTGACTTCTTAAATACTGTCCTGTGATTGGTTAGCTGTCAACTAGTGCCCCGCCTCCCCCTTACCGTAGCAAAGAAGATGAGTAGCCCGCTGCTAGGATTGCTAAATCATGGCAACATTTATGGAACGACTAGCTTTTCTTCAGAAAGTAAGTGCAGTTTAGAGTCATCACCACTTGTGAAACATATTATCAGACGTAAATGTCTTTCGTTATCATGTCTGCAATCTGCATGAAGCTGTGAAGTTATCACAGTTATTAGCCTGCTGGCTAATTGTAAAAGATAAACATTTGGTGACAGCAGTCTTGACACCTTTCAGTTTAATTGCAAGCGTGTTTGTTTGAATTTCTCAAGCCGCAAATAGATATATGACTGCCTGCTTATTAATACTAAGCTGCTCTTGAGACCCTGATGTGATGCCCTGCTACTTTGTTCAATGCTAATGATAATACTAATGTTAAGTTTACTAATCACATTCAGTCGTACACAGTACAACATAGTAGAACATCCCTAAGGAGCAAAAACTCATAACTGACACAGATTGACTTGATGTAACACAATCTCTTACTTTCAGTGTTGACCTGATCTCTCCCATCATCTCTCTGATCACCTGAAGGTCCCCACTCTGATGAAGGCCACAGCAGATGATGAAAATCCCTGTCCTGGTTATCTTTTTGAAGAGATTGGAAGTATCCTCTGGTAGCTGATGTTGTGGTACAACAAGCATCTGCAACTTTTTAAGACGATATAAACCGATAAATCATAACATTTACCATCCACTCGGAATAGCACCTGTTGTCTGTTACAAGTGGCCCATGTCAGTGGGTGGGTGGGATATATTAGGGCAGCAAGTGAATATTTTGTCCTTGAATTGTATGTGTTGCAACAAGGAATAATGGGCAGGTGTAAAGATCTGAGTGACTTTGATATGGTGCTAAATTGTGTTAGCTGGACGACTGGGTCAGAGCGTCTTAAAAACTGCAGGTCAAGTAGTGTGTTCCTGGTCTGCAGGGGTTTTTGCCCGACAAAGTTGTCAAAAGAAGGACGGGTGGACGGGTAACAAGGTCATGGGCATCCAATGCCTTCAAATTATCTCTGATGCCATTAGGCTGCAGTTACTCTTAACAAGCTTATAAGTCCAACCAAACATGCACATTTTTTATCTTTTCAAAAAAATCTATATACATTCTTTTCATTTTTAGCTCTTCTGTGTATGAATCTATAAGTTGTTTTTATGTGTCTCTGCTCCCAATGAATTGCCCCTGGCGGGGTTAGTAAAGTTGTTTGGAATTTGAATTTGGCTCGTTGATGTGTGTGGGGAGAGAAAGCTCACCTGTGTTGTCTGATCCCTCAGAAGAGCAACTACAGCACAAGTTGCTGAAAAGGTTAATGCATGTTTTGGTAAAAAGGTCAGAACAAACAGTACCCCGCAGACCTGTTTTGGTGGCTAAAGGGGGACTTGTACAATATTGACCATAGTTTTTAACGTTATGGCTGATCACCACCGTCCATAAGGCACATGAGAAAAAGTTGATTTTGGCGATTGCTACTGAATTGGTAAAAATGTTTTATCTATACTACTAAAGAATGTAGTATGCTACACATTAAATACATGTACATGCTTTTAATTAAATCTGGAGTTTATTAAATGCTACTGATGTCATTATAGTCCAACTATTACTCACTGACATGCCATCTAGTGAACCTCAGACACATCTCCATTTTAATATTGTGTATTCTAACCAGACACACCAAGTCTATTATGCTATGAAATGGACCTTAATAACCATCACACTTCAGAAATATCCCATGAGTCGGTAGGTTGTGGTCAGTGTTTGTTGGAGTACCTTCTGGAAAGGCTACAGATGGAGTCCTGTCATGTCAAACTCAAGGTATTAATGAAGTATTAAATCTTGGTCCTAAAAACCACGTCTAAAAGATGCTCAAGATTCTGTTCATGCTTCTGGTGTTTCAGGTGCTGAAGATCTTTGTTCATCTTTGCGCTAATGGCTCAAACAATTTCCTCACAGAACTTCGAAGGAACTCCACTTTCATCCAGCAAGCTTCAGGTTAGACGTTGGGTTTTAGCTCCATATATATCTCTATATCGCCACCACATTACCTGAACATTCACTCACTTGTTGGTCTTGCTCCTTTAGTTTACAGCGGCCCACCTGATCCCATCCATGGCATAGCATTTTATCAGAAAGTGAGACATACTGCACAGGTGAGATCTTGATTACTATTAATCCCCACACCAATTGTATACCATAGAGAAGAAAACATCAAAGTTTTTATATTTAACACTTGCAGGAAGTGGCCAGGTTGCTTTTCACAGATACACTTTCCAACGAAAGCAGCATCTCGCCTCCCTGCCAGCCTCCCCCAACAATGGGTGAGTTATAACATACTCAACACTTGTGAATTATTTACACTGTTAAAAAGCAACTGGAGTTGTAGACAGACCGTTTAATAAACATTAGAACTTGGAAGTGAATGAAACATGCCAGATTCCATTCCAGTTGTATGTAATAATATTCTGTATCATTAGGAGAGCATTTGTGGCATGTTGTATAATGTGGAGAGATGTTCTGTGTCTTTATGTCCAGGGATGGGCTCAGGGACTCACCACAGATCCGGAAGGCAGGGCTTTGGATACAGCCCTGGGGCAGGCAAGAGTGACACACCTGCTTGCAAACAGTATACCCAAACATTGTCCAATCATCCTCTATGTTCATTCATGTACCTTTTTTTGATCGTAACTGTCCAACCCAGCAGGCGGGGACTCACTACTGGATAAGATCCAGAAAGCTGCAGAGGTGATGGCCAGTGCTGTCCTTCCCCCAACTGAACACCAGGGTATCCGTCTTCATGAGAACCATTACCGGGCTGTAGTTGCACCATCTACCTCCATAGAGATGGCCGTGCCTGCATGTGCTTATAACGTGCCTCCTCGCAAACCAAAAGGTGAGATTTAGGTTTCCAAACCTCAAGGCTGAAACGTAGACCCGATCAGGTTCTGTTAGTTACAGCTGAGATTTCTACATGTCCCCGCCGCAGCAGTGACCCAGTGGTGCCCGGGACAGGTAGGAGGCGGCTGGGAAGAGACTGACAGTGGAAACAGCTCCTCACACAACTCTTCTCAAGATATTGGGGCTAACAGTAGAGCGTCTCTGGGCAGTAAGTCAGCCGGTACAGGGAGCCATTCTGGGGCCAGCAGAGAGAGCAGTGGCGACCCATCAGAGCGGTGAGTGGTGGTGTTGGTATTAATGTTAGAAGCTTTACTCTGTCCACATTGTTGTAATTTCTGTCTCATGTGCTGTCTGGTGTCCAGGGTGGAAGCCCTGCAGCTGGGGGACTGCGGCCAGGAGATGTCTCTCATCAACAGGCTGACTGAGGGCTCTAGAGTTTTCCTGTCCAGAGAGGAGAGCCAGCATTTCATCAAAGAGTTAGTACTATGTTAATATCATATAGATTCCTCGCTTTACAAATAATATTTTTTTTTTATAAATGTTGGGACTAGTGTCTGTCTTTGGTCTTGTTTCTGCGTCAGGTGCTTCATTCTCAATTGTGAAGTCGTGCTGGATTTGCTTTCAAACAAGCTTCAAGATCCCTCAAACACCGTTAAAATGGTACCAGCAGTTAAGATTTATTGAAGGTCCAAGCTCTCTTTATAGTATGTATCTGATATGCTTTCTTTTTTTTTTCTCCCACTTGTTCAATCCTGCAGCGGGCGCTGTGTTCTGTATCTTGCCTCCTGACCTCTGACCTCCTCTCTCTGGAACAAATGTTTGGAGCTACACAAAAAAGGCTCTGCAGGCTGAGTGAGGGAGCTCCAGGATCTGTGGCTAATAAAGCCACCAAGGTAAGAAAGATATTGCACAGACTGATAAGAGAGAATTAGAGCCTCCTTAAAATGAGTGTGTATTTTTTTTCTTGCTATCTCCTCTTACCAGATCCTGCGACAGTTTGAGGCTCTGATGGGTGGATCTCCACACACTCCCAAACAGGACGCAGCAACAACTACTCAGCCTCCAACATCTACATACTCTGACCCTTTATTGTCGACGCACACGACTGACAACGACGACCTCAACCATAATCAGCCTGACATCTCAGCAACAGGTGGCACCCAAGTACAATATGAACCGCCATCTTCTTCTAGTTTGGCCTTTGACCAGATAGACCCCTCAGCAGAGACGACGAACGACAGCAAAGATGAGAAACGTTCTCCTCTTCAGCAAAACCAAACAGAACCATGCTGGCCCTCTGAGGCTGGAGAATTAGAGTCTAGCACTGGTGGGTGCCTCTCCTCTCCTGCTGAGATCCAGTTGGAGCAGCCCATTGTGAGTCCTCTGTCCTTATTTAACGGAATGGAGCTAGTGACAAAGGGGCGGCCTCTGTTTCAAAGAGAGACGAGCGTGACGAAGGACACGTTAAAGGAGAATCCAGCTATGCAGAACCGTATCGACATTTGTGAAACCAACGTCGGAGCTCCTTCAGTATACACCACAGCGGCGCCTGATAGCAGCCATCCTGTATCAGCTTTCTCATTTCTCAGCTTTTGACTAACATGGGACTGTTACTGCTGCAGACTATGGGGAACGGTTAAATCAATGATGTCATCATGTATACCCATTTTAAATATTTAATTTTATAAACCAAGATGAGATCTGTTCCGTTCGTATATAGACTCCTGATTGACATCAGGCAACGGTTTTCTGTTCCTATCTGTATGATGCTTCCTTAACTGTATTTAATTGAAAGTGCAGGTGACAGATATTTAATTTACAACACTCAAAAAATTAAGAGAACACTTACATCACACGTCGGATCTCCATGAACTAGATATTTAAATTGAAAATCTTTATTGATAAACATTTTTTGAACATAATGACTTAAGAACGGTCAGTGGAATCCGAAATCCTGGAAAGTCTGTGGTGTTACTTTGCTGCGTCTAATGTAGCCACGCATAACGTCCCAGATGCTCTGAATTTGATTCAGGACCGGAGAACGGTACCAGTGGGGAACCTGCTCAATTTCGTGAGCTGAAGGTCATTTTGTAAGACTCTGGCTTTGCTCCCCCTGTTCCTCCTCAGACAAAGGAGCAGGTACCGATCCTTCTGCTGGGTTGCTACCCTTCTACAACCCTGTGCAGCTCTGCTTGTGTGACAGCCTGTCTCTTGCTATGTCCTCCACACTCTTCAGACTGTGTTTGGATACGGAGTCTACCTTCTACCTTCTGGGCCGTAGATACCATATCATGCTACCAGTGGTGACGAGGGCTCTACTGCAGAATCATTCCCTCTTGGGGGGTTGTCCACCTGTCGTTGCTTTCATTTGCACCAAAGCAGCTGAAACTGATTCACGATCGCTTACACTTCCTAACTGGATAGATCCAGATCCCAGGAGTTTAACCGACTTGGCGTTACTGTGATGATTAAATATTCCCCTTGTTTTTTTGAGAGGTGTAGAATGTGGGTGAGTGCAATTCAGTTTTTTTAAGTACCCCTGAACTGTCATGAGTGTTCACCAAGAGTATTTGTCTTAAATTACAGGTATTATTGATAGTTGTATTATCTCAGGATTCATCTCGGCCAGCTGAAACAACTTGGAAACTACTGCAGCACACTCTGAAAATCTCTACGTTGTCATATCGCACTGAATATCTTGCTAAATTGCAATTAGACAAGTCGGTGGAAAAGGTGGATTCGAGTGACTGGACCCAGACAAACCTGACAGAATCCTTCCATTTGTAATTTATACTACAATAGTGTTACTTGTAGACAAACCTACAAAAGGGAGATGTCTCCCACAGGCTGTTTTATCTGAGTGTTCACCCTGCTTTAATTAAGACATAGCTGTGATAATGAAAGAAGAGTGGATGTCTGATTAACTGTTCTGAGATGCAGTGGAATAATTCAAATGATAAGTGTGTGGAATAATGCAATATAACATATGCAATCAGAAAAATAGAAAATATGTGCAATTTCATTAACACCTACATCATAATACTGATGTTTACGATGATGTGCTATACTAATGCACACGCTGAAGAACAATAAAACAAGCTGCATTTTTGTTACAGCTCTATCCACTACACAGACGAGCCTCCTTATGATTTATTTAGGGTATCAGTGACATTTTGCAACCGTTACTTTCAGCAATTCAACATTGAATGATTTGGAAAATTACATCAATTATGAATCACTTTCACATCTCATTTTATTTTCAACACAGTGTGCTGGTCATATTTAAACCATATGACAAGAGGTATGGCAGATGTTTTAAACGTCTGAAGTAGTAAAAACCCCTTTTATTTAACAGATATGTCTCAAGGGTGTTTTGTTGGAAGCCGAGCCACAGACTCCAGTGGCTGGTCTCCCGAATCTATAATTAACCAGGGTCTAACCCGAGGTTGGTGTTTAGTGGTGTGGCTCCTGAGGAATCCATTCCATTGCCTTGAACCCACTGACCTGCCACACCA
The DNA here is from genome assembly GCA_037951165.1 of Lophius americanus. Lineage (NCBI taxonomy): Eukaryota > Metazoa > Chordata > Actinopteri > Lophiiformes > Lophiidae > Lophius > Lophius americanus. Next base: position 2,580,523 of record JBBDHG010000064.1, on the reverse strand, counting down.
AATTTTATAAATTAATTTGGGTGGTGACAGTAAATGAAACAATCAGTCCTAAAATCTTATTTCACTGGATCAATTTTAATAAAGCTCCTAAGGAGTGAATCCACTGGCCTCCACCAGCCTCCCTCACAAACACAGACATGTGACTGACTTCTCCAGTCAACAGTACGAATGAGGAGTTATTGAGTAAAGTGCATCGCTTTATTTACTTTTGCAAGCACTTTGGATCATCAGACTTTTCTTGTGATTGATTAGCACCAATGAAAATGTCCACGCATCAACGCACGCATGTAAAGAGAGTGAAAACTCTTTATAAAGTGCACAGGGTGCGTGTGTATGCATGCACACACACACACAGACATCCACACACAAACACATCAATACTGCACACAGAACCACAGTGGCTGGGCCATGGAAAGGCGTATGTGCTTATGGTCTTAACAAATGGTACATGGTGAGGTGGGGAATGAGCCTTTGCTCCCAGAATCTGCAAACCTCCCCACACATCATCTCTTTCCCCCTGACCCCAGTGTGTTCCAGCACTGATGGGCGAGGGAAGAAAGGTCAGGAGAGGTCATGTCGAGCGTGGACGCGCTCTAGTCAAGAGACTACTGAAATGCGCCTCCCGCAGGACACTGTTGATGTAGTCATAGGAGACAGTGCTGCAGTCACCATGGAAACCATGCTGCGAGGAGCTAGCAGAGTCTTCTGGCTTTGGGCTGAGGGAGTACGGGGTGATGTGGTTGTTCTGGTTGTGTATGCATGGTCTGGTGCTGGCCACTATTGCTCTGTCTGGACTGCTGATCCCATTACTGCTGTCGCTGCTGGAAGACTGCAAAAACAAAAAAGAGATGGGCTCTGAAGTCTTGTTTCATGGATGGATAGATGCAATGCCTTGAATAAATCATTTGAAGCTTTTCCTGATAGTGGTGCATTACATATGTGATGCAAAGCCATGGTATTACTGTAGGTTACATAATGTCCGGTTGCTTTGTCTGTTCATAAATGTCAATGGCCTTTACATTATCAACTCAATCAATGGAAAACTAGGCCAACACTGTCGTCCCCGACAGCAAGGAAATATCCCTGAAAGGTCCCCAAACCACTGTGTTGTACAAGCAATCCCCCTGATTGAACTCATATAAAATGTGAATCATTAATAATTTCAAACAGTTCATACTGACTTAACCTAACGATTTTGATGAAGTCAGCAACATGCACTAATATACGATCCCATTGTAACTCATGATGAAGATGAATACAGTTAACTAGTTTTTCTGAGCTCAATAATAAAACAAGACCAATTTCCATGGGTTAATTCATCTGAGCTAAATTTAGCCACAATGGATCAGAAGTAATGGTAAAAAAAACAAATTAAATTTAGATCTGATTGAGTTGCTTCATAACAGTGGTTTTAGAGGTAAAGCTCCTCTTAGTGGCAGAAATATTCAAATGATCTTTCCCAAAATCAATCCATTTTTTCTCCCACCAAGGTCTATGGGGATATAAAATTTGGAAATGATCCACAAAATAGTTTTTGAGTCATCACGTTAACACGAACAAACTGCAGTGGCTGCGATGAGGATTACGTAAGATAAATGCTGGAGATTAATCTTCAAACCATTATGAATTTAAATACAACCAGGTGAAATTAGATAGGTCAAGATTAATGCAAAGATTAAGTCAATCTCACCTCTGAGTCCAAATCGGACACAAGCAGACTAGGATCCCCCCCTGACCTCTTGGTTGGAGGTTTAAGCCTTTGGTCCTCATCACTGTCACAGCTACGGCACCGTTTCCTGCATAAATTAAAAAAAATAGGTGGACAGAGTATTATGAAGGCAGAGGAATATGACAGGAAGATGCAGGCAGGGTGAGATAGATTTGGCGAGGAGAGGCAAACTATGAGAAAGAGTGAACATCAAGATGAGCTAAAAATAGCAGCACGGGCAGATACACTATATTTGTGGACATATGGTCACATTATGAAAGAGATGACTAACACACAGTGACTGGGTTCTTAATGTATGAGGATTTAATATTGATAGTGCGGTCATGATGAATAGCCTAGAAGGATAGTGTGACCTGAATATAATGCTGCATTGTAATTGGGTGAATGATTACATTTACTAGTGTATTTAATTACGGGCCTGTGTTATGATGACAAAGATGTTTGAGAATGATTGTGTCCATTACCTGCTGTCAGTCAGCATTTCTGAGTCTTCTTTTGGCACAAAGAGAGGCTGACACTCCTTGTAAGCCGGATTTATATCTTGATGTAAATCTTTGGCAGTGTGACAGCTCTACGACACTTTCGCAGAATCCCAGAATATCAGCTTTCCTCTGATCAGATCAGAAAGTCTAGGATGGATGCGTGAGCAGTCTTAAAAGAACAGACTTCAGCTGTGGGTGAGTCCGGACCTGTCACAGCCCGAAGTAGCTCCAAGTCCTATCCGCCCTGCCTTCGTGTCGGCTGTGGTTCACGCTGCTGCGGGGCGTCAGGCGGCTAACAAGCTAACTGCTGGGTGTGTTCTCGTTTACGCAGTGGAATCTCGAGGAACTTCGGTTCTGACAGCGAGTGGAGCGAGCTAGCCGGCTAGCTGCTGCTACGTCCTCACCAAGCTCACTGCTTCAGCTCAGTAAAGCTGCACGACGCCAACTCAAAGTTCTTCCGCTGACGTAACACGTCCACTCGGCGTATGCTGTGGTAAGCTGTTGCCTAAACTTGACAGCGCGTTGACGTTGGAAAATACACTACCAAACCTTACAGTACAATTTATTATCGCCTTCTAGGACAGATAATCGACACGAAAAATACGTCAAGTGTGCAGTGACTTAGCTTCATTGTCGCGTGAACTTAAAAGCTCCGCCCCTCTGTTTACATGACGTCACGATAACGAATACAATACAATCCAAGTGTTTTAAGTTTATTTAAAGGTTCAGTGTGGAAGATTTAGGGAGTATTTAGCGCTACCTTATTGAATAAATTGAATATAATATTAATAAATGCGTATTTTTGTGTACTTTCATCTGGAAATAAACATTTTTTTTTAAATATTTGTCAAGAAAAAAGCCCTTTTATCTCTCCTGATTTCCGTATGGAGGGACGCCGCCATGTTGGTAGTACAGACGGAGAGTGAATTTGCATTTACGTTTTAGCTATGCCATGACAAATGTTGAACTATACAATTATTACAAGAAATGCAACACTTCGACGAGCGTCATTCCCCGCAGCAAAGAGGTTAGGAGGCTTGACCTGGCCAAATGTACACACTGAACCTTTGAGCAATAAACTTGTGACAAAATATTTAATCATTGTTTTTTATGCTAAATAATGTTAGTTTTTGTAAATATGAGTTGCAATGAAGATACTTTTCTTCAAACTTAATTTATAATTTGTCACTCAAAGAACATTTGACAATGATTGGATAGGCCTATGCTGTAGTCCCCAACAGCAAAAGGCATATACCTGAAAGTCCCCATTCCCTGCGTTGTACAAGCAATTCCCAAGATGGAACACCTGCAATTAAATGTGAAGTTATGTCTGAAAAACAGTTTTGTGTTGTTGTTTTTTAACGCCCCTAGTGAGTAAAATATGAATATTGGAGTAAAATATGATATGTACAAGGTAGATCTCTTTGAGTCAGGAAATTATTTTCAAAAATCAGTGTTTTCTCGTAAAACAGATCCCCACTAGTGAGTCGAATATGAACAATTCGATTTATATTAAGTAAATTGGACCTAGGAATTAGAAAAATGATGGCCAAAAACATTGGAAATAAAACTTCCCCTACTGTCAGAAATATACATCAAACCTTCCCCAAAATTAAACCAGTTCTTCCTCCCACATACCCTTATATTTGGGTATACACTTTGAAAAGTATCATCAAATAGTTTTGGAGTTTTCGCTTTAACACAAAGGATCTGGCAATGCGGCTGCAGCGGCGAAGACAATACCATAATATCCCTGACTTTATTTAAGGTCACAATGGCAAATAAAATAAGGACTTTTTTTATTTTATACTACAGTTTCCCCTCATAAAAAATAGTAAGTGGAGGAAGATGATTGTAGGTGAGGAAAGAGATTTAGCACATTCTGCTTGATTCTGAGGAAGAAATACTGCTATGGAAAGTGACAAAAGGCTTCTTGAATTGCATTGTGAGGGACGGTTTACCAAATCCAATGAGGTGTTACAACCGTCAAAAGACTGGCCATACAACAAAGACATAAAGGCAGAAGAAAATGTGTTATATGTGGATAAAAGCATAAGTGTGGGGAATCATGAGCAACCAAACTGTTCTGTAATAAATGCCAAAGTGGAGGTTAAATCTAAAATAGTAAGAATAAAGATAATTGTAAGGGCAGCAGTTCGTCATCTAAGATATCACCGTGACCTATTTGTCAACTACAATCAGTATAACATTGTTAAGGCCAAGTACGTTGATTAATTTGTCTTAAATGAGATACTTTGGTCGGGAGAATGTTTTGCATGTTGTTCGTATGAGATGTTTGTGATACAGTGGTTTATTTTTTATAAACTACCCTTCCTTATGTCCCAACTATGGCAAATTCTGCTGCTGCTGAACGTGTTAATATAAAGACGTATAAAAATCTTTATGAAATTATTCAAACCTATTTCATATATTATACATATATTACATTATATCATGAACATTCTCGACATGGTGTATGCCGTTTAAAATGCCATGCTTTGTATTAAACTGTTGCATTTTTTTCTGAATTCATTATAATAATGATAATATTTCATAAAAGCAGTCATCATCTGATCCAAAACTACACAAAATCCTCCACAGAGGTTTGAGTAACTAAACTAGTTAATTAGTTTAGTTACTCTTAGTAAGTTAGTTAATTTTTCAGCCTCTGGTCTAATCTTTAGTAGGTCTTTTTACTTTTCAGGTTCAAGCTCAGCTCGAGTTCCTTCTTCTCAGTCTGATCCAGGAGACATTCAGAGACATTCTGCCTATTACTATGTGATAATTAAAAACTGAGTTGGGTATGTCTCTCCTGCAGATGAAGGTGATTCAGCACTCTGTGGACTCGCTACGAACAGCCTTGTTCTCCAATCGTGAAGACTTGGCTAATCTTTACAGCAAGTACTCAAAAGAAGAGAGATGGCTTCTGGAGCAAGGACTCTACTCAGGGCGGTCTGATTCTCTTTTCGAACCCATCACAGTGCACTCCGACTCAGACTGGATCCCTGCTCACCCGGAGGAGCCTCAAGACTTTGAGAGCTTCTACAGAGACGCTTACCGCAAAATCCCCAATTCGAGTCACAATACTATTTATATTCAAACCATTGGTGAGTCATTTTGTATTTAATGCTACTGGGGCCTTATTAGTTTCCAATTAAGTGAAAATTGTTTTACAATATTATCTTTGATAATATGGCCATTTTTAATATGATATATATCATGCATTTATTTACATTTCTCAGTCCCAGTACAATAAAACGGAACGCATGAGCACTTAAAACTCCAAACTTCATTGTAGATCTTTTGGAGGAATGAGATCTGTGCGGTATTATAATGTTTTTCTTTTGTTGGACATGCGTGGTACACATTTGTCGAACTGAGCTGTATGATTCTTGTAGGTTCCTTCGGGGAGGAGGGGGCCCAGACAGAGAAATATGTGGAGTGGCTGAGAGAATACTGCCAGGTCTTCTTCTATGGGCTTTCTGTCAAGTTACTCCCAGCAGTTACTGTATCTGAAACAGGATGCTCCTTCAGAGTTAACAGTAATTCGCACAACCTTCAGATTCTCACTGGTGAGTAAAGAAATCAGATTACTCTTGTCCAAAGGTAACATACATTGTACCATGTGGACCAACCTGGTAACATGGTAGAAATCGATAAATTAGTAATCTCTTGCTGTGGTTCGTTTGATATTATTTTGGTATTCATTTTTACTCTTCACATTTAGGTGACCTGCTAAAATTCCTACAGACTAGGAAACCAAAAGATGCTTTTTGTATTGTTGGAATCACAATGATTGATCTCTACCCCAAGGAATCCTGGAACTTTGTCTTTGGCCAGGCATCTCTCAGCTCAGGTGAGATTTTACCATAAAACCAGGACGATCAATTTTTCTTTTCATTATGAATACAACACCTCAATCACTCTAAAGTATGTTGATAAATACCCTGGTAACTTTAGGAGAAGCACCATATGGAAGAAAGATGCACCTCTGCTTTATTTTATTATGGTCCCTTCAATTTTTGGTTGGTGTAATGCTCTTGATTTGCCGCTAGAAGGTGCCAAAGGGATTTGTCTACAATCCAAAAGAGTTTACTACATGGAGTCCTCACTATTATTTCTCAACTGTGATTGCAGGAATGGGTGTTTTCAGTTTTGCAAGGTATGATGACAACTTCTACAGCAGACAGTATGCTGGGAGGCTGAAGAGATTACCTAAGATAAAACAGGGGGACTACACCTTGTTTGATGGATACTACACTCCCCCGATCACCAGTACCCTTTTACTTAGATCCTGCAAGGTTTTTAACAAACATGTATCCTACAGTTTTGGTACTATGACCCATTTAGTTGTTTTGCAGATGGTCCTGACCATTAACTTTTATCAATAAATCTTTTTTGCAGACAATGACTCATGAGATTGGCCATATGTTTGGAGTCAGACATTGCCAGTGGTGGAGTTGCCTCATGCAGGGCTCCAACCACCTGGAGGAGTCTGATCGTAGGCCCACAGATTTCTGTCCTATCTGCCTTCACAAGATACGGACTGCAATCGGCTTCAGCATAGCTGAAAGATACAAGGTGGACATTTTAATTTTATTCATAGTTATTATTCAGTCCCAATAAATATTATAAAGTCAACTTTTTTCTTATAATTTCTTGTTTTAAAGGTAAATTACAGCTGATTGAATGCTCTCTGTTCACCAGGCTTTACTCCACTGGATGGAAGAGGAGCAGAGTCCAACTTTCAGAACAGAGGAGGCATCTGCCTCTCACTCTGTGTCCCACTATTCCAAACCCACTCAAGCCTTTCACATGTCCATGCTATGGCTCCGTAGGTGCTTGGACATACTGGAAAACAAAGATTAATTATCCCACTTAACCATAAATATAGGTAATATTACAAGAAAAAAAAAAGAGAAACAGCTTCTATCTATTCAAAATCCACATTTTTCCTTTTTCCCGTGACTTGTTTCACTTATTCCCAGACTTTAAAATTCTGTTGACAACCCCTTTGGGTGCATATTATTTTACCCATGAAGGAAGCAGTTCATACAAAAAAATAGATGTTTTATTTTAATATGTATGATAAAAAACAGCACCTCACCTTATCAAAAGTTTAAAAACACAATATCCATTTTTCATTACAAAAATCGTTTGTCATCTGATAAAATTGCACAGCATCGGGATGGCAATAGTTAGCTTAAAAATAAACAATTTCAATCTTGTGTGGCAGAAACTGCTATTTGTTATTTCTTCAAGCATCAGTGTTATATTTTGTATATGAAATTCATAAAACTGAGGCACCTATGGCAGCGCTGGATCCATCATGGAGACAGAATGTGACAGAGTTCTCAGAGTTGCTCTTACAGCCCAGATCTAGAGTTACTGGTGATTAACTCTTATTATTGATCTCTCTTAATTATCTTCATGTCACTCCAGCCCTCTATCAGCAGTAGTGTATTGATAGCCCTTTGGCCTCCAATGGGTTCACCCTTGTGTCACACTTATCTCATTCCTATCCTCCAGTTCAAGCAACATTTTTGACCCCAGCCTCTGCTTGCAAATGGAGTTTTCCCGGACTTCAGGGCAATCCCCAGGTGCGTCAGTCCTGTCTTCAGCTTTGTTTAATGCACCCTGTTCCTCCGAGTCACCTTGTGCTCCACGTTTAGCTTGTGAGTGTTTTTCGCTTCTCCTCCTGCAAATGAATCCTCTCTTAGCAGGTTTTACCAAACCCAGGAACAGAGAACTAAGTGCCATGCCAACGGCACAGGAGTAGAAGGCGGATCCATAGTCCTGAGTCACATCAACCAGCACACCTGAGAGAGGAACATCAAGAAGAAGCGTTGGAGGAGCAATTTCTATCTCTTTTACTCTTTAAACATCAATTGATGAGCTGATTGCAGAAACAGTTACATAATGTCCTACGTGGCTCTGATGGAGGCGGAGGAAGTAATTCTGATGACAGATTGGTGTTTTCTTGATTTTTTAATAATGACTGCATAAAAACATGTCTGGAGTTAACAAGAAATCATTTATTAGTCAGTAACGCTCTAATTAAAGAAGCTACCGAGTTGCAAAACAGAAGTAAGGATCTTCACTGTTTATCATTTACCTCATACTTGGGTCTAAAACTAGAACAGCTTCACATTATAGGCCTTTCCTCAAGGAAAGCCTGTTGAGATGAATCTGACTGAATCGTTGATTATAATTTAAGAGTGAGATCCTTTACATAGATAAAGATTCCTAACACAGGAGTAAGATCAGATGTAGAAATCTGATTATTTTACAGAGGAGATAATGAGGAGCAGACACTGGTCTACTGCTGGGTTTTTGTCCAATGGTCCAGCTCTCCTCATATAACGGCCCATCTCCTGGTATTTCCTACACATTCCTGAGACTATTCTGGGAGACACAGCAACCTTCCTTGTGACGGCACGTATGGCGGTGCCACCCTGGAGCAGTTTGACTCCCTTTGCAACATGAATGGGCTACAGGTACCGCATTGTGCCACCAGTAGAGAAAAGGCGCAAAAAGCTTGCAAAACGCAAAACTAGATAAAATCAGGAAGGATGAGGAGAGAGTGGGCACCACCTCCAGATCCAAAACCTTTTTTTTGCTGTTGCTTCTCCTGTCCACCTGTTGTCGCCGTCATTGGCACCAAAGCAGGTGATTGACAGTCACTTAAACTTCCTAGAGGGACAGATCCGTATCCCGGAGTTTTAGCTGACTCGGTGTTATGTTGTGATTAATACATTTTCCCTTCCTTTTTTCTGAGCTGTGTAATTTATTGCTCTCTATATCACTCTGACCATTTATAGACACAGAAACATTATATCTAATCATAAATCATCCTTTATTGTTTATAGAAAAGTAGTTGTCGTAGAGAAAAACCATAAATGTTTTTTTATCGCTCTTACCTCCCAGGGGGGGTCCAGCCAGCCCTGAAAAGCTGTGTATGAAGACGTAGATACCAGCCGCTGACGACATCCTCTCTATACCCACCACATCATCCTCAGCAAGCATGGGGATGTGGGTGCTGGTGAGGGTCCCCATCAGGAAACCGTAGAAAGCACAGCAAACAGCCAAGCCATAGAACTCTGTGACCAACGTGAATCCCACCAGAACCAAAGTCATTATTATGCTACACACCAGAAGAACGTGCAGCTTGCTCTTCATCAGTCGCCTCCGAGACAGGATCCACCCGATGGCGAACCGGCCGAAGATCTCAGCCACGGCCATAGTGGAGAGCATGTAGGTGGCGTGTTCCCGCCCCACTCCTCGACTCACACTCAGCTCAATGATGTACAGATGAGGGGCAAAGAAGCCGAGCGTGGCGAACAGCCCAAACAGAGAATAGAAGATGAAGCTGCACTCCCTGAGGATGCTGAAATCGAGAAGTTTTGACATCTTCGCTAGAAGATTATAATCTCTGCTCAATGGTTTTTCTACGTCTCCGTTCTTTTTCTTTTCTGATTCAGGCTCTTTAATCTCTTTCAGACTGTTCTTCACAGACTTCTGTTCTGCTGCATTGTCAAGTAAAGTCTCTTTCTCAGGCCGGCTGTTGCCGCTGTCCTTCGGAGGCTGTCCACCAGAGTCTTCATCACCCACAGACCCACTGCTCAGACCATTGTACAGTCTGTGCGACGTATCCTGTGAAAGTGAAGCGTTGCTTGTCATGGACTTGGCTAAGTTTGTGCCCTCTACATTCTCCTTTGTAGCGAGGGCCTCCAGCTCCTTTGAAGATGAGCCGCCATTTTCTGTCTCCTCGGCCGCTCTCGGCTGGATTATGATTGGCCGAAGCAGAGCACCACAGATGACGATGGTGCCTTGCAAAGCTCCAATCACAGCCATGGTGTGTCGCCAGCCAATCTTGTCTCTCAGTACAGAATATGCTGAAGGACGATAGAAATTAATCAATTAAAACTGCAAATGTGAAATTATTTTTGTGGCAGAAAGAGAAATGTAGAAACTTGCCAGAATTATCATTCAAGATTTCGTCACAAGTCACAGCAGGGACCTAGCGTTAGGAAAAATGCATGCAGTTCCCTCCATTAATGTCTGGGTTATTGTCAGCCACTTAATCTACCGACAACAACAAACTCACTGAGTATCTCTCATATACTATTTAGCCAGGCGTCTCCCTCGCCATCCACTTCAGCGTCTATGTTCAGCCCACAGAGCCCCAGTTCCACCCCCAAAGGAACAACAAAGGAACAAAGGGATCCCTAATGGACTGAACCCCAGCTCCACCCCCAAATGAACTTCAAAGGAACAACAGCATCGTTAATGGACACTTTTTCAAGGGAGCGCCGCGCCACATTGTGACGTCACTTCTCCAAAGGTTTATATTTTTTAATTTTAAAAACAAAAAGAATTAGATGTGTAGAAAGATCTTTATATACAGAGGCACAACTGCTATCAACCACACAAATCTCAACAGTCGCGGGCGCTTCACAGGGGCCGCCCGCTGCTCTTTCAGGGATGGGTGAAAATGAACATATTAGTTTCACAACGTTGTTCTGTATGTATGTACTGTGGACAGGTGATAAATTAAGGAAAGATCATATTCACATGATCACATTATTATTATTAAAAAGTATCGAGAGGTACAAATACCTAATATGATGAAATATCTTTAATGTTGCTGTGAAGCTAGTACGTCTACTGACCACCCTTCAGAATCACATAAATCAAATCATTTCCATTTATATAGATTATTAAATGACACAACTACAAAATAGGGTGAATATGTGTATGAGTGTATACGGTTTATGTGTAATGAATATTAAAATGCTGAATGCATGAACATCAAAATTTCAAAAGGAAAAAACTGTAAATTAAGACTACTATATTTACAAAGTGTGGGCAAGTTTGTATATATAGTCTGTAAGTTACACACCGGATAAAAACATATAACAGACCGGCAGCTGGACAAAATGTTGACTGTTAAACCCCCAATCACTTTTATGACGAGTGGATTGAAAAGTGATAGATTGAAGTCTTTCTTTTGATGTGTGAATACACACTGATTTGTCTATTGTCTTTAAGAAAAGTAATTATCTCTTGAATTATCTCAGAAAGCAAGACAAGACGTAAAAAATCAGAATCGTTCCATGTGCAAACACAATACTTTTAAATATCTGCTCTGCCTCAAATCCTGTAATTCCATATTTAACCTTATAGCAGGCTAGTGTTCACACTAACAAGTATTGGTAAATGTTGTTTTCCCTACAGGCCTGTAAATGGCCAAGAAGTTGAGCTGGGAATGTGGGACACTTATTCCCCTTAAATCTTGGTTACATAGCAGAAGGGTAGCGGCTTGTGTGAGAAATGATGGCAGAGGATATGATGGTGATGGCAGAGAACGACAATGCAACATTAAAGATTGGGGAGTGCGTTCATTGAATCATTTATTTTTAGTCAAGTGAAAAGGTCGGAAGATACTATCAGAAATGAGACATTTGTGGTCAGATGTTGTTACGTAAAACAGCCACCCCTACTGAGAAAAGTATGAACTATAAAGAGTAAAATATGATATATACATGATGGATCTCTTTGAGTTGATGCCTATGCACCAAAATTGGGCTAAATCCACGAACGGTTAAGCAATTTTGGTCCGGAATGTTTTGTAGATAAAGCTCCATCTAGTTTTGAAAATATAATTTTCCTACCAAAGGTAGTCCAGTTATTGTTCGCCCTCAGATTTATGTGGGTATAACATTTGAAAATGATCCATTTAATAGTTTTTGAGTTACCGCATTAACGTGAAGAAGCTGCGGATGCGGCTAAGGTCCTGAAGGTCTGACACTCACCTGGAGCCAAGGCGAACATGGATAGGGACTCTCCAGTGGAGGCAATAGATATCACCAGGGATCGTCGGCGGTTAAAGTACTGGGCGAGAATGGTAACGGTGGGCAGATAGGTCAGACAGTAGCCCAGACCTGTGGAAAAGTGGAAAAGACAAACCCTTTAAATTAGCTACACATTATGCGAAACCAGGAAATGTGTGTTCATGGACACAGTCCTCTTCCTTACAGTAAAAATGTTGGAATCAATAAAGTATGTCTCAGGCTAAGTCTAAGTCCAAACTCAATTAGTGCTGATGTGATGTGCATAGACCAAATGAAGGCTGAAGCGCCGAAGTTCCATAGTTACTGAAAGAGGTTTTGAAAGGCAAAAGAGGCCAATTATGAACCTTTAGGCACCTTTAGGACCCCTACTATGTACTTGTGAAATTTCATTGAATTCCGTCCAACAGTTTTTGAGAAGATGTAGATAGATAATATGCCAGGACAGACAGATGGACGGGAGTGATGCTATATGGCCTCTTTGGCAGAGGCATAAAAGCACAGTCAAAGAATTCAGTGCATTCATTTGGAGACGAAGGAGAAAAGCCATACCTACAATTAATCCGTAGGTGAAGTACATTTGACTTAAGGAGCTGGTAAAGCTGGAGGCTATTGCCCCCGTGGAAATAAGTACTCCCCCAATCATAACGACAAGTTGGAACCCGAAGCGGCTGGTCATCACAGAGGAGAGAGGAGCTGATGAGCCATGGAGGAGAAAATGATGTTGAGTGCAGAACACGGTACAACCTTAATGGTCTGTTTTTGTGTTTTTGAAGGGTTGCACCCGCTTCACCTCATCAGCTTTACTCACCATTGAAGGTCATGACGAACACGCTGATGGAAATAATCCAGGAGACCCGACTGTTGGTCTCCCCGAACTCTTGCGTCAGATCCTTAAGGAAGATGCCGAAGCTCTTGATGGTGCCGTAGGTGAAAACCTCCACAAAGAAGAAGGCCCCGGCCACCACCCATCCCCAGCCTCCATCAGGGGCCTCTGGGTATACATTTGGTCCCAATAATCTCTTCCCCACTGCGTTACACAGTGCCATACCTTGTAAAGGGAATTGGCAATTTTAAGGATGGCATAGTGGTTAGAAGTTCAAGAAATCAATTCTGAAAAAGAATTTAATAGGGAAAAATTATACTTGCTTATATTACTTCACCTAAATATTTACTTCAAGATATTATGGTCATGTGTAATACTAAGCTCATTGTCATGCTGTTATTTGTAGGCCCTGATTTGCATTTACCTCTGATACACTTCATTTTTACATTTCCACCTATGTTCATATTCTATTTTTCTTTGACTCGCTTTATTTTTTTGTTACTGTTATTCTGAGCATTCTCTGACACAAGGATTCTTCTGGGGATCAATAAAGTATCCATCTTTTCTTATCTCATCTCATCCTATATTGTAAAAAACCCTGACAACTATGCACAATGAGTACCTAACCTACCATAAAAAAAAAATTTTTTTACACATCTTATCTGTTCCGTATCTGAAGCTTGCGACAATATTGTAAGTTAATTCACCTTTCTGACAAGTTTAGATAGAAGAAATGTTGAAGTGTAGTTAACATAATCACAAGCTTTCAGATCTTTTACCTGGGTAAATATACTTATACCACACTGCTAAATTACTGCAATACTGGTAAAAACCCTGTTATTGTGAATTTGAAATAATATATAAACTTTTCTTTTACTTCCATCCAAGGGCCCTTATGCCAAACGATCTGAATCTTTTGTTACATGATAAAGATCATTAGTGATTTTATATGTATAGTTTCACAAATAAAATCGAATTCAGTGCATCAACAACTAGACAGCACTCAGCGGGCGAGAACGTGGTGAAGTTTTCTTCATTACCTTATTATTCCTAAAACCCAAAATGGGAGTACGGCGATCATGTGACACAGTCAGATCCCAGCTAGAGGGAAGAAGAAGGTGCATAAGACCTATTTGCTTATTTTACCTTTTAGCACTTGGAGATTTGATCCAAATGTAAAGTGCGTTATAAATTAAATGTATTAGTATTATTATTATAAGATGGTAGTGAGACCAGCTATGATGACTGGATTGTGGCGTTTGCGGTTATCTGGTTATGTTAAAAAAGATTACTTGCCCAGTTATTCAGATTCACTACATAATTCTGTTTCTCCTCTCAAATGACAATCCTTCTACCAAGTTCCATCGAAATCTATTGGGTTATTTATGCATAATAGACAGGAATTCCTTCTTTGTATAAGAAAGAAATATATTATTATACAGTTGAATCCATCTTTTTTTAATAAGTCTGACTTTAATTAATAGAAATGGTCTAATTTGTTCATGCATTTGAAATAATACTGTAGCGTGTATGGGGATATGTTTGAGGAGTTTCCCAGCATGCATAGCAACAATTGTGTTCTGCACCATGAGTCACCTCTGTTCATGTTAGTAAGTTCCCACTCGGTTTTGCTGTCACATGCATTGGTATGGGCCGACGACGCCCGGGACAAGCTGGTCAACTGTCAAGAATAGAGAAGAAGAGAGCCTGGGCGCCTACACCGCAGATCTTCACTTTTACGCACGGCATGTAAACATGTTGTTCCAAGCTTTTCGTCAGGGGCCTCCAGCCAGAACAACAAAAATAACACATCCGCATCTGTGGACCAAAGGCTTTGGCTGAGGCACAGAGTGACGTACATTGAGTCAAACATGTGTTGTGCACAAAAAGGCCCTTTTAAAGTATAACACACCGAGTCCGCCAAGCAGACTGCAAATGGAGCAACGGCGAAAGGGCATTCTACCAAGTCACAAGTGCACCACCACAACGCCCATGACGGGGAGCCAGGAGAACCGCCTGGCGATCTACAAGGGCATGTTACCGGTGTGGGGAGCCAGGGCACATTGCACCCCACTACCCAGCAACAGCCCCGAGAGATCCAGCTCCTCAGCCACCGTCAAACTGGAACGGGGTGGCACGGCCACTCACGACAACCTTTTCCTCTCCTACCAAACGGCATCTATGTCTTGGCCGCTTTGGCCTGGCTCATGGACTGTTTGTGGAGTGTGACATCAACGCACCCAATGCAGAGCCTTAGTGGATACTGGACCATCTCTCTTGTCCGTCCAGGGACCCTGACTGGAACAAGTGGCTCAAGACCCCGGGGTGGCGTGAGGAAAAAAGTTCCTGCAAGTGACCGTTGCTATCCTTATTGTTGGCCACAAGTTCGGGTTAGCCAACATACAAGACCCCTGCATCATCAGACTGGGCCTGCTGGTTAAGTGGGGTGCAGTGGTGGATGTACCCTGTGCATAACTCTACCTGGGTTCTGGAGCCATAGCACTCCACACTGCGAGTGAAGAAGGACTGCGACACGTCCCATTACCAGCCCAAGAGCCCGCCACTCCATGGTGAACGGCCAGAGAGTCTCCAACATCACCATCAGCAGTCCAAGGGGCTTCTGTACCACAAATCCACAACGACCAAGCAAGCCATCGATGATCTGTACCACAGGAGCTGTAAGTCAGCCAAGGATGAGGACCGTTGGACCACCAACCTGGTGTAGCATGATATTGACACTGGAAATGCACCTCCCATCCGCCTCCGTCGCTTACCATTCACCAAGTAGGTGTGGCAGAGCAAAAGATGAAAGAGATGCTTGAGGCAGGCGTCATCCAGCCCTCCACAAGCCCGTGGGCTGCTCCGGTGGTCTTATTAATATAAAAAAGGATGGCACCTGGCGCCTCTGTGTGGACTACCGCCTACTCAATGAAGTCACACGTAAAGATTCCTACCCACTGACCAGGATTGATGATGCCCGAATCTACATTGCTTGCTGATAGCTGTCATCTTTGGCCTCCTCCACTTCCGACCATACCTCTATGAGCAGAGATTCCTCCTGCGCACAGACCATGCTTCATTCACCTGGCTCCTTAGTTTCAAAGAACCTGAGGGACAGCTGGCCCGATGGGTAGAGACTATACAGGACTACAACTTTGAGATACGCCACCGGGCTGGCCACCTCCATACCAAAGCAGATACACTGTCCCGATGTCCATGTGAGGAGGAGGAATGCCGGTAGTGCCAGCATGTGGAGGAACGAGATGCAGCGGGTCCAATGGTAGCAGCCCTACGGAACACACCGGTGTGTGACGACAACGGGCCCAGAGACAGCAGCAATAGTGGGACTCCCGCATCGTCTTCAACCAACTACCACGGCTTCTGGGACATCGACCAAGACCAATTTTGACGTGATCAGAGTCAAGACCCAATCCTCTCCTGCGGGGAGGGACACTTTGGATTCACCAATACCCTTCATTGCCTTCGGTCTCGGTTCTACTGGCATGGCTGTACCCAACCCAACTCGCTATCCTGACCAGTTGCCAGCAGTGAGACTGGTCAGCGAGACCTCTGTTCATGATAGTAAGTTCCCACCTGGTTTTGTGTGTTGCATTTGATGCTGCTGTGGGCATTTTCCAGTTGACTGTGTAAAAAAATTGCACTTCCTAGATAAGCGTTATTGTCTGCCTGTTCATACTCTGAAGCTCAAGCTCGCCACAATAGGCTCACTTAATAATGCAAACAGCGCAGAAGAGAACTGGTTTAATCGTGTGCAGTACTTTATATGATTATATTAAATGAAGACAAGGAATACCGATGGACCGCAAACAATGACAAACGCTGACACACTATTGTATCATTTAAAATTTAAGCTGTGAATTTCATGCAAGGCCTGCATGACGCCATCATATTTATCTTAAAAACGTGACATTATTTTTTAAATACGAAATACATGTATCGTGTGTGTCATCCTGCAAACAGTCAATGCACACAAAAACTTCAGTGAAGGCATTAAAAGAGGAAGTGTGATTAGAGACAGAAAATAAACAACATATATATGACATATATATGATTAATTGTTTTGAAGCATGAACTAAAGAAGTTGGATTTTTGTCTTCTTTTTTGTACTTTTCACATGTAAATGGAAGTTAAAAAAAAACACAATTCCTCTCTGTTTTTTTCTTTTACTAAATGATTAATTTTGAATATTTATTATAAGTGCGTTAAAAACTAAACATAGCTGTGGCTGTAAGATTGAATGCTTAATTATTCCAAACTATGCCAATTCTTGACCCTTATCTTCAGAGGGTCGGTTATCTGTAGCGTTGAGCAGCAGGAAACAGATGGTCTATCCTCCCGTTGATGACGTAACGCTCTCCTCGAGCGGCATCGGCTCGTGGCCCCGTTCAACAAAGTGACTTTAAACGCACGCTGTGAGTAATTGCATTTCGCCGCATGTCTAATTCAAACTTACTTTTCCGCGCAAATAGTTGGTGGGTTAAGACAAAGGTGCTCGCCGGACCTGGGTGTCGCGAGCCTCACGCGGAGATTCCCGTCGCGAGCCTATCTCTGCTGTGTTGTTGGCGGAGTGGACGTCAGAGGAATGTCCCCATCAGAAGGACATGTGGACGTATGGAGAGACAGATCCCTATAGACTGACAAACACACTGCCTCTGCAGCTACCCCCATGACCTGCTGCCTGCCTTAAAGGAGAAGGGGTGGGGGTGGGGGGGTAATAGAGGCGTGAGGTTGGAACCGGAGTGGATGTGGTTCACACTTGTTTATTCAATTAACATGCGTTCGTCTACAGGCACCACCACTTCCATACAGGATAGTATTTACATTACATAATAACGATGTAATTCAGGGAGGTTTAATTGTGGCTGATAATTGAGGAGTCCAGCTAGTGCATGAATTACGGTTGTTGTTGTTTTTTTAGTATTTTTACTTTAAGTTACATTTATCATTACAAACTTTTCAAAAAAAAAAATTCACAAAACTTTATTCTTTTTTAAGTTGGTGATGGTCTATTGATAACCCTTATCCCCCGGTTAACCTCAGAATGTAGAGTTGTTTAAGTCTGGCTTGATGTATGAGGAGCTCAATTTGTGCATTAATCCATGTATTTTAACTTCTTAGTTAGTTAGATAGTTAGTTAGTTAGAAGAGCAAAAAGGTACAAAACAAGCCATATTATACAATAACAAAATATAGAAAAATTAGCATGAATGATACGAATGTACATTTGTGTATGATAATAAAAATACAAAGTACGAGAATTTCACAGCGAACGATACCTAATTTCATTAGAATTTTAAAATGTATTAGAGAATTGCATGAAAAAATTCTGAACTAATTATTACGCACTTGACTAAATAATCAAGAATCCCCTTTGTTTTGACTGAATCCCACAGAAGTCTTTCTTCTCTACATGTAATGTCACATAGGCTGATGCATAGGTGTAACTGGATATACTGGTATGACAAGAGAAAGGGACATTCTATATGTGCTGACCGGTTTTACCGGGAACCCATCCTGCATCTAATTTTGTTAATATGATATTCACATTCCCTCAATAAACGTGTTTGATAAGAATAATCAGATTAAGGCAAACTGAAACTGAAACTAAGGATCTTTGTGTGTCATAGAGTCTCAGAGGGAGTTCTTCCCATGGGTGGGCTATGTTCATGTTTTTATAATTTTCCAGAGAGGACAGACAAAAAACACTGACTCAATTCTCTTTATATTCATCCTTTTAAGTGTATTTGGTTGTAATCTGCAGTCACGCTTTTATGCTATTATATTTCTTTCACAGGATCTTTGAGAACATTTTACTACATAAATTGTTTCTAAATGATTTTCTAACATTCTTTGTTATGCTTCTTTTTTTTTGTGTGATCCTTTGCTTACATATTTCCCCTAGTTAGGATAAACAGATACGAGAGGACTAAGCAACAGCCACAGAGATAATAATACCAATGATAATGGGAAAGCATGAAAAGGCTGAAGAAGCGACACAATTCAGACCAAAAACCCCCCCATTAAAATCTAATTTATAAAAATATGTGTTAGATGATTAGGGTGATGGGCGATGACCTGATGAGACATGATAAGATTGTTCCTGATAGAGGTGGTCCTCATCCCGGTTGGCGGACAGACAGCAGAGCCTTGGCTGAGGATAGACCATTTATTGACTCATCAGTGGCATTGTACACAATCATGTTTATAGTCTGTCGGTGTAGAATGCTGTTTGATGGCTAAGTTTTATATGTGTGTTAATAAGCAGATTTGGAGCCAAAATGGCGGACAGTTTCACCATCTTCTTTCTGTCTGGAATGCTGATGTGTGGCCTGCTTCTCCACATGGTGTCCCAACATGAAGCCCATGTCGATGAGCTTAGTAAGAAGCCCAATTTCATCATCATTCTGGCGGATGATATAGGCTGGGGCGACCTGGATGCTAACCAGCCTGATGGGAAGTCAAACAACACGCCCCACCTCAACCTGATGGCACAGCAAGGATTGAGGTATATACATTTTAAATAGATTTTGTAATGTCAAATTCGAATGAAATACAGTAAGCATCATCTATGACGTAGTGGAGTCCCAGTGTGTGTTACATTCAAATGTGGTCGAGGTAATGTGTTATGTAAAGTGCATTATAAATTAAATGTATTATTATTATTATTATTATTTCTCCTTCACACTCTTATCCAGATTGACAGACTTCCACTCTCCTGCCTCGACTTGTTCCCCATCCCGGGCCGCCATCCTGACCGGCCGTCATGGCCTACGAAATGGGGTGACTCATAACTTTGCTGTGGGCTCTGTGGCCGGTCTGCCTTTGACCGAAGTCACTCTGGCCCAGCTTCTGCAGGGGGCAGGTTATTACACCGCCATGATTGGGAAATGGCATCTCGGCCATAATGGACCATACAGTCCAACTAACAGAGGTAAAGGGGTTTTTGAGCATTTCCTTTAAAACCTGCAAAGATCCAACTGAAGCCCAAAAGTCACAGAGACATGTCTAAAGAGGGTGTGTGAAGTTTGTTCATCTCTCAACTTTAAATTTTCTCTCAAAAAGACTCTTCGCCTCATTATATGCTTGAGAAGTCGGGAAGATTATGGATTAAACATCATTGCTTCAAACCTTTCTTACCTCAAAAAATGTTTCATAGATCGTTTTCATATTTTGTACCCACATAGACCTTAGTATGGAGAACAACTTGACTGATTTGAGAAAGCTCCGTTGCCTATTTCCAGCACTAATCCGGCTTAATCTCCAAATCACAGTGTTTGAGCCATAATTTCTCAACCGTTGGTCCAATTTAGTCCATATTTGGTTCAAATGAGCCGACTCCACGAGATCTATCTCGTATATAGCGTATATTACTCTATAGTCTATATTTTACTCAGTAAAAAGTTGTTGGAGCTTTTTAACAAAAAAACTCTTTTTTGGAGACTTTTTTCTGGAGGAGCTAAACTGAGGGGTTGCTTTGTACAGGGGATTGGGGGCTTACTGGGGATATGCCCTTGCTTTTAGGCGTAAGACAGTCGAGGCCTAGTTTTAAATTTAGAACCAATAGAGATTGGTTTGGTGTATGAACATTTCTCCAAACACAAATACTTTGCGAGAGCGGTGAAAAAAAAAGAAGCCTGTGAGGAAATTTAGGAAATTTATGAAAAACAGCTGTTAGCTAAAAATGTAGGATTAATAGGAGACTAAGGTGTCAGTTAGAACGAAGGTTACATATATTATCAGAACAGACAATTCCAAATGATCAAACTACTCAAAGCTCACAGTTCAGCCTTAAGGAATCGTCAAAATTGCAGCATTACCTTCAGTCAGCGAGGAACTGCTGAGATGTAGATATATAATAACGTACAAGCATTCATTCCACAGTTGAAGGATTTCAAACATTATAAAAATGATCAGATCAGTTTTGTGCTCATAAGTTTTTCTAGGCCAGATTGAGGTCATACTAATTGAGAACCTGCAGCTGAGTTTGTGCTTTTCTACTACAGCGAACTAAACAACCGCAACTACCATCTACCGATTAGGGTCCTAGTACCTTTTAGTATTATTTGTATTATTATCAGAAAGGGGTGTGAAAAATAAATAAAATAAGTGGTTAAATTTGATATTTTTATCTTTCAAAATGCAATACAATACGTTTTTCTTTTTTCGTTACCAAAAGGAATGAGTGAAATATAAATAATAAGCACAATTCCTATTTTAAAATAACATTTACTACTCAATAAAAATTTGAAGGACTGTTTTCCTTTCTAAACTGTAAAAAATTACATTCATAAAACTGCTGACAGGTGTTAAGTCTGGACCAATCACAACAGCCTGATATATGTGCGTCTAAGCAGGTAACTCTTTGCTCACCGGCTCTTTAAGTGATCTGGAGAATTTTGACACACAATACTTAACTTAACTTTACTGATCCTTACCCAGTTAGAACTGGTTTTGCCAGTTCCACGATGGATCATGTAGCATGTGCGCTTGTAGGTACTGTAAGTCCGCAAGTACATCTAGGGTAGATGATGGTAAAAACTTTAAACATAGTTAGGATATTAAAGACTACAGCTATCTGCGTGTTTTTACGGCACATGAATACCTTCTTCTTTTGCAGAATGATGTCGGTATCTTGATATGCAGAGTATATACAACTGGTTGCTGGTTCTAATGTTGTGGCTGAACAGTGTCTGGTGTTCATCACCTAGAGAATAATGTACATCAGACAAGTAGAACTGAAAACCCCCACCTCATTTCTTCATAACACTTACACATTAACTATTACTATGGAGACAATCGGATGATTGACAGCTCAGTGTGCTACTCTCTCTCCCTTGTTAAGTCAATGTAGCTCACCCAGCAATCAACCTCTCAACCCTACCTGAAGATTGGTCTACATAACCCGCAACAAATACAAACATGGTAGTTGGTATAAATTCATCTTCGAACGGTTTGAGCTATATGACCTAAATAATATGACATATCGCCCCTGAAAAATCTGAACACTTTAAAAGAAGCTTTAAATGTGTGTGCGGTGTGTATTAGTTCATGGCCGTGGCGTTCCTACGGTACCATCAAGTCATGATAGTTGTATTAATGAATATTTTTGCACTTCACTTCCATCCCCACCTCCATCCACAACAAGACAGTAGAACAGGTGAGCAGCTTCAAATATCTCGGACTCATCATAGACAATAAACTCAGTTTTGACCAACACATCCCTGACACCCATAAAGGATCCCAGCAAAGACTCCATGTCATACGCAAACCCAGAGCTCTGTCTGTTGCCCTCCAACCTCCTGCTGTTGCTTTACAAAAGCATAATTCAACCCATCCTGCTGCACTGTTCCCCCTGCTTCTTCACCAGGTTAACCATCTTCAATAAAAACAAACTTACAAGCATCACTGCCTCCAAAATCATCTGCCTACCCACTCCCAATCTCTCAGATATCAACCCCAGAGCGGTCACACAGCTAGCACTTACAATAGCAAATGACACTGATCCCCCCCCTAATTGAACACTTCACATTATTTCCATCTGGCCGGAGATGAAGGACTCTCAAATGGAGCAGAGCTCGTTTCAGCAGGAGTTTTCTCCCCTCTGCAATAGCAGCCCTGAACAAACTGCCTCGCTGACACGGTTTTGAGCTGGGATGATGAATGCATTCATTGAGATTGTGTGTACTGACTATATTTGTATGTGGCTATGTGTGTATCTTTATGTTGCTATGTGTACCGACTGTGGAAACAAATACCCCTCTGGGACAATAAATCTAAATCTAAATCTATCTTTATTGTCTCCCGGGCAGGTTTTGACTACTACCTGGGTATCCCTTACAGCAACGACATGGGCTGCACTGACGTACCTGGGCTAGATCTACCACAGTGCCCTCCATGTGATTTATCTGGGCCTGAAGGGATCAGGTGTGGACCTGTTCAGAAATACGATAGTCTCAAGCTGTGATAAAAGCTGTGATTATATAACGTTATCCCATTTACTTGACTTTCAGAGGCCTTAATTAGAAAATGTTAATTCTTGCCCTGAATTACATTGAACGTGTTATGACAGCATATGTTCAACCAAATTATATAACAACAAGCTAGGATAGTATTTGAGGTATGTAAAACTTAATCAGCAAAAATGAGAAGAAAAGAAAATGAAATCTTTGTTTCCTAGCAAAAATAAGTCTCTGTTTTATTTTTAAATGACGCAATCGTTAACCATGAAATTTCAAAATACATTGAAAAAATAGTAAGAATATAGAAAAATATTTCAAAACTGTGTTTCGTGTTGTGGACCGTTTTGGTCGATTCTATATCACCTATGATTTTCTTTTAATTAAAAAAATAGGACTGTGTTCTTATGGGTTAAGGCCAAGGCTCGACTTTTGTACAGCCCTGTGGTAATTTCTTTGTATTAGAGAACTTGTGAAATTCGGAAGTACTCCCTGACATATTTACCTGTCACATTTTTGGTATTACTTATTATTTCAGGTCATTTTAAAGGTTTTTTATGTTAGTAGTTTTTGATGTTACCAAGCCTTGCAAACTCAAAAGTAATCCTTAAAATTTGAAATGAAAAAAGGTGATGTGGCCGTGTTATATCCTCTTTCAAACAAAATCTCCCACATACCATTGATTATATCCCTCCGCCATTGTTTTGATTATTTAGGTTGAAGAGTGGGACACGTGGAGGCTGTTATTCCAAAGTGGGCCTTCCTCTGATTGAAAACAGCACCATTGTGGAGCAGCCGCTCAACCTGTGGACTCTACCAGAACAGTACAAATCCACGGCAGCGAGGATCATACAAAATGCAAGGTACAAAACTCCTACAGACATACAGAACACAAAGTCCATGAGAAATTTATACCAACCTGCTGAACTGTATGGATGGAACAAACTATCAATTAAACACAACAACATATTACAGGTCACTCCCTGTGTCTCATGTTTCCTCCATGACAGTCTGTGACATAAATGTTACAAACTGTGTGGATAACCATCTCTTGTTTCAAATGTTTTAGATGTTTGCACGCCGCTGCCTTGCAAATACACGGTAAATGAAAACTTTGTGAGGGTACTGAACTTTTCCTGAGTACAAGTCGATGCGGAATGCGTCGTTTTTTGTTTCCATGGAAACCTGACTCTGAAATGTGTTCACCTTATCCAGAGCTTATCTGAAAAACTCTCCTCTACATTCTAGCTTCACTGGGCTGTAAACTTTAACCAAGCCTACACTGTCGTCCCCAACAGCAAGGGTATATCCCCTAAAAGCCCCAACTCCCCTGCGTTATACAAGCAATCCCCCTGATTAAACTCCTCAAATGATCAAATGTAGTGTGACTCATTAATAATCTCAAACAGTCAACTTTGGCTCAACATAACTATTTCTATGAACCAGATTCCACAGGGATTCAATAATGAAGATAAACACATTAACAAAATTTTCTCAGTAATAAATCAAGACAGATTTCCTTCTGTAAATTCATAAAAATTTAAATTTAGACACAATCAGAGTTATGGTTGGGAAGTTCAAGACGAGAAAGTGTAGTGTAAAATACTGAAATAAATATATATTTAAGATAGATCTCATTGTGTAGATTCAGTTGAGCCAATTTAGACATAATCAGACTTGTGGTATGAAAGTAACGGTCAAAAAACTATTTTTTTGCCAAAAGCTCCCCCTAGTAAGGAAAATATGAACAATTACAGCAAAATATGACAAATACAAGTGAGTCTTGAGGCGGTTCATATGTGGTAAATCTGGAGTAAATCGAAACAACAATTTGGAAATTATGATTAAAAAAACACATTTTTTTATCATAAAAAACACATTTTTTTATGGAAAATAAGATCAATTAAGGAGTAAAATATGAACTTTTAGAGTAAAATAAGAAATGTACAAGACAAATCTCCTGGATTCAATTCACATTTACCAAATTTGAACCAAATCTACTAAATGGATTAAAGAAATTAGAGCCTGAAAGCTGGGATTTTTGGAGATAATGCGCCCCCTTGTGTTGGAAAAATGCCATTGACCTGTCCCAAACTCATTCTGCTTCTTTCTCCCAAAGTCTCAGGCCTACGGGGGTATAAATGTGAAAATGATCTATGAAATAGTTTTTGAGTAAACACAGAGGATCTGAGGCAGACGCAGCAGTGATGCCGATTCCCTAACATCCCCTTTTATGGGATATAATTCATCATGATAAGTAGTTTGGAGAGGAAGCTGATTTTTGAGGTGACTCTTAAGGTTGATTTAATACACAACTCTGTGATGATCTTGGAATGGACGCCGTGTCACATTCTGATGCATCTGTTGACCAGTTGTTAGGGGGGGGGTCGTCTCCAGATGACTTTGTTTACTGGCGCTGTAGTGCCATTACTGTACACAATGAGCCACTTAAATATTAAGATAAAGTTATTTCATGTTGCTCTTATCGTCGGCAGATGTTCATACTTCTATCAAACTAAAGAAAAAAAAGACATTTTCCAGTTTACGCTGTTTTAATTGTGTCTTTAGGGAGCGGGGACAGCCCTACCTCCTCTACATAGCGCTGGCTCACATGCATGTTCCCCTGGCACCTCCACCGCCGACAGAGGCTTGTACCACTGCCTGTTATCGGGATGACAGCCAAGTGTACGCCGCTAGTCTGCGAGAGATGGACAGCCTGGTGGGGGCAGTGAAGAGGGTTTCTGATGACACAGACAAAGACAACACTCTCATCTGGTTCACCGGTTAGTTAAATTCCAAACCAACAGTATGACTGTTATTCTGGAAAAGTCTTGATTGTGTCTGGGTGTGTTGCGTTTAGGTGACAACGGTCCTTGGGAGCAGAAGTGCCAGTATGCAGGAAGTGTAGGACCTTTCAGAGGAAAGTGGCAAACCAGCAGAGGTTTGAAACGGGTTCTATGCATACTTCATTTCATGTTCAAATATGTGGTACCAACAAGAACTAGTTTACATTTTATTGTCCTCGCACTCATAAAGTCAGGTTTTGCCTGTGTGTAAGGTGGAGGCTCAGCTAAGCAGACAACTTGGGAGGGGGGTCACAGAGTACCAACGTTGGCGTACTGGCCCGGAAGAATCCCCGCAAACACCACCAGCTCCGCCCTGCTCAGGTCAGCAGCAGTGCAGATGCTACTGATGCTTTTAGCAGTAGTGTGTCTCTCCCAACCTCTTCCACTACTAAACGCTGCTGCTTGAGACTTTCACACACAAAGGTGACACTCTTCTTCAGAGTACTGCATATTTAAAGTCCTGTATAATCTTAGCAGTAGGGCGGGACTGAGAGGAAATGACCCGTCTGCTACATCGGGTCCAGCATAAGTAGTTTATCCCCACAAAACTCGGTAGGCGTAGCAGTAACTCAGAGAAATACAAATAGTGAGTCATTGTTACCCCAGTCCAACATAGTACAGTCACCTAATATCGTTTATGGGATGCGTCTCCACAGACACTCTAGTTTGATGTTTTTTTGTGGCTCTCAGCCGAACTACCTTCTGGGCCTGCACCCCCTTGCCTTGACCGAGGGAGACACTGCATATGGCCGGGACATACAGAATCCAGGGGGCAAATCCTATCTGTGATTACATTTAAGGGATAGGAGCACTATCTTAAAATATATATCTTTGGTCAAGATATTTTCAAGTGTTGAAAAAGTCCCGAAATGTAATCTATAGGATTCACTTTGGTGAAAGTTTAAGAGTTACAGTTTGCATTTATTCTTTAGGACCCGTGAACATAGACGGAGATTTCTGCGTTCTCAATCAAACTAATTCCCTTGAAACCGCTGAGGCGGGTGTGGGTCAGCATTATTATTGAGAGCTTTCGCTGCACTGACAATTGCATGTGATAACATCTAGTACATTAAGATGAAGATGTAGGCCTTCCAGCGAAGCCATGTTTGCTTAGAATAAAGGCCGCCTTTCCTGTCTTGACATCCGTTTTTTATCAACACCCACTTCTAGGTCTGTCATAAATACTGCCATCATGACACATCAAAAAGTGAATAACAGGAATAGTAGAAGTTGAAAACATTATTTAAAACAGAGTTTTCTCCGGGCCTTCTTGCAGTGGCATGGACATCTTCCCAACCCTTCTGTCCCTGGCTAATGTGACTCCTCCCTCAGACAGAGGTTACGATGGCATCGACGTCACGGATGTCCTGCTACACAGTCAACAAACAGGTCACGAGGTACTTTTGTGTTTTATTTCCACTTTGGATTCTATAAATAACATTGGCTGTTTTGTCAGCGGTGGTGGTGCTACAGGCTCTCTTGGTTCTCTATTTCTCTCTTCCAGTGTCTCTTCCACCCTAATAGTGGCGCTGCGGGAAAGTTTGGTGACCTACAGACGGTCCGAAGGGAGAAATACAAAGCCTTCTACGTGACAGGTAGGACAGGTAGTCAGTACACAGATGGACTGTAGGTCAAAGTATTTATCAACATAAAGAAGAACACAGTGAGGGTACCACAGTGGATGATGTCATGATGTTCTACGCTTATTCCATAAAGATCGGGACGCTTTATGAAAAATAAATAATAGAAATAGGCCGTTTAAAAATGGGTTCCCTACACCCATGTGGTAATATCCTTTATATCCAGAACTTGTGAGTGATTGATAATTTTTTAAAGGATGCCCTTTCGTATACAATTATGATACTACCCCTGTTACCAATAGAACTGTGAATATAGTGTAATATTCATATAATAGTGAATTACGCTACTATAGTTTATAAAATATTTATATTTGTATTTTATTCTCTTATATTCCTGTGTGTGCGCTCTTTGCTGCTGTAACTCTGCAATTTCCCCGTTGTGGGACAAATAAAGGTTTATCTTATATTATCTTAATAAAGATGTTTTGGTGAATTGCATTACATTTCCAGGCTGTTATTACCCCTATCCCAACTTGTTGAAACATTTCGCCGGCACCACTCAAAGACAGAAGCAGCTTCTTTCTCGCCACTCTGCATAAATATGGAAGTTCCATTAAAAAAATTTTATATAGATATAGTAAAATAACTCACCATTGCTGTAGGATATTCATGTTACAGTTTGCCACAAACTTTCAAAACTCTAATCATTAATATTAATTAGAGCGTATTAAATGGTAATAACACGTATTAGTATAATGAGGTAAAGTTACTTGTTAATTATATTTGATAGCTCACAAAAATTAAGAAAAAAATTAAGTACATATATTCTAATATTACATGTTTTTTTTATTGTATTTAATTTTGTTGATGAAAACAAAAGCTGTATTATTTTAGAGTGGGAAAGGAGAATTTGATTACTGATAATTTTAATTTTAATTTCTTTCCAGGTTCAGCTGAGGCCTGTGGAGGGGCAGCAGGAAGGCAGGAGATCCACAACCCGCCCCTGATATTTGATCTACAGCGTGACGAGGCTGAGGAAACACCTCTGGACGTCCAATCATCAGAATACCAGAATGTAATAAAGAGGATCGCTCAAAGGAGGGAGGAGTTATTATGGGATATTGCCACAGATAGGTCTGTGTCCACAGCAGATTACAGCACAGATGACTCAGCGGTGCCGTGCTGCGACCGTAGACGTGCTGCTTGCCGCTGCAGCACTCTGGGTAGCTGAGACCGAAGCACACAGTGACAAGAACGCTGACGTGAACTCACGCGTCTCCTGTCCTCTGAGAGGTTCAAAGTGCAGATCAGATGCTGCACATGTGCAAACAAGCAGGGAGAAAGTAAAGTGGTGCAGGAGGCCGAACTTAGTCCAGTTGGAATGTAGTAGTCAGTCTACTGGTCACTTGTAAAACAATCCAAACTTAAGTTTCTTACTATTTTCTTAGACATATAAAGAAACACACAAAAAAAAAAGTAGTACAGAAATCACTTCTCAGCTTTATTGGGTGTCTGGCGTCAAAGTCCAGTATTGAGCACCTGAATGTAAAAGTGTCCTAACGCACCACCCTTTGGCAAATTAAATGGTATTACCATAGTACTTACAGTACATTACAAGAGTACTATATATAAATGTTATATATACATTATACACACAGTAATAATCTTCAGTATGCGTTTTTACATGTCATTTAGAATGCGATGATTTGTAATACTTGAGACATTTTGTGAAATGAATATTCAATACAACAAAGTAAAACGTTAACATAATGTATTCAGCATCACGTGTAGGAAATGTAAAGTATTTAACTCCGTCATGGACAGCTCAGCATCAGAATTTTGACATTCAGCTAGTGACCGGACCCCCCCCCCCCCAGAGGAGATAGTCTCTGACGCATCATCAGCTTTCATTTATGACGCGGCAGGTTTTTACTCTCATCTGTTATTACAAGAATTAGTATTGGCAGCTTTGACTGTACGTGATATAATACTTCATGCATTTATTGTATGTAAACAGGGAATCACAGGCAATATCTTTTCCTGCTTGACTGAACTACTCCGGAGTATTCAAACCGCACTGAAAAAGAATCGAATCTAAAGTCATAACGTTCCCATAAAAGGTCTTCGTTTTCAGAGAACGAAGTCGTAATTTTACAAGAATAATGTCGTAATGTACGAGAACAAAATTGTGATTTTAAGATAAAGAGGTCATAAATTTAAAAGAACAAAGCCGTAACTTTACAAGAACAAATCTGTAATTATACAGTAATAAATTTGTGATTCTACGAGAATAAGGTAGTAATTTAACCATACCAAAGTTGTAATTTTAACAGTACAAAGGTGTGCTGTTCCGAGAATAAAGTTTAATTTGACAGTAAAACAAGTCCATTTCCAAGTAAAAAAAGTTGTAATTTTATAGACGCAGTTTTGCTAAAAAAAATAAATTTTTCTACGAGAACAAAGTCATAATTTTACGGTAATTAAGTCGTCATTTTAATTATTAAATTACAACTTCATTCTCCTTATATTACAACACACATTGTCGATGTAGCTCTAGTACTCGGATATTGAA
The DNA here is from genome assembly GCA_037951165.1 of Lophius americanus. NCBI lineage: Eukaryota > Metazoa > Chordata > Actinopteri > Lophiiformes > Lophiidae > Lophius > Lophius americanus. Next base: position 2,550,661 of record JBBDHG010000064.1, on the reverse strand, counting down.
GCTACCGCTTCCTTTCTGCTGAGGTTGTGACACACCTCAACATCCTGAGGCCTGAATAACAAAAATACCTTCACGTCAGATTTTCAGTTGCTTACTTCTAAGAACTCTGACCTGAAAAAAGACACGAATCTCAAGAGATTTGACTAAAATAGTTTTTTTTCTACGCTGTGGCTGTTTGTACTTCCTATTTTTGTAGCTTTATTATGAGAACTTAGCAAAGTTGTTTTTGTGAAAATGACAACTGGTTTGCCTACATTCTGCTGGTCCAACCTCATACTCATGATAATAATGTGCAAGAATAATGTCAAGGCGAGGATTTGTCAGTATTAAATAAAGATTTAGCACTTGGAGAGACAGTGTGACACGAGTCAGTACGAATCTGTCAGAGTTTAAGATGATCCGTGTGTTTGGGCCTTCCGCTTAGATCAGTGTTTTTTTTTATTTTTATTGCTTACTAATAATCGAGAGGGCAGAAGACAGAAACACTAGTGAGTAACATTATGGCGAGAGTGGACCCTAGGCCAGCAGGGGTACATGAGACACAGACAAAAACAGGAATATCATCGTCCACCTGCCCTGCTTGGAACACTTGGATTCTTCTGCAGAGGTTCGGCGTTTCGTCGGGGGATTTGGTCAGTTACTCTGGCTGAACGGAGGGAACTCGTTCTCGTCATCCAGACGGATGGGGCCCTCCGCAAACTCGTGCTCGGGGAAGACATCACCCTTCTGGGCTCCGCCGTCCTCAGAGTAACCTGGGAAGAGAATGGTGTTTAGGGGTTTGTTGCTCCTTACTGTTCATAACCCGTCAGCATTGATCCTCATTTTCCGATTTAGACAAAAATTTGTTGCACATGATATGACTCTACGAGATCTATCTTGTTTATCATATCCTACTCTTTACTCAAAAGGGAGAGTTTTCTGACCCAAAACACTATTTTTCGGTTTCAGTTCCTAACCGCCGGTCCAATTTAGTCTAAACGTTCTTAATCTAACTTGGTTTTGCCATAATTTACTGTTATTGTTCCTATTTTACTCAGTAAGCTTTTTTTTTTTCTTCAAAAAATATAGTGTTTGAGTGTTACTTCTAAACCATGAGTTCAATTGTGTCAACAAAGGAACAGACTAATGAATTGTAAATATTGTACATTTGTTCTGCACTAATGCTTCTTTATAACACATCTTTGAGTTGTTTCTGAAGTTGCAGATGAACGTATTTAAAGCAAACAGTGGAACCTGTAACAGCACTTTTGACCTTTACATAATGCTGATATTATTTGCATAACTGCCTAACATCACTGCAGGTGCAAAGTACAGTTCATGGAGTCTCACTTAAGTGATTTGAAGAGGAAGGACAGTGTTGAATATAAGGAACAGGAAGACTGTACCAATGAGAGTAGTGGGGGAGGGCGAGGTTGAAGGCAGAGCCAGAGTTGCGGCGTATGATTGGCCGGCTGGTTGGGGAGAGACATCCTCTGGTTTGTCTTCCTCGCTCTGTTCCACCAGCTCCTCGCTGGGGTCAAAGAGCCTGCATTGACAGAAATTCATAAAAGCTCAACTGCCTCACTGTGATAGAACCAGCAGGAAAAAAAAGCATTGGAATAATTTGGATGTGCCATCATGAAAAGTGTAAATAGTAACACAGTACGGGGAAAATACTTCAAGTCATGAGAAAGACTCTCAACACGTCACAAAAACATTGTACTTGTAGTGAAATGAAAATCTGTATGATGACATTCAGGTAAAAAAGTAGGAAAATAATCTCTGCGGTGTTCACTTTACGTGTCCGTCACTTCAAGTACATTTCACGTGCTGCAGCTTAAAGCTACGGCTCAACGGTTTCGTTTTCCTGTTATTATGGCCGTTGTCAAAACAGTCAAGGTATTTTTAACTTTTTGTTACCAAGCTTAAAATAATACAATATCCACAGTTATTAAAGCTGATTTTCAGCTCAGGCTGTGAAAATATGGCTTTGCAAATAAAATATTCCAATTGGTGTGTAGTAGTTTATAAATAGTTTATAACCATTACTGTGTGATTTTTAAAAAAAAGGGCGCCTATTTTTTCCATTCTGTAGTAATAAGTTTATTGCAGTCAACCAAGCTAAACACACACCTGTGTTTCTGAACCAGGACGCACTCGCCTCCATCCTGTGGATCCACGTTATAAATATAGAGGAGCCCATCTGAGGACGCCACCAGCAGCCGAGGGAGTTTCTGAATCCTGACAAAATCAACACACAACTGGTGAAGGAGCCTAAATCTACCTCCACATCTCAGCGTAAACACAACCCTCTTCTGTCCTTACGTAGCCAGGGCGCAGATGTTCTTCAGGCCAAACATATTGAGCCTCACTGTGGCGAAGGCTCGGTCCTGATGCATCATGTCAGACACCTGGGTGGGCAGGTAGGTGGTGGCAGCTGTGAACATTTTGCCCACATACGCTGACCAGGTAGGAGATTCCTCGTCTTGATTACTAGTAAACAAGATGGTTAGATCATTACTGAGGACTTCTCCGTCTATTTCTGTAAATCTGGATATTTGATAATGGTAAGATATCATCCCCTTCTGCAGGAAGGACAACTTAAACATCCATCTATCTATCTCGAAGCTTGGACTGTTTCACTGTGTGAACCTGGACTGTTTCACTGTGTGAACCAGTAAACATTTGTGTGCTTACCTGGGACAATGCTGCTCCAGTTTGAAGATATGGACCGTCTCAGTGTTGCTGGAGGCACACAGGAACTGGGCATCAGCGCTGAAGGATAATGAACTGATGCTCACATATCTAAAAAATAAATAAGTAAACACACAAAGAGACAATAAACACACAAGAATAAAAAAGTCAACATCCTGTGTATATCTTCTGAAAACAAAAAATAATTTCATCTTATACCTACAAAATAAGACAACAACTTCTCTGTAAGTCTTATGTTTTAATTTTCCCTCATTGACACTGGAAGCTAAGCCCTTGTATCATCATCATCATCATCTTCTTCTTCTTCTACATAGTTTATCGACAGTTTGTGAACACTTGACTGAACTACATTAAAGATATGAGTCGGTACCTCTTCATTCCTCTACGGAACTCAAACAGCTTCTGTCCTTCAGGAATACTGAAGACTCGGATAACGGTTCCCTTTGGAGAAGAACAGCGTCAGACTGATGCCGGCGGAGGATGAAACAGGAGGACGCATAAAAAAGGGAAGTGTATCCATTCCTCACCTTCTCTGAGGCGCTGGCCACTTTGGTGCCAGGAGCATTGAAGGTAAGCGCTGCCAGGGGGCTATCATGGGCTTGGATCCGCGTCAGAGCGCTCTACAGAGGCAAACAGGTTTGTATCCATGAGGGTTTTAAAGAGAGACGACAACAACCGCCATTCCTCAGCTGCTATGTTCAGACTCGATGGTGCCTCACCAGGTTGATGGCGTCGTAGACGGTGATCTCCCCGATGGTGGTGCTGCCGGGGTATGCTAGGTAGGAGTTACTGTGGTTGACGGAGAGAGCACAAAGACCTACAAGAGAACACAAAGGACAATAGGGTAGGTTTCTGTCTTTATCGCAAACTTATCTTGCCAGTTTACTTAAAGTGTAGCTAGATATGAATGATCCGTTTAGCACTGGCGAGCCAGATTAGAAGCACAAAGGATGAGGGTGAGTGAAAACATCACTGGAGGGTTCGTGTGAGGATGATGAAGGAAGGCTTTCTAGTATAGTTAGTATATTGTATAACCTCACAAGTACTTTTACTTTTTTAAGACTACACTAGTACCGTACACTCTCTCCTGTGCTTTTACAAATTAAAGTCTACCCTAGCAATGTACAAACTCTGAAGTACTTTTACCTTTCAACGTTTATACTAGTACTGTTCTATATCAGCAGCAAGTACTTTCACATCTTTAAGAATACACTAGTACCGTACAACTTCTCAAGTACTTTTACTTTTCAAATCTACACTAGTACTGCAGTATGTCTCAAGTACTTTCACATTTCTAAGAGTATACTAGTACCGTACAACTTCTCACATACTTTTGCTTTTTCAAGAATATATCATTACCGTACAACTTCTCAAGTACAAGTAAATTTAAATAAAAACAATTCACTTATATATACTTAAATGTAATATAATTTAAAATAAAATAAATATGTGTGAACAGAAGCAGAGCACTGCTGTGTTTGTTAATAATTACTGCCAGAAATTGGGAGTGGTTCTGGTGTAAGGATGTGAGATCTCTTTCATAAGGTAAAATAAATGTTTGCCTAGCAGCAGGAGCGAACCTGAGGGGTTGGTGGGCGTGTTGAGCAGAGTCTTCAGTAGCTTCATGTCTTTGATATTGTGGATGTAAATCGATTCCTCCAGACAAACCACCAGTCTCTGAGACGGCGATAGACGGAGAGATCACCACAAACAAATACTTACATATATGCCAGTACAAACAAAAGGCAATCAGTTTGAAGAACACACAGATCCACTTCCTGTCCTTACCTGTCTGTTCAACCTGACGGAGAGGATGTTGTTGGAGTAGCTGTAGTTACAGATCTCTGTACCTTTCTTGAAATGGTAGACGTTCATTCGCCGCGGCATGGAAAGACTGACCACCACCACCAGGCTGCTGGAGAACAGCCGCTCAACTATGTAGATGTCCGGACACTCCACTGGGAAAGACAAGAGGTTTGGGGCTGAGGGTAATCTCACATCACCAACGTATTGACAGTACAAACATAAAAAGGAAAATAAATCGCTCATAGACGTCTACTCAATTCAATCCAAATTGGTGATAAATGGCAATAAATAGCAGAAACTGCAGGTCCTCAGATAAAGAGGACATTATTCAGCTGGAAACTGACTCCAAATCTTCTCTTTTATTGTAATTATCGAGGATTAGAAGACGAGGCAAACCAGTGTTTGCCCTTTGTTTGCAGCAGAGCAAAACTATCTGAGCATTTGTCTGATGAAGCAGACTTCTGCACAAATGTCACCTTAGGGAGTAGATGCATGGTTGGATTTATAAATGTGAAGATATCACATCATATATATATATATATATATATATATATATATATATATATATATATGCTGTGTAATTTGAACTCTTTAACAATACCGCAGAGAGTTGATTATAATGTTCTTCTCTTACCTCCCTCATGGATGCAGTCCAGTTTGTTCACAGCAGTCACTGCAAAGAGCCGGTAGCCAGTCTTGGTGCCGACAGACAGAGACCTGCAATATCATCAAACAAACATGAACTATACGACAATCTTATCAGGAATCTTATTTTTTCATATTCAAATTAGGTTTGAATATTCTAATTGTAGAAAATGGCATATAATTCATTTTCAGTGACATTTGGTAGGAGACTGTCTATATATATTGTACAGTCAACTTTATATGTATTCTCTTTTATTAAGCTGCTTTATGTTCTCTGTGAGATACCTAAGTTGCCCAGTTGTCCTCCTGAACCAACATTCTTCATATTCATATATCTTATGATCTATGTATCGGAAATGTTGTCATTATATTCTATACATTATAATTGATGATATAATTGATGATTATTTATTATTACTATTCTATTCATGCAACAGCCATTGTATATATGTCCATGCTGAAAGTGGTGTCTCATCTTTTCCAGATGTTTCTTTCATTTGTTTGCTTCTGCTAAAGTTTTTTTTATTTTCTCTATTAAATTAAATTAAGGGTCTTGAAGACTGATGTTATTGAACAGTGTATAGTTTATAGAGGCCCCAGGCATTGTGATAAATGATTTTAACTATATAAATAAAACATGACCTTACCAGCCACATCCTCCATTACCACAGATAAAAACACCTAATAATAAAATATTATAATATGTAGGTAATATTTGCTTTAAGTGCACACAAACACTATTACAACACAATTTGGTTTGAGACATAAACTATGGTATTGTTTTAGGAAAATAATCCCGGATTTGATGTTTTAAGGAGTAAATTAAATAATACATGTACTTCTATGTGACCACTTTACAACACCGGACAACTATAATGTCCAATTTCGGAATGTTGTACTGTATGTATCTACTGCATAACACATAGGATAATAAAGAATATCCATCATTATTATTATAACTGACTAATGGAGGCAATGATAGGCCACTTGTGTTATGATTGTGAGTTTCCATCAAGGACATAGTGCATGATCACAATGATACCAGCTTTAGCTATGACACCCTGGACATATTATTTATGCAACACAGACAGAACAAATTTTACATTGAAATACCTTAATTGTATTCAAATAAGTTAAAGATAAGGATAAGTGGGCGTTTTTCCACCTGGATGGTTTTACACACAGACAGGAAGGAGACGTTTATGTTGATGATGACACACCTGCGTGGAAGAAGGCTGCAGGTCTGTTATAAGTAATTAACCTTTAATAATCTCAAAGCATGCGAGAGTGGCCTTTGATGTTGGTGAGGTGTGAAATATAAAAAGAAATTGTTTTACAATGGCACAGTAGTTTCTGGTTTTAAATTTTTCTCAAAATAACATTGATTTTACCTCACCAAATAATACATTTTGTTCATGCTGTTAAATACTAACTTGTTATATTTAAAAAATTATAACATTAAAAATAAAAATAAAATAGTGCGCATAAAGGAGCTAAAAAGAGCTAAAAGTCAGATGGCCTGTATAATATCCTGCTCAAGAGTTTTCGGGAAACAGTTGAACAAGAATCAGGTGCATCAGACAGACTGGGTTCGAGCTGGGCCCAGCCTGCAGGTCGCTTACGTGGTGTCCTGGTTAAACGAGGCAGAAATGAAGTTCACTTCAGGGCCGTCGGTAGAGTCCTGGGTCTCCATCAGAGCCGATTAGTTGCCTTTACAGTCGGTGGCCGAAGTCTCAGGCCTTCGGGCCCGGCTCGATCCCCGCCGGAACCGCTTCCCCTCTTCTGCTCCCGACTGCAAGCGCCACGCTCACACTCTTTTGGGAGAGGAATGTCCGGCCAGGCTGGTCAAGATGGCACACATCTGAACTATCCCAAATCTGAACCGGACAACCGATTAACGGTAATATGCCCCTAAGGCGTCGTTTCGCTCACACGACACTGTTGATAATTCGTTATTAACTTTCAATATCCACAGAGCAAAACAAAACCAGCTGATGGGCGGCATCGAGACTCTGACGTGCGCCCTAAATGGCCAGTGATTTTACGTCAATCTTCTTTTCCTTCGTTTTTATTGGTCAAATTGTTTAAACCTCGTCATTCATTTGATAGCATAGATGTCACATCAAGAAGAAGCCGCCCACTTTGCTGGAAAACTGTCTATTGGCAAATTTGCTTTCTTTCTTGTCACGAGGAATTGTTTTGATTACCTCATTGGTCAAAAGTCTATCCTATCAACCTTTTTCTTTTCTTTTTTTTCTCTTTTCTTTTCTTTTCTTTTCTTTTTCTTTAGTCAGTGGTGGCAGTGGTACACAAACAACAATGGAGATCCTGTTCTGAAATATTGATGTTACTTATTGGATTTATTGGTCGATTTTTCTAACTGACTAATAAATAAATAATCGTATTGATATAGATAGTAAATAGTATCAATATTATTTTCTAAATGTATTATCATTACTGTTGTTTTGTCTATATATTTATCAATATGCTGTATTTAAAGTGTATTTTTACATTCATTCATTTTCATACGCTTATCTGATGTTAAGTCGCGGTGGCAGCAGGTCAAGAAGGGTTTTCCAGAAGTCCCTCACCCCAGCAACACTCTCCAGCTCATCCTGGGGAATTCCAAGGCCTTCCCTGTTCATATTAGTTATATAATCCTTACAGTGAGTTCTGAGTCTACCCCAGGGTTTCTTCCCAGTTAGACATTCCTGGAAACACCCCCAAAAGGCAGTATCCTGGACGCATCCAGATCAGCTGCCAGTAGCTTACATTATTGAAACAATAACCAGATATTGAATAGGGAAATATTGTTACCATTGAAATTGAATGTATAAATATATGGCTATAGAGACAACAATCCAGATTATTAGTCTTTTACAGTTTGCATTGTCAAAATCAGAAGGTATTAAGCATATTTAGGCATTTATTGGTTAGTTTTGTCATTATATTTGCTAAAGTATTTCCATTTAATGTACACTACCTTGTTTGTAGAGGTGGTCTGATACCACTACCATTACATGTCCGAAATGACTTGTTAAACTACAGGTGGATATTTTACCTATCTACCTACATACATACATACATACATACATACATACATATATACATACATACATACACTTTAGGAAATTGATGTTGTTGGTTTTGAACCATCAAGAGCAGCGCTCTTGATGAACTGTCACCAGTGGTGTCTCTTAACGCCACTCAAATGCTACCCATTGGCATGAATTTCCCTTGAAACTCCACCATTAGTTTTTTCCTTAGAAGGGAGTTTATACTCTCCTAGCCATCTCCCCGTCAGCAAACAACCCGGCAGGACTCAGAGGAGTGAATCCTGTATGTGTGCATAGACTGCAGCTCAACCCTTGGAAGCTGTTCATCATAACAACCTGTGCCGCTGTACGATGGGAGGATATTAGGATATTACTTAGAAAATTGTGTGATTCAGTCATCTCTCAAATGTACAATATATTTGCTTTGTTGTTGAAATAATCACCACTAATGAGTAAAATATGAAATATTAGAGTAAAACACGATGTAATCAAGATAGATCTCCTCGAGTCGATTCATACGCATGTAATCGGACCAAGGGTTGAGAAATTATGTCCGGACAGTTTTAGAGATAACAATTTTTGAAACAATTTTTTGACAAATTATGTTAACAATTGTTATTCTTTTTTACATATTTTGGTGTCAAAATGAGAAATGGATACAAAAATGTTTGGACTTGGTACAGCAGACTGCCTGAGCAGGCATCTGTGAAATGGGCTGTCAAAGTGGCAACATAATCTTTTGGTGCAACTGTAACCATCAAATCCGTCCAATGAAAGATGTTTTTGCCACTGACAGGCCCAGTGAGAAAATGGGCTCGGGAGTGAACCACCGATCTTGGGGTTTGGGAATGACCACTTTCTCCACTTGGCAACAGTCGCTCTGTCGCACTTGCTTCCTCATATTTTCCATCCACTGACAGGTGCCGTTGTGACAAGATAATCAATTTTAGAATTATTCTATCGCCACTGTACTGCAAAAAATTATAGTAGATATCTTAGCAATAAGGTTTTGGGATCAAATCCATCTTTGCCCTTGGGCCCTTTCTGCGTGGAGTTTACATGTTATCTATGTGTTTACTTGGGTTCCCTGCAGGTACTCCAACTTCCTCTCACAGTCCAAAAACATGCAATGTACTATTGCATGCAATGATGATTTTCACCAGGTAATAATGGATGTGTGAATGATTGTCTGTCTGAACTGGCATGTTGTCCAGGTTTGTACTATGCCTCTCGCCTCTCAACTCACACTGCGTCCTTGCTCAGGATAAGACATTAGAGAAATGGAAAAATTTGTGTTATTCTTTGGCTGATCTGTTTCCATACATATATACGTTCATGTATGTATAATCAGTTTATCACATGGTGTGGTATATTGCAACATAACAACCACAAAAGAGTAAAGATTGAATTTAACGAGCTTTAGAATATGTACTTGCGCTGCTCTTGTTTTTGTTTGATGTTTTCTACAGTATTGTTTCTTTAAGTCACTTGTATGTTTTATTTAAGTTGGTGCTTAGTTTAGTGCAATGTAAATTAATTTTCACTTATAATCACAAAGGAAAAACCTTATTCTGGTTCTGCATGTTCAAACTTATTTATTTATGTGAGCAACCTACTTTATACTTTTGACTTCCTTCAAAACGGACTAACCCTAATATTGAACAGATACTCATGTCAGAACTCGACAAAACTTCATGTAAACAGCAGTGTTAAGGAAACTGTTACTTCTCTTTAAGACAACACTGAAACAACTCCGTTATCGTGGTCATGTCAATCAGATATCCAGTGTATAGCGACCTTTTGCAATTCTTCAGTATTCACTTGACGTCACGGCTTCCGCACTGTATCTTTAAGGTTGCTAGGGGTAACGGGCTCACATGTCAGAACTCAGAGGATTGACGTCAGCGGCGGCTTCTGATTGGCTCTCGGCCGTATCCGGTGGGGCAGCGGTCCAGGGCTCGGGAAAAAAATCGAAGCGAGGAGTATCTGGTAACGGTACGCTTTGAAAAATATCACCCATCCCGAGTCGCTAACGAAGGGCTCGGCAGGAATTCACACTTTGTCGTGAGTATTTGCATTTTTTCCCGTTCGTGGACGTTGTGACCTTTGGGGAGACGATATTTGTTTCCTTCGTTTCTCGTTTGTTTATGATAGAACTCAAGATGGCGTCATAAGAGGAGAGCTTTGCCTTTGCACGGAGCTAGCCTGCTAGCCACTAAACTTGACACATTATAAATTAAGCCAATGACAGTCAGTTAAAACTAAAAACATATTATTGATTTATAGTTGGTGTTTACTGGTTACTATAATGATGCTAGCTATTAGCATTAGCCTGCATGCTGTAATTCACTGGGTTGCATCTTCATGGAGCCTGCCTGACCTAGACGCTGCTACAGTTAGGGCATTTACTCCACATCGTCTCTAATTAGATAGCATCATTCACTAAGAATCCCAACAACGACATATTTTATCACCATATGTTTCCTTGCACATTGTACTGTCTCTTGTTTAGCAAGGTCATTTGTACATTGCAGTGTATTTTCTCTCTAATTTAATCGCCATCCCGCTTCGCTTCAGACAGCAGCGCTGGTGCTGCAGCTCAACGTCTCAGTTCTAGAAGTGAGCTGTGAATAGTATTCTCCCATAACCTCAGATATGTAACGCTATAGTAGTCCTGTAATGTCCTGCTAAACTGTATGGTTGATCTCTTTTTAAGTCACTATTTCTTATTGATAAATGTGTGCCACTTAACTGAGTCTTTTTATATAACGTGACCCAGTGGCAACATGTAAATGCTAGAAAGTAAGGGGCCAAGGATGGAGCCCTGGGGCACAGCACAGGCCCGCTAAGGAAGAGGTATTAACCCTGGCTCTTGAGAGTCCTATTTGATAAGTATGATATTTTTGCCATATTAAAACACGTGAGAACTTACTTAACAGAATTATATATATATATATATATATATATATGTATATATATATATATACACACACACACACACACACACACACACACACACAACACAAACGCTTAATAAGGGTCAAATAATTTTCTAAAAACATGCTTTACCAAAAGGTTGATCTAATCTAATTAAAAGGGACTATTTTTAACTAAATTTAATTTTAAATTGTGTCATACGTCTGATTTTCTTTTTTTTTTTTTTTTTTTACCGTTTAAAACATGGTAGAATAAACAAATTGTCATTTTATGGTAATTTATAGGGGGGGCTAAGATATCAAATTTATAAGAAACCCAAAGAAATAAAATATGCAAAACAGTATGTTTTTGCTTGGTCAGGACTTAAACGGGTTTAATTTACTAAAATAATATAAGAGTGTCATTCAGTGACGTGCATTCCCCCCCCCCCCCCCCTCCCCTCAAGGCCCTATCGTTCTCTTTCATTCTTATTTGTACATCTAATCTAGGTCTGCATCCTCCTTATCTCTTGATTCACATCACTCAAAATCCATGCTCTCGGGACTTATTCCAACTGATTGTCCCTAAAGTTCGTCCTGATCTTGGAAAAAAGTAATTTAAATTTTGGTGCTCCCTCTGCCTGCGATCAGTTGCAGAATGAGCTGAATCTCAAAGTGCTGGTCTCACTGAAGGCTTACAAAGCCACCTTAAAACACCTGGATGAAGAGATATCTGGCTATAGATGTCTTTGACAAATACAGAAGTTTGATTTTAATTGATGAAGTCTTTTATTTATTTCTGTGATAATTGTTATTTGTTGAAGAAAGTTTTGCAGGTGCTTGTGTGCGGCTGCTCGTTTTCACCAGGATGCTCTTGAGAAAGATATTATTAAATTCCATGGGACCTTCCTGGTAAAATAAAAAAATTCAAGCCTTATCCAAACTGAAAGATCCCTGCCAGCATATTTTTTTAACATTGCTGAATTTAACAGCCAACTTTTAATTATCTCCTGGATTTGGAATTGTATGTGGATCTGTACAAAATGTTGTGATTAAATGCAAAAATAATTAAACAACTCTTATGTATTTCAGTAGATCTCTTGGCAGAGAGAAGATTTGATACCTATTACTGTAATTTGGATTGTAATGCTGTCAAACTGAGCATCCATCCAGCCATCTATCTGCAAACACTTATATAAGACAACCCCCTAAGTATTCGGTAGGTTTTTTTTTCATCAAGGAAATTTCATAACATGGACTTTAGGCTTTGAAAAGACTAAAATATGCGACAACATAATGTACGTGGTCTTAAGTATAATCAGATAGGTTCTAAATATTTGAATGTTGATTTAAAGCTGCTTTGACATGCTCATTTAAATGACACTGGTGCATTTCAGAATAATTTTTTTTATATTTACCAAGCACCACTCTGTACACACAGCTCTGTGAGTAAATTAATTTTCTTTGAAAGTAAAAGGTAACCACTTATTCCTTCTTATCTGGCATGCTTTCTGCTGGTAGGGTCTTAAATTAGATTTTAACCGTTTTAATAGCCTTAAAACGGTCTTAAAATGACTTGAATAAACCTTTTGAACCCCTGCACAATGAAATGGACATAAGACAAAGTTTTCCTTTTCATTCATTTAATTTCACCACCTCAGAGTTTGTAATAATAAGGCCGAAGTGCCTTGTTGTTGTGTCTTGTCCATAGCCTCCTCTCTCTCTACCACCAGGCCCAAAAGAGTAGTTTATCACTTAGCCGTTAGAAAGATAGAGCTTAAAAGGCGCTCTCCAAGTTTCCTTTCTGGTAGTAGTTATTTGCCAGCCTTATCTTTGATAACGTTGTTAGAAACCATTCCTGGAACTTCTAAGATTAAGATTTATCCAAATCCTATTATACTGATACACATGCACGATGCACTTGCAGGAACACAATGGAACGGCCTGTTTGCTCCACAGCACTGTCAATCATTTAATTATATAAAATGCACATGTTTGTTACAGCGGGGCTTTCCGCTTTTAACTTATACAGCTAAATAAAGGTCAGAGCTATGTGAAGAAGCTCAGTGGTTGATCAACTGATATGGGATCCGTCAGGCTTTTTGCTTAATTTTGAGACCTCAAGCAAGAACCTTTTTGATTTTATGGCTCTGGGTGGATTTATTCCCTGACCTTAATTCCGCACCACTTTAAAGTGAAGCCTTGTGTGAAATAGTGCCTCTCTGATAGAGGACTTCATTTATACTGGACAAATACTGAGGTTGCTTTTAGTAAATAAACATAAAGGCAAACAGTGTGCCTGTCCAAGTTTGTGGTTTGTGATCACATCATATGACCAGTTTTTATTTCTGACACTCAGAAGCACTCACGCTCTACAGTGCTGAAGCAACACCCCCCCCCCTCTCACTGCATTGTCACTCTGGTTCTAGATTTCTCACATTCTCACGTTTTCTGTCTGTCCAGTTGTAATTATGACACACAGACACCCCAACTTTTGTGTGTAGGCATGTTGTGCAGTGATCTCAAACCATGCTGTTTTTCCCCATTGTTGCCCACTCTCCTCAGAGCAAAGGTTAGAGGTCACAGAGCAGGGTCGCGGTTGTCGTCATGGCATCTGGAAGTACGAGCAGCGAGGAGGAGCGGAGCCTGAGGGAATGTGAACAGTACGTGCAGAAACACAACATTCAGCAGCTGCTGAAGGATTGCATTGTCCAGCTGTGCACCTCCAGGCCAGACAGGCCTATGGCCTTCCTCAGGGAGTACTTCGAGAGGCTGGAGAAGGTGTGTGTGCTTGTGTATGTTGCCTTTATGCAAAACTGTAGGGTACATTCCTTTATTATACCAGGCTGTTTTTGTGTCACAAGCCTGCTAATGTTTGCCACCATTAGCTGTATTTATTTATACTTACCCAGACAAAGTTTCATTTAGTTTTCTATGGCAGAAACTTCAGAACATATTTATAAAAGTACAGTATATGCTGAATTATTTTCAGAAGTTTAGCCTGAAGCACTTTGTATTTCTATGATTTTATCAAGAATTTTGCCAAGCATGTTTCTGGTGAAATCATCTATAATTTCCTCAATTTTACAATTTCCGTCATTATTTTAGGGCGCAGTAGTTTGGCTAAGAACCTGCCAATGGCTTACACATGTGATATGCAGAAAATCTTTCATATTGTCCTTTAAACTGTTTCTGTGATTTGTATATTTGCAAATTCTCGTATTGAACGTGGCATTAAATGACAGGATTTTTCTTGCACACACCATACACCTCCCACATGAGTAAGACGAGACTTCGGCCCCCTCATGTGTTGGTATACACCTGGGGATGATGGAGCCTTGTTCAGAATTGGTTTAATGTGTTATAGATATCAGTAATAAAATAGTGTTCTTTAAAACAATATTGAACTAAATTGATATGAAACCAAAGTATCATTGAATGTCACATTTATTCAATAATCTTGTTTTCATGTTTTTTTTTTCAACGCAACTAGTGCTCACATTCTTTCTTGATCCACAGATACACACATATAACTAGCCAATTTCTATATCTAGGCAAGGATTGATCAGAAAAAACAACTATCTTTTGGAGGTGAATCGTCTAAAGTCTTGATAACCAGCTCAGTAATTATTGAAATATTGCTTCCTGTCCACAAACGATGAGTAGATTAGTCTTACTGTATGTAGACTGGATTGTGATGTGAGTTTTTTTTTTTTTTTAAACCCCATTTGTCATTCAAGAACCTGCATATCAGACCCATCCAAGGAATCTTTTAATGCCGAACATTGTTTTCCCTTTTCTTACTTATCACATGTTTTGAGATTTTCACTGACAATGAATTTTAAAATGTCAAAACAGAGAACTGAGAGCCATTGCTGCAAATAAAATGTTTCTGCTAGAAACGTTTAAAAGCAACAAAAACACCGTGCCAGAGGTATCTCAGGCGTCAGTTTTGGTCGTTTCACTTGATTGAACGTAGTTTTTACTATTTTATTGTATGTTGTCTATTATATATTTGTCTTTTGTATATATATTTATGTTAAGAAGAACTTATAGAAGAACTTAACTTCACATGAAGTCGTGTTTCAATAATCCTGGACTAAACTGCAGCAGCATAAAGCCTCTTCTCTTACTTCATTCCGTCCGTCGTTCTAGGAGGAAACCAAACAAATTCAGAACCAGCAGAAGGCCAGCAGCTCTCGCTCCGATTCCCGCGATGAGGAGGTGTCTCCACCCATGAACCCTGTGGTGAAGGGTCGCCGGCGGAGAGGGGCCTTCAGCGCGGAGGTGTACACAGAGGAGGATGCAGCCTCGTATGTCAGAAAGGTAGACGAGCCTCATATTTACAGTATATGAGCAGCAAAATACTATTATCACTCTAAAAAGTTAAGATTTGGTTTACAGGAATTGTTCTTGAATGAAAATATCATGTAACGCTCTGTTCTCCAAGGTTATTCCAAAAGACTACAAGACAATGGCAGCCTTGGCTAAAGCTATTGAAAAGAACGTGCTCTTCTCACACCTGGATGACAACGAGAGGAGGTACCTGTCTTTTGACGTTATTTGTTCTTGGATATCTCTGTAAATAAAGGTTGATAAATATTTGACTGTGTTCATCAGATCAACTCATTCATTTGTTCCTTTCCAGTGACATCTTTGACGCCATGTTTCCAGTCACCTACATCGCTGGAGAAACTGTTATTCTGCAGGGTAGCGCTAACCATCTTCACAGTTTAGTCAAACATTTATCCAACTCCCATCGTGTCTTTGTTTGAAGCTGAGGCTTATGTTGTGTGCACACAGGCGATGAAGGTGACAACTTCTATGTAATCGACCAAGGAGAGATGGATGTGAGTTTCTGCTTAATGCTGTTTTTCCAGATGGAAATGTGTAACCACTGACAAAATATGATTTTGCTTGCTTGTTGAACGACTCGGTTTCTGCCCTGCTAATATGACAGGTGTATGTGAACAATGAGTGGGTGACCAGTATTGGAGAGGGTGGCAGCTTCGGAGAGCTGGCCCTGATATATGGCACCCCGAGGGCGGCCACAGTCAGAGCCAAGACCAATGTGAAGTTGTGGGGCATCGACAGAGACAGCTACAGGAGAATACTTATGGTTTGGAAAACTCTCCGTCCCTGTTCATCTGCAATGTTTATAAAGTTTGCATATGACTATTTGCTGCCGTAACATCCTAACGTTCCCACAGTCTTCAGGTTGATTTTTAAATATTTTTCCTCTTCAGGGAAGCACCTTGAGAAAGAGGAAGATGTACGAGGAATTCCTCAGGAAAGTGTCCATTTTAGGTGGGGTTATTTTTTAATGGGTCTTTCTCCCTTTTTTTTAAATTACATTTTTTTAATCGATAAGCCTCATCCAAAAACTTGGGATACATGTGTTTGGTACAGATTTTTACATAACTTCTTTTTTTTGTAAAAATCTTTCTTTTTCCGTTTTCTTCCCCCTCAGAGTCTCTTGACAAATGGGAGCGTCTCACAGTGGCCGATGCTTTGGAGCCGGTCCAGTTTGAGGACGGGCAGAGGATTGTAGTGCAAGGAGAGCCTGGAGATGAGTTCTTCATCATCCTTGAGGTATCTTCACCAACCATCTCATAGTCAGAAACACCTTCATGCACTGTTCTGCATTCATTTTTAAACTTATAAGTGTCACAGAAAAAACGCATTTAATGGTATGTCAGTTATTAGTTCAGAGTTTTCATATTTTTGGTTCCAGTCTTGTAGAGTCAGAACATTAGAACCTTTTATCTCTTATTCACACTCACATGCCCTCTTGTGGTGAGTTGAAAGCCTTACCCTCAACCTGGGTTTGATCCAATTTAACTCAAGTTAAGAGTCACTAGAGTCAATCGTTTAGATGCTTCATAGTTCCTCCTTCCAGTTAAACAACATTTTTGTGTTTTTATTTCTCCAGGGTTCTGCTGCTGTTTTACAGCGTCGCTCAGAGAACGAGGAGTTTGTGGAAGTAGGGAGGTTAGGACCATCTGACTACTTTGGTAAGAACTAAAGCATCATCACAGCAGTCTTACATTTATTTCATCATACTCTTCTGATTATTTTGTGGTGCTGTTATAAGTTTAAAACATAATTAAATGCACTTGTGGCTAACGCTGTAACCCCTGACCACCTTTCATATAATGGCTCGTCCCTGTTTTAACTGAATCAGTTTTATCCGTCTCCTGAGGTTTTCTCTACCTGATTTGATTTCCAGGTGAGATTGCTCTGCTGATGAACCGCCCGCGTGCCGCCACCGTGGTCGCCCGTGGCCCTCTGAAGTGCGTCAAGCTGGACCGGCCTCGCTTTGAGCGCGTGCTGGGCCCCTGCTCAGACATCCTCAAACGCAACATCCAACAGTACAACAGCTTCGTCTCGCTGTCTGTCTGAACGGGCATGTCTTTCTCCCGCCCCCCTCCCCTTCTCCTGCTCCCCGACCCTCTTCTTCTCCTTTTTAGACCCAGGGTCCACCAATACAATTTGCTTTTTGTCACTTTTTTTTCTTTCTTTGGCTTTTTCTCCCCCTATTTTTTGTTACACACACTTAGATCATTTAGTTGTTTCCCCCCGTGACGCAGAGGTGACTTTTCAGCCATTCACCAGCGCTTGTACCAGCTGCTGTACGCTACCTTGTAGGCACAGTTATACCACGTTACCTTTGTTTAAAATGTATAATACGCTGGTTGAGGTTTCTTTTTGAACTTAAACACGGAGCAGGATTGTGAGACGATCTGAAAGCCGTTCAGATCTCAGACTGATGAGACAGGACAATCAAACCTTTACATGCCGCTTATTTTGGTGAATTTGTAACAGATTTCTGTTGTATATTGGAGTGAGTAGGACTGCTTCTTTCCTTTTTGACATCACTCAGCCTGATTAAAAGAGCAGAATTTAGAAACTGTAGCCTGCAGCAAGAGGAAAATGATTGTATCAAATATCGTCAGACGTTTTTAGATTCCAGCTGTACAATGGTCGTGCTCCATTTGCTGTTTTTGGTTCTTTTCGATCAGTAAGAAGAGACTTTTACACGTCTGTTTTTGTTATTTTTCGAGAGATCTTGTACAAATTAAGGTTCTTATTTTATTATGCAGCTACCAGGCTAGTGCCAAATGTCGAATTCTTCTCACACAAAAAAAGCATAGCCGTGGACATGCAGTGGGCGTTCTGTCCCTTGACTATTTGGAGCTTCAAACAGAAGTTAGTTGTTGCCCTTATTGTCCTTTTTTATCGTTAAAATGACCTGCCTTGACCATTCTGAAGGAAAAAAAAACATCCAGAGTATTAAGTGTCTTTCAGTATTCATTCTTTTTAGTATAAACCAAATAACTCGGTCACACTTCTGCTATGGTTTGTAGTCAAAATGTTAAAATAGTATAGTTAAATCTATCAGCGTTATATTATTCATGTTATTATCCTTGGCTCAATACTAAACTTTAAGTTTGGAGTGATGGTGATCTTTAAAAAAAAAAAAAATCATTTAACTGTCTTTTGTAAACACTTATTTTTCCATAAATTCTATTTCAGGTGTCCAGTGCCACAAAGTAAATAAATGCTTCAAAACAGTATGTAATTGTATCGTGTCATGGGTTAAATCTTTTTAAGATGGATAAAAGGCTGAGTTCAGTTGTATTGAAGCGGAGTGTTGAGGAAAAGACGTTTTATTGAGTTGTTGATTTGTGGAAGCATCACAGGTGAGCTGACGGGAAGAGAGCAGATATTCGATGTCTTTGCTTGTCGCCTATTAGCTTGTGATCCGTTCTCTCTGCTGACTCAGCATGATGCTTTTAGGCATCCACTGATCTGCTATGAATTGAAGCGTGTTTTAAAAAGCTGCAGCAGAAACTTTTGTCAAATATATAGTTTGTTACTGCCTAGCTTAACTGCTTTATGACTGTAAAGATGGCATAAGATGATAAATCCATCATTTTATTATTTTTTTTCAACTATCTTTACCAAATGACACAATGTCATCATTTTAGGCCTAACTCTTCATTCCTGCCTCACTTTTCTGTTACCAGTTAAATGACATCATGTGTCTCAAAGCTTGTGTGAGAATGGAGTGTTCGTACGTCAGAAGAAATTGGACTTTGGCGCTGATTGCAGGGTAGAGGGGTTAGTGACCAGAGTTTGAGTGTACTTTTCTTAACTGAGCGTTCACCTTTAACCCTGAGGTTCTCCTTGTGGATTTGGTTACAACACGTCCTATTTATCCTCATCTGCTGGAAGTCGTTCATTAGGGGCCAAGGGTTTGAGTGAACTTTGTCAAAGACATGATATTGTTTTTATTGAATTGAATATAGCAGCAGCATCGCTTTTAGTCCCAGATGTTTTTACCCACACTGCAGTCGTCCCAGTTTGCCTTAGCTCACCACACCTGGGGTCACAGTAGTCACTCCTGCTCACCCCACCCTCAGAGAGTATGTTGGGCCGGCAGCACTGAGAGCTGCAGCCGATCAGAGGACCATTCTTTTTCTATTCTACCCTGTGTTCAGTTTGACCTCCTGTTTGTGCTAAGATGTTTATCCTTTTGGTATAGATTGTTCCAGACGGCAGTTTAAGCAATAAAAAAGTCAAAAAAGAATGCTTTGTCTCCGTTCTTTTAAAATCTTGTGCCGCCGTGCTCATACTAGCTGTGAGGTTATTCCCTTGTGATACTGAAGCCACAGCATTGAACCCGTTTGAAGGATGTGGAATGACTTCTGAAGACAATGTCAGTTGGGATTTTTATGTCTTTCATTGGGTCATGCAAGATTTTGTGCAATGTTTTTTTGAATAATAGCAGTCATGAATACTCCCAAAAAATACTTTGACCACGTTCAATTTAAATGTATTCTATTATATATATATGTATATATGTATTTGTTATTTTTCAAAATAATATTTCAAAATATTTTTACTGCAGAATTTCGATTGACAGGCGGCATGGTGGCGTCCTGGGTATGACAGTTCCCTCACTGTCAACTGTGATAGGCTCCAGCCCCCACGACACTGAACCGGAGAAGCGGTTCTTGGTATTGAATGAATATACCGACGTAATCACAATCAGACATTCAGGTTTACAGTGCGGAAGGTTATTTAAATGGTGTAATCACACCCTGATCTATAAAAAAACTGCAAATAAAATGCCCTTAAGGGTATACTTTTATACCCCTGAGGGCAAATAGTCTATTTTAGCGCCAAAAAAATAAAATTAAACTGAAAATAAACGTTTCATTAAATGTAATGAAAAAAATAAATAATACAATTTTCATTTTTTTCTCCAAAATGTTTTCAAGTCTCTGAAAGATGCAGTATGACATTCGTCCACCAGGAGGAGCGATGGCAGAGATCCTGTAACCTTATACCACCATCGATTACATGCTACTGCACACAGAAACGTATCTTAAGAGTAGGTTATATACATAAAAGTTATACTACAAAAAAAATCCTTCCTATAAATTGAAATTATAGATCTCATAATCTAACAAAAAATGTTTTACTTAAAAATAAACATTTTTATTAAGTATAATAAAAATGAAATATAAAAGTCCTGTATTACTTCAACATTACAGTTTTACTATTATTATAAAGATTCTCGAGTGTCTCTGAAATCAGATGCAGTATGACATATGTCCACCAGGGGGAGATAAAGCGCTGTTCCTGTACTTTATATTAACCGATATCCATTTTTGCGCATCATATATTAGAAGCTTATTCTGTTTAAATCTTACAGCAACCCCTTTTACCTTGTTGAGGTCCTAAGCTCAGATAATTAAAAAATGTTTTGCGTGATTAGTAATTACACAATAAATCACTACCTTTTTCCCCGCCAGCTATCATCTGATTACATCATCAGTTTTGTGGAGACCGACTAGAAACTGTATTCTAACAGTCATATTTAGTAATATTTTGTACTTTATATGAACTTGATGCTTCTCAAGCTGTCTACTTTCCTTATAAAGATGATATCTGGCAAAAATCAATCATCTTAAAATCAGTTGTGGTTATAAATATTTTCTCAATCACATAGGAAGCTGGAGTGTTTCATGTTTATCAGATAGGAGCCATAGCAATCAAAAAGGCTGGAGCTCAGACATGTTCACAGCAGAGAAGTGGCCTTATTTGATTTATGCTAGTAATGTCTGTTCTGGCCTGCTGGCGTTGGCTGCGGCGTTGTAAAGCTGTTTAAACACTCTGACGAGACAGGAGGATTACAAGTCTGGAAGAAGTGGTGAGGTAAACTCAGTGAGTGGTACTTTTGTCTCCAACACAAACACGCACTTATCCTTCTTGCAGGTATAATCAAAACCGTCACATTGTCAACATATAAATTTATTTTAAAAGGATCACATGGGCACGAATCACAAAATCCACAAACTGTTGATCCAGTGCCTCAGAGCTCTCTCCTATCAATGATCATGAAACTACGGCTCCGTGCATCCGTGACGGGTTCACTTTGATTCCAGAAGCTGATTTTCTCCTCATTTGTTTCTTTAAAGGTTTTAATTTCAACACAACAGCGCCTCAGACGTTATAGGCGCACATGAAAGTAAGAACACCCGTCATAAAATGCAGCCATGGAGGAATTTATGACAAAATCTGTGGAGCTAGGAATTTGGAGGCCATCAGTGTTTGGTGTTCTGGAGAGATTCCTCCTCTGAGCGGTCTCACAGCGTCCTCCATTTATGGCTTGTCCCTTTCAAATCAAAACCACCTGAGCCTTGTTTGCACACGGGGCGACTGCTCTTCATCATGAAGTCTTGCAGCTTACTATGAGGAGGAACGCAGAATCCCTTAAATTCCCTGTTACCTGCTCTTCCTCATCTCTGTATCAGCCTGAGGTCTCGCTGTGGATTTGACAAAGTCCTGGATGATCACCTCATCCTCGCCCAGCCTCCGAATGCAGCGCTGCACCACCCGCAGGACCTTTTGCAACCTGCGGTCCAGTGCCAGGAGGTGGGGGTCTGTGAGGATGGGGTGTAGAAGGTCTTCCTCCAGGGACTCCTTCATCACGTCACTGAGCCGGTACTCTGTTCCGGCTAGAAGCTGAAGCCTCATCACGGTGGAGTGCTTTATCCTGAGATGTTAGAGAAGAGAAACTCATTGTCCTTTTAAGAACCTTCTCCACCATAAAGCCACAAACTGCTCACTAGAAGACTCCACTTACATGCAGCACTGAGACAGAGGAGCCAGGATGGAGATCTCGTCTTTAGAGTGCCTCCCAAACCTCAACACAAGACGGGTAAAGAGATTAAACCCCAAAGAATCATCTCAAAGTAACAGTATTTAAAGTTCCACAGCGTTTGTTCTCACCCTCTGGCGTTGTCCAAGTGGAGAGGGAACCCTTCATCCCCAAATTTGGTAAAAATCTCATAGTGGTGTCTGTCCATGTTGCCTGTGATGCGGGTTCAAACAGAAACACAAAACGTACTCAGACCCATTCACTGATTTCACTTTTTATGTTCCAGTTTTACTCTACAATCATTTAAATTCCTTTGTCTTATCTTCAATCTACCCTCTAAACCCCACAATAACAAAACAAAAACAGAATTCCAGAAATTTAGTTATAAGAAATATATTCTATAATTCTAGAAAGTATTCAGGCCCTTTGCTACGACACTTTATCCATCAAAAAAATTAAAGTGTGAAAAGTGAAGGGTAGGGAAACTTTCTGAATGCACTGTGGATAGAAATATTGTCTCTGACAGTAAATGTTCCAGAGTTTATGCCAGCAGAGGAATATAACAGCATGAAATACCTGTGAGGAAGTCAAAGATGGACATGTCTATGATGTTGAGGAGCCTGTTGCCCGAGTCGTAGGGATACAGCTGCTTCACGGAGTCGCAGAAGAAGGGATTCACCTCCCACCTTTAAGAGCGGACAGAAATGAGACACTTAAAATAGCGCCACAGCCATCAGGTGACTTTATATAACCCTGGTATGTATGGATAGGTAACACCAAAAAATGATTTTATTTCAGTGTCAGTTACATAGTTCTTGTTACTATTTTGTTAATAATTTGTGATAAAAGAAAAAAATACCAATAATTCTATCATTGGATTTCTCTTATATCATTATTTTACAGCAACGCCATGAAACCAAACAATCTTTGATTACAACTGCATTACATTTGATGTAAATATAAGTTCATACTTTTCTAAACAGTCCTTGTGGAGTACGACCAGTTGGACTCTCTATTTGGCATAGCTGGATGGATAATGGTCCCAAAATATGCAAAAAAAGATAAATTGGATTTTTCCTGCAAAATACCACCTATGTCCACTAGGGGGAGTTTTATACACATACTATAACCTTTGGCTGTAATATAAAACAAAGGTTTAATTAAAATCTAGCATTATGGACGGTAAAAAAAAGAGACCAAACTACGTAGAAGACTAATTATGGGCTATCTGGTTGGAACAGGTTGCATCAGTGTCGGAAAATTACCTTTTTTTGGAGTATTTCCATGTTACATTCATTTAGATTTGGAGGCGTTATTACAATGATGTAACCAACAGCTGCCGCTTTGAAAACATGGACCTCTCACAACACGGAACCCGCATTTTATATGTGGATTTAATGAGAAAACAGCTCTTCATCTTAGTAATGCAAAAGGATGTCTGCCGAAAACTGACTTCATAGGTTAAAAATAGTGGACGGTTTAGTCAAGAAAGAAGGAAATTAATTTAAAAAAGAAACTCCACAATCCTTAATTGGGAATGATGTAAACATCCAATTTGATTCAGCATCAACAGGATTTATGGGAAATCTGGTCTTTTATTTTATTCTGAAAACATGAGAATTTTACTGCAGGGTATAAACAGTCTGAACCGCAGTCTGGTCACGGCCAGTAAAAGACCCAACAGTGATTTATTGTGTCTGTGTATTATTGACACACTCTTCCCACACAAAACAACATTTTGTCAAGTACTATTCTCTTAAATAAAATGTTATTCTTCTCACTCTTGCCGTCCACTGAAGGTGTAGGAGCGAATCCAGGGATTGGGGATGGAGATTCGGGGGGCGAGGCTAAGGCTTGGTAGGTAGGCAGACAGAGACCCTTCCAGGAGGTCGGGTCTCCCACAAACGGCGTACTCCGTCTTGCACACATACAGGCACTTGGCGAAGAAACATGTGTTGTTGGCTTTTAAGAGCAGAAGAAAATGGTTGAATAAACAATGAATTTTGTGCTCACACACAATTACATGGTTCTGTTGCCGAATGTTTGCTGAGTCAGCAAGGCAGAAAAACCTCCGAATAGCTCACAGATTGACTGACATAAGAAGGTAGGCCACACAGTTTTACTATGATGTAGGGAAAAAAAATGCCACCTTATGCTCCACACGCACCATAACCTTTTCTGCTCACTGGTTATTTAAAATAAAGCCTCACCTGAATTACATAGAAAAATAAACCCAAAACAGCTCCAAAACTATGAGGTGTTCGCATAAATTTGGGGTCTATGGACAGGTAAGACCTAGAATAATGTGTTTCCAGTGTCAGTAACATTGTAACCGTTACTAAGTGTGAGTAATCTGGGATTAAACCAAAAAAAAATCCAATATTTCTATCTGTGCCTGACTTATTTTCCGATTATTATAATACTATATTACTATCATATTATTTTTCATAATATTATCATAATATTATTTTCATAATATGATAGTAAAAAAGCCATGGATTTTCTCAGATTTGATCGAATTTGATAGAAATAACACAAAATGTTCATGTTATTCTACACAGTTTTTTTGGGATTCGATGGACCTAAAAAATTGTCAAAAACTGGGATTTTAGCGGTCTAATACCACCTATGTCCACTAGAGGGAGCAGTAAGCACGTACTACAACCATTGACTACGACATAATCCTATGGTTTTATTAAAAGCTAACATTGGGCACAGTTAAAAGAAAGAAAAGAAAAAGATAAACTAAGGTAAGGCCCTGTTCTGGGTAGATGGGTTGCTGGTTACCCCCCATCATTTTCTGTTAGGGAGAACTGGGTCGAGGTTCTTATGGGTTAAAAGGGGCTTGCTGTTTCCTCACCTGGTGAGGTGAAGAAGACTGCTCGTAAGTCTTCGTTGTGGGTGACCTGGAAGACTTCTCCTGTGATGTTCACCATCCTGCCAGCCACAGGCGGGACCCTCCGAAAGTCCAGGATCCTGAGTGTGACGCAATTCAAAGGAACCCATGTAAGGAAAAGTCAGCGCACGCCGATTCTATCCCACAATAACATCTTCATCTCTGTCTTTTCATCCCACTCCAATCCAGCCAGCAATCTTTCATGATCAAGAGCTTCTGTCTCTTCAAGTAGCCAATTTCAGCCCCGTCTCAAGAACGCAGATCAGTGACATAAACAATCAGCTGAATCTTTACGAAATTGTTTCCTTTCACCAACTGATCGTGAGTGATGATGATTACAATGATGATGATGAGGAACAGAATTCTATTGTCCTCAAACTTGCTGCCCTTTTGATTTCCAATATTTTACTTATTACTATGTAATAAAGTAAACCCACCTGTTGTTTTCATCCTTGCATTTTATTCAACTTTATTTCAACCCTTGTTTGAAGCCTTCTTCCCTGTTTCTATCAATAACTTACTGTATATATTTGTCTGTATATTACTGATCTTAATGATCATCTAACACTGTGGTTTTTAAGAAATACTATACAAATAAACTTTTTAAAACCAGACTGCCATTCATTAAATATTTCAGACATCTTTTAATGAACAGAAACCGTTAATAAATATAGAAGGTTACACCATGAAGAAGAAGTGCTGTATCGTGGAATAATTGTGTGAGATAAGAGCTTTTGAAATGGCTTCCTGTCATTTCCTGTTGTGAGTTGCGGTGAAGTGATGACTTATCACTGTGTGTGGCTTCTTAATGACAGCGTCTGCCTCAGATGAGACTAAATCGACTCACCTTAACCGAGGTGCAATTACAGAATGACGTGTTTGTGTTCTTGTGTTTGTCCTTGGTCTATGGTTTATGCTGATTTGATAGTTTGGAAACCCTGGGCTGGGCTGATATGTTGTAATTGTTGTGCAGACTGGGTGTGTGTGTTATTTGTTGGCACCAAGAGGTGCAGATATAATTATATTCCTCTTGGTGGGGACTATATTGGATTTGTAAGACTCTGTTCAACAGTAATATGTTATAGCTCCATGTCTGTGCCCGTCTGTCTGTCACCCATAGTGTCATGTAATATTATAATATATGATGTTATATGTATTATATAATCTAATATATGGATTTTACTATCCACATCTGAATGAATTTGTGCGTACTGGTGGAACCATGATATATATATATATATATATATATATATATGTAAAATACCGGCAGCTGGGATTGCTGGAATGTTTCTGTCACAGATACGGTGACTATGTGAAATTATGTGAAAGCACCATGGGAGAAAAGCTCAACCCTCAACAAACTTTCATCAAGTGTTTCAACATATATCGTGTGAACAGAGTCAACAGACCATCAACAAGAACCAATAAAATAATGAGGGCAATTACATAGACCACTAATTGGTTATTAAAGTGTGAGAAAAGGAGGTCTTCTCACCTGTCCAGGTGAAAGGCAGCAATCTCTGCGTTGTGTCTCTGGAAATCGACGAAGTAGAAGAAGTCCTCTGGAGTCTCCTCATACCGCTGCTGCCTGACACACACACACGCACACACACACACACACACACACACACACACACACATGCGCACAGACACAAACACACACGCACGCACGCACAATCACACACACATGCTCACACAGACACACAGACACACACACACACGCACAATCACACACACATGCACACACACACACACACACACACACAGACACACACTTAGTCTATGGTATGTAATCAGCTGGAATCAGCTTTCAGCAGATACTGGATCATTCATCTTGACATAAATTAACAATAATTATGTGAGTCAACATCTAATGAAGGTTTCAGGATCAACTACTTTATGTTGATGGAGTGGATATCAGAGCCACGGCGACTCACTGAATGTGGATTCAGTCCTCACCTCATGGGTTTGAACATGGCTTTAGCAAAGTTTTTCATCTTCAGAGCCAGTTTCAGGTGATGTCCACTGGGTTTCACAACTGGAGCAGAGAGAAGGGAACGGAAATAGTCATTAGATGAGATCATTTCACACATTTCCTTAATGGACATCTGTCGAACGTCCACAAAGACAGGATCCTCTCAAACACTTGTGCAGCAGTGCTGCTCACACCCTTATTGTCCTCAACTTTCTAACGTGCTCAGTCTCAATTACCTGCTCCCCGGTCTGCGCTCCATCAGGTAGCCTCACCCACCCAATCACACCGTCACACCTGCTTGCTGAGCCCGTCACAATCAGCTGTTGTCTTCAAATATGACTCTGTCTCCATTCATGTAGTTCATGAGTGTTGCTGGTTGTCATGCCCTCCAACCTCCCCATCTCCACCTAGTCCTCACAGATCCCTCAGCTTCATCATTCCTCAGCCTCATCACCAGTTGCCACCACCAGTATCCATACTCCAAAGGGGGCATACTCTGTTACATACCTCTGCTCAGAGCAGGGACCCTTCAATCTCAATCTCCCCAAAGAGTCTGACCGCCAACGACTTTCTAATAGACTAATAATCACACAATCATCGCTTGTAACAAATCATTCATCATTTCTTCATTCTCTGTCTTATCTGGTTGAAATATTATATCCTCTCTAGCGGTTTCAGCGCGACAAACACGGAGCATCGGGTCACTGAGTCAATGTTTGTTTTTGCAGTGAATGCTCCAGAGGCCAGTTCAAACTGGAATATTTTCTGCCTTTCTCCTGCGATAAAGTAATTGGTGGTTGGGTGCACAGTTGGTGCGGCGCTCTCGCAGCAGACTCTGGTTCTTCTCATGTCTGCCTGTCTGTTGTGTCGCAGCAGTCGGCCACACTAACTATACACCCACGCTTCGCTTTGTGTAACTCCTGCGTCATTAATACTTAATAATCATTTAAAAACTTGCCCCCCCGCTGTGTGAAAGTGTGAAAAACAGACCTCGACAGCAATCCTGTCGTTTTTCCGGTTTGTGAAATGAAATAAACTGGCGGGATGGATTGTTTTGTTGAGTTTCCGCTTTGGCAGTGAATGCCTGGTGCACCACTTCAGTTGCTGTATATGTTGCTCCCAGGGAAGCAAATTATAAAGCAAACAAAAATTCTGAAAAGTGGACGCCTCTCTACTGATCCAAATCAGCATTTAAGTCCATTTCTGTATGAATATCGGCCTTGTAAAGGCAGGCTGCATCCCTCCGTGCTCTAAATCTGCTTATTTCTTGCAATAATACCATCTATAAAAAGCTTTTTTCAATTATCCATCCTTACATTGGCAGCACTGGCAGTCGCGCTGCTACAGGAGATGACAGTGTAGGTGGAGGCTGCTGTGTAGGTTGAAGCTCTGGAGACATTGGCTTCCGTCAGAGCATGCAGACATTTAATTAAGAGCTCTGGCTTTGAACATAAACAAACACAAACAAGCAGCTGGTTTTGCGTTTGTGTGTTTTGTGTCAGATCAAGAGTCACATACAGGCAGAGACCAATATATGGTATTCAGACAGTGGCCACAGAGTCTTTTTCCTTAGAACCAGCAGGATACAGAGGATCAGAAAATGAAACAAACAGACACTCATGATGATTATAAGGCACATAAAACATACAGGGGCGACTTTTGTAAATGTTCTATTTCAGTGTCTTTTTAAGTTTCAAGTCATCACTTTCGGGAAAGAAGCACAACATGTCTAGAGACAATCTTGTCAAATTTGAAGCACATCCAAACAGAGAATTCAGTTGGCAAGGCTCAGTCGAGGGGTGGCAAGTGTCCGCTTTGGGGAGCTTAGAATTGCAACCCTGCTTTTTGCAGATGGTTCGGTTGTGTTTTTCCTTCATCTTTGGTGAGGAAAGAGCTGAGTTGCAAGACAAAGCTCAATTAATCAGTCAATCTATGGTCATGAGCTCCGTGTGGTGACCAAAAGAACGAGGTCTAGGTTATAAGCCGATGAAATTATCTTCCTTCATAGGGAATAAAGTGAACTCCGAACGCCAGAAAGAGCAATCCTAACCAAGGAAAGAACCAGCAGACATGTCTGCGGACGAGGTGAAGGCTCCCGTTTTCTGGGATACAGGTAGAATAATGCTGATGGACTACCTGGAAAAGTGTCCCACTATCACAGGAGCTTTCTACGATGATGAAGAGAGAAAAATCAGAACGCTGCTTGACAACAATACGGCTCATAAGTCCGACATTACAATGGCTGCCGTCTCCCAAATATGGATTCAAACTCACAACAGGCGCCTATTTAACCAGAGTTAGCATCTGCTGGCAACTATATGTCCCCAAAATGAAGCGTGAGGTCACTAGTCATCATTTTGACTGTGACGATGATGTCATTGAGACTGTAAACCACTTTTCAGAGGCCCAAGATGCGGCCTTCTATAAAGATGGGTTTTGCATTCTCCATGAAGGCTGGACATAATCTATTAATGCTCATGGCGACGATGCTGAAAAATGAATGCAAGAGGTTTTTGAAATCTGACTCCTATTTTAGCTTCAGAACCCAAAACTAAAGCCAATATGGAGGCCTGAAGAGTTCATACCTTGGGTACAATCACACACTCCTTTCAGGGCCTTCTCATCTTGGGTGTAATCTGTAAGAGGACAAAGTTCTGTTAGCTCATAACATCACCTGAAGCAAGTACAATTAATCCCTTAGACCCCTTCTCCGCGTCCGTCACCTGCGCTAACAACAGTCATGCTCTGCATCGCCATGAGGAGTTGTGGGATGGCCGGGTCATCACGGGAGTACAGAGCGTAGCGGTTTATTCCCAGGTGGAACTTCATCCAGCTGGCGTCGGGGTCAAAGGTCACCTCATGGTCAGTCACAGTGATGTTGGAGACAGCTGCTGCCTCACTGTAGAGTTTCATATGCCTGAGGAGTGAGAGGTGAACTACAGTGGGGACAGGAAGGTGCTTTTTGGTGCCTTTTTCAGCAAACAACAGTGAGGTAGGGTCTGTGCTCTTTCTAAAAACGTTTTAAAACATAACCCACTGCTTAAGCATCACTTCTCCTCAGAAAAAACATCATTTTATTTTTGACCACAGATTTTGAGTGTTTTCCGTTCTTGGATACAAGAATGTATCCAAAGCCGACTGGTATCACAGAAACAACACAAAGACACTCAAATTGATTGGATTCGTCACGGACACTGTTTTGTCATTTGTCCCATTTATAGTGAAATAATATATATACAAGATCAATCTGCTTTAAAGCCTCCCTAGTGAGTGAAGCATGAACAATTAGTGCAACAAATACAAGCTAGATCCCCTTGAGGCGGATCATATGAGATAAATTTGAACTAAATTGGACCAATGGTTTGGATGTTATGATGGAAAAAAATTGTTTTTCATCAACAGAGCTCCTTCTAGGGAGTAAAATATGACCTATTAGTGTAGAATATGACACAGACAAGATAGATCTCCTATCTCCGTAACCGCACCTTTTCAGGGATATAAAAATAGTATAAAGAGTTCTGTGGGTGGGTCTCCCAGCGCCACAGCAGACCACACTTGGATGCGTTCAGTGGACGGCCCAGTCCATTCCTAAATAAATGTGTGCTGGATTAAGTGCAGATAAATTAAAGAGTGACTTTCAATAAGAGTGTATTCATCAGCAACCTCACCGAGCCATCGATCGCCCAAACAGATGAGGTGACACATCAGGATAATCACAACAATAGAGAAGTGCAGTGTGGCGAAACGCAGACGGAGCAATTTGGCAGGAGAAAAGGTTTTTGTACATTAAGCAGAAAGTAAGCACACAAATACAGGTGGATGAGGAAATTAAACGGTTTTCTCTGTAGCCAAATTCCTCTGATTGCTGCAGTGTTGAGATGCAAAATTAAGAGTTTGCAAGTCTGAAACAAACCTTTGGCTCGTTGTTTTGTTTCACTTACAAGGCAGCACAGACTGGAAATTCAATGCTCCAGCATTTTTTTTTAAATGTTGTATCCTGAGAGCCTGAAGTATCTCTCAGAGGGTGCGCTCTAACTGACAGTCCCACCAGCCAAGAAAGTTGGGGCTCAAGTTGGGGATTAAGATGGGATTTAGCAGCTTTAAGTTCTTGTTTACCTTAAAGAGAGCATCTCAGATCCAGAATAACATGTTTGTGAGGGTTTTTTCGACCACAAACCCACTCAACATTTGGACCCTAATGACAGACAGATCTGTCTACACATCCCGACGTCTGTCTGTGGCTGTACATCTGAAATCCCTGACAGATTCACAAGTGTGTTAAAGTGCACGGGGGTTTGTTTGCGTACGACTGCTGCATGTTTTGGCTGTAGTGTCAGTGACTCTGCCCCTTGACCACAGACAAGCCCAAACACGTGGTTCCACAGCGAGATCATTCAGCCAAAGTCAACTTCTTTCACAACACTATTGAGTAACGCTCTCAAAGTCACATTCACTTGCTTGTCAGCTGTTGCAAAACCAAATAAACCGGAGTAAACTTGAGCAACATCTGAAATGTTTTCACGAAATCTGGAAAAATGTGAAACCAGACACTGACCTTTCCCAGCGGGAGACCTTCTTCTTGTAGGAGTCCATCAGCTGCTCCGTCAGCAGGAGCCTCTCCTCCGGCCCCAGCTCCGGAGTCTGGATGTTGTACAGAGGGTGAGCAAACAGCCTCACCAGCTTTGAGCCTCCTTCAGCGGGTTCTGATGAGTTCCCATCCAGGGGCATCATAGAAGACCATCTGGAGAGATGGGCGGGGGTGAGACCCCCATGCCTGGTATGGGTGAGGTTGTTAGGAACACATGAGCAGGGGTACCCCAACCTCACGCTCTGCAACTTGGGCAGGAGGATGAAGTAGAGGTCAGCGGAGAAGATGGCCATGAGGGCCGCGATCAAGAAGATGCGGTCTCTCCTCATCTCTGACAGAGGAAGGAGATGACTGACGCTGAAGAAGGTATCCACTCTGTGCTGCTCTGGAGAGCGCGTGGCATCACTTGTCAGCTGCCTCCAGTCTCTCACACAGTCAGCCAGCCAAAGATGAGACGCTGGTCCAACTCTCTCCCTCTCTCTCTATCTGTATTTTTCAGTCTGTTCCTTCCAGTCTCGTTCCTCCTCCTCCTTCTTCTCCTCCTCCTCCTTCCTTGGCAGTCACTGAAGAGAAAGCTGAGCTAAGAACAAGCAAGTGTTTGCAGCAGTCAGTGACAGTTTGGCGTTTTGCAGGGACCTGCTGCTCTGAGGATGAGTGCACCACAGTGTGTGTTTTTCTGTGTCCGTGTGTGAGTGTACACTGCAAGTGTGCATGCGCACACCAAAAGAGGGTGGAGTAAAAATCACAAGTTTTCAGAGGCAGAATGAGAATGAATGTGTGGATTTGTGCATGTGACTTGCCTTAACCAAAAAGCCATGGAGACAGTTCAGTCCTCCTGGAGCCTCGTCTTTGCTCCAACTCATGAAGTCACTCCTTGTTCGTCTCATCCGGTCTCCTCTCCTCCCAGCATTCCAGTCATCTTTGCTTTAAACCTCTTAACTACTCTGTCATGTTCTCCACCTCTCTGTCCCTGCCTCATTTCACCACAGACCTACAGGCAAGAATTGCCAGCTGTGCTTTCCTTAGTGCTGCAGGTCCTACACATGAATCCCTCACCTTCTACGTCGGGCTGATCCACAGGGACGCAGGTTCAGAAAAGGCAACGTGGAGTTGTGTTGCACAACTTCAAATTAGGAAACGACACCTCCCCTTGTTCAAAGGCTTTAATTTCTTAACTCACTCCAGCTCTGAAAAGACACAACCTGCCACGGCAGCCAGTGTCCCGTTTGTGCTCTTAGAGCCCGGAGCAGCTTTATTATGAAGCAATGAAGATCTCTGTGGGCATTTCCCAGCCTCCATCTGCACAGTTCTGACTATTTTGGAACATCGGTCGTCTGTTTGGGTGTGTGTGTTTCTGTGTGGAAACTGGCAAAATTATGCATTGATGCCTGGGAGTTGTTCTCCAGGGTGTTTTATCCTCTCAGCAGAGAAAACAGACCATCAGAGGGGCCATGTTGGCAATTAGCGAAAGGAAAGGGAGCCAGATTGTAGAAGCTCCTGTTTTAACACAAACACACACACAAACACACTCACACTCCCACACATACACTCACACTAATACACACACATGCCCCCCTCACACACACACACAAATACACACACACACAATCACGTATAAGTTTAATTCAAGGACCCCATCCACAAAAACAAAAAGAAACCCTTTTATTGTTTTTTTGACCCAAATTCATGCTGTAAAAATATCTATTTTTAGACACGAAGGAATTTTTCACTTTTTTTTTCACAACGAATGAGCTTTCCATATGAGGTTTCCATCGCTTTTCAAACTCTTTTCAAAAACGGTTGGAAAAAAGGAATAAATTCCACAATTATATTTCCCACTGGAAACAATCAAGGAGATGAAAAGAAGAAATTTGTGAATATGTATTTTAAATATTCCCTTTAATGTCCGTAAAAAAAAAAAAGAAGTAGAAAAAAAAACATGGAATAATGATTTCTTTGCAGAGGTTTATTAATTTAATATCTTAAAATTAACCACACTTAAAATTAACCATAAAGCGGAGAATCGTATGGGCATTTTTTTGAACTATTAACAAAAGTCAGACTTATGTATTATGAGGACGTTACATTACATGTGTCATAATGACATCAGAGATCTATGAGGAATTTTATATTTCATAAAAAAATTTTGGTAAAAGAGTTGAAATTGTTCAACTGTTGAAATTGAATTCATAAATTCAACATAACTGTGTTCAGTAATTAAAACATAACCTTGGTTATTACATCCCACTGAAGTGTGTGATGTAGCATTTACCTAAGAAACTTTGGTGAATTTGATGAAAAGGATTTAGAAATAATTACTTTTCAATTTTTTTTTAGCCTACTTGTTCATCCTTGAGACAACGGACTCACTGTAACAACCAGACTGGTTTAACATAACCTGGATTTTTGGGATAAACCCAGAAATGTAAAGATAACAAACAAAACAGGAAATGGTTTGTCTCCATTAAAGTGGGTGAGAGGCTCAGAGCCACAACGTTTGAATTGCTGAATATAACCGTCGTGGTGGTCTGAAGTTTAGGTTTTATGACTAAGAGGGGAACATGCGTGCATAAATATTATTTTAACCCACAAGAACCCAGACCCATTTCTATTAAAAGGAACATTTAATTACAGGGACATAAAATAAACCAAATTGACCACATGGAGCACCTTTCTGAAGTTATTTAGGAAATGCCGCAGAGATCTGTAATGTTACATACATTATATTTTCAGGGCTTTCAATTTTTGCCCCCTACATTTTAAAATACATTCGCTTGAGAGATTTTTTTTTTTTTCATACAACTGCTTCATTTTCCGTTTAACATATATATAAAAAAAATGGATAATTAATCTGGATTATTGGATATCATAATTTCACCAATAATAATAACAATTTAAAAGAATATATCTCTCTTACAGCACTCACTCATCGCCTGAAGTGGCAGCTAAGGGAGAATCCTCTTCCTTATCTTGGGAACGGATGCAGTGTGACAGCAAATCCCATAATATAATGGGATGAGGAGGCCATGGACGGGAGAAGTTGACAGGAAGAGGATGAAGAAGCTCAGAGGAGCGCAGAGGGACCGATCAAGCCTTGGAGCGGTTGAGACAAAACAAGAAAAGATGGAAGACATGCATAAAAACACTCAAATTATAGAAATCGGATCTTCACATCCGAAAGCAGTATGGCAGAATTTCTATGTTTTCTCTTATATATCTTTGTCATCATCCTCACCCATCAATCAATGTCAGGCTCGGGACGCCACCGCCACAGCTCCAGGATGAAAGGAAATGGAAGTGTGCCTCCACATTCCTCCAGAACTGATTGAGCCTTTTATAGATGTGTGTGTTCACCACTACTGCTGGCATCAACACTCTCCCACCGAACATTACTTACATAACATAATGAAAAATAAAATAGCACTGTCTAGAAATACGCAGGACACAATAGTGAGGCAAAATGAGTATTTTAGGAGGGCTGCTGATGATACAAAATGTATTGCTGATTCAGGGAAAAGCCACTCATTGCCTCAGAAAAGAACAGAGCATTCTGACAATGTAAGCGACATAATATAACTTTTGCTAAGAGCAGCTACTTAATGCCGCCGTCAGAGAATGATCACGTCCCACAAATTGGGTTATTATGGAATCCTCAGCATTACTGCATCTGCAGCAGATGTGTTAACCTGATAACTCCAAAACATTTAAACTTTACACTCACATAGACCTTAGTGTGAGGAAGAAGTGGATTGATTCTGGGAAAGATCAGTTACATATTTCCACCACTAGAGGATGCGTTATCTCTAAAATCACAGTTTTCGGGCCATAATTTCTCAATCGTTGGTCCGATTTAATCCAATTTAAGTGTATATGAATCGACAAGAGGAGATCTTACGTAAAAGTATCCGATTTCACTGTAATAGTTCATACTTTACCACTAGGGGGAGCTTTTTAATGGAAGACACAGTTTTCAAACATAACTTCCTGACCTTTGGTTCCAATTTAGTCAAAATTGATCTCATATGAGCTGAGTCAAGGAGATCTCACTTACATCTGTCATATTTTCTGAAAGTGTTCATATTTCACCCACTTTCATAGTGGGCTATGTTTTTCCAAAAAACACACTTTTTTGACCGCTTCTCCCCAACCACATGTCCGATTATGTCCAAATTGGCTCTACACAAGGATATCTATCTTGAATACATATTAGTTCACTATAACAGTTTAATATAGGGAGCTTTTCGTGGAAAACATAGTTTGGTGTCCATAACTTCCCTAAGGATGACGTCTCAGGCTGAGTTTAAATTATTTATTGGTATGATTTTCATTAGTGTCACATTTATTTACTAGCAGTGTGTCTGATGATTCAAAGAGGCAGCTTTGGCTTTGGCGCAAATTATTTTATTGGTTTTGTCCTTTGGGTCAATATGTTAAATTGGTGTTGCAATTATTGGGTGAATTGTTTTCAGGCAACATCTTGCCAACCGGGGTTACCTTCTGTGTGTGACTGGGTGAATGCTGGCACAGCTTTGAGTGGTCAGTCAGACAGGAGAGGGTCACTGTAAGGTCGGTGCATACACCATTTTAAAGGTAGCATGAGATTGACATTATTCAATTGCTACCATGGAAACAAACTATGTATTCAAATATGCACAAATATGTTTAAAAACATACATATTTATCTGTTTATTTATTTCTTGTAATATACTGCAACACCGACGTCTAGTAAGAAAGTAGAAAACAGGGCTCTTGCGGATGAAGCAGCCAAAAGTTAATTTACAGCGTTTTACAGCGTACAGTTTGTCAGACATTGTTTTTGAACAACAGTGCAATGAAAAAGACCCATTATTTGTAATTGCAGTCCTTGAGTCCCTAAAAAGCATCAGGAGGTCCAGGCATTCATCAAACCAACATGAAGAGGAGAGAATGGAAATGATCCAGTAATCAAGCAAAAAAACTCCCCTGATGGGTCCGACTGGATGAGAACAGCAAATCAACACTGATTGCTCCAGCGAATGTCATCAAACGAACTTCTCCTCTGGTGACACAAAGCTACTATCTTCACAAGGATAATGACACGGGCCGATACTGAGACGATGGCTGGAAGGTATAAATGCGGCCATATTGGATGAGAAGGAGTGTGAGTGAGTGGTTCTTAAAAACCTGCAGTGTTTATTCTAATCAACTGTTGATTGTGTTTACCGTGGGCTGCTGAGGACACTCAAGGTCAGTCTCCGGTGGTCTCCTGGGTGAAGATGAAATGGAGAAAGTTTGTCAATGGGTGTAACTGGGACTGTATGTGAACCCATCGTTGTCTGCATAGGTGTGGTTCCTAAGAAAGCAAAGCTAATCGCTTATTTTGTCCGATTCTGACTAATTGGGTGACAGGAAAGGAAATGTCTGTCACACACACACACACGCACACGCACACGCACACACACACACTCACACACACACACACACACACACACACACACACACACACTTACACTTTATAAGTGCACACTTATATGTAAGCACAAGTGTGTGTTTTTCTTTTCTCTTTCCCCATCCTGTGTTTACAGGAGCAGATCTGGGACCAAATGTTCCAGAGCTGAGCTCCAGACTTCAGGGGACGAGAATGTGAAGAATGCTCCGACTATTCTTCTTATAATGTGCTGAAATTGGTCACGAGTATCAGGTTTAATTGGTTTGGACAGCCATCCTGAACTATAAGTATAGCCCCAGCTCATGGGTATCTGCTGCACCAGCTACACACACACACACATTCACACACACATGAGCATTCTGAAGAAAGTAGTTGTATTATGAGTGTGTGCGTTTTTGTGTGAGTGTGTGTGTGTGTGTGTGTGTGTGTGTGAGTGTGACTATTGACCTTTCTGAGTCCCATGTTTTCACTCTCAGTTCTCTTCTTCGTGTATTCCATCAGCTTCTTTGGTGTTCTCCTGCAGATGATAGAAAATTAATCCGTCTTTGTAGATTGCGAGCAGAAAAGTTAGTCATATTTGATGAACAGGTTTTCACCGTGTCCATTATTTCACTAGTTAAGACAAAACTGTGCTCCGATATCACTGAGGAGAATCTGATGCCTGTATTGCTTGTTTTTAGACTCTGGGAAGCCGGGAGCACCCAGGGGACACCGACGTTAACATGAGGAGATTTGGTAAACTCAACACAGTGAGGAGGATTTCAAATCAGGACCTCCTTCTTGTTGTGTGGCAACATACACAGACTGACGATAGTTTCATCATTAATAAGAGTCCACTTGGCAATTAGCTAAGGCATTATGTGCTGACCTAAAGATATTGTCAGAGTCAGGAAATTCTATTTTCATAATTTAATAAACGTTTTTGTTAGGGAAACATTTATTCTTAGTAGTTGTTCCATCAGTCTATTAACATCATTTCATTGCTTCTCTCCCTCCAGTCAGCCCCCATAAATTAGAACTTTGTTTTATCCAATCAGATTTCTCCACTGCCGTCTCAGGATAAAAAAAAAATCGAATGCGAGGCCTTCAGATATTCCAGTTAATCACTCTTAACAAGTGAGGGTGATTTTGCTTGACTTCCATGTTCGTTAACCAATCAGATTTTGAATTTGTCATCTTGGCCGTATTCACACACCTGGTCCTTCCTACATACCTAGTCCCTGTGTCAGCCTTAAATCTAATTTAAACTTTTTGAAGAAATGGGACTGGTCTAATGAGGCATTAAGCTCTCGCCTTCATGTCAGTCTACTGGCACTGAAAGACACCAGTGTCCTACATGATCGAGGCACTGAGCTACTTCTGAAGAAAGAAAGGGCCACAAACTTAATCTTAAGATGATGAACAGCTTCAGTGAGTCTAATGGATTTTGATGGATGTTGAATATCTGTTGATTATTGTTTGCTTCTTATAGTTGCTGCTGTTGTGGTGTGAACGAGGTCCAGATTCAGAGGTCTGGGGCTACCAATGTGCCTTTAGGCACATATGTTTATGCCTAGCAGCTTGGCTTGAGTCTGGAATGAAAAAATGTAGAATTCTGTTTGTGCTGCTGACATTTTCTTGTGTGTGAAGATTGTCATTCCTCCAGGTCAAAGTTTATCCATATGTGTTGGGTCCAAAGCAGCTGGACTTCTATTTTGGCTTGAAGACGTTTCTCAATCATATAACTGGCTTCTTCATTTCTTACATTTTATGGTACTTTTGCTTTCTTGGTGGTATGTGAGAAAATTTGATTGGTTGTTCAGAATTAACTAGTTAGAAATGACAGTTATTTGAGATGTATGTGATTTGTGAAGCTGCAAATAAATCGTGATGGTGTTTATGCAGTTAGTGTTTATCCTTCATATGTGTTGTACTTCGTCTGAACCGCTTTATTCCACCATATAAATGTTACAGTCTCTTTGAATGTGGGCTGGTTACGTAATCTGACCGCAGCCTGTAGCTGTAGAGTCATAGCCCAGTTATTTTAGGGCAACTCAACTGTAGAACACTGAGGGGCCAGGTGGAAAATCCCTAAGCTGCCATTGGGGGGGGGGGGGGCTAGGTATCTACTATGATGACGCCATGACCCCATCAGGAATCCCACTATTGTTTTGCCATGGTAGGCTTCTTAAATTCTCATGGTGGAGGAATGTTCTCAGAACGACCACAAGTTTTCTATTATTATAGCTGCTATAATTGTTGTTTCTGTACACCAATCCTCTCTCTCAACTTTTTTCTCTTCTCAATCTTTCTTCTCCAACAGCTTTCTATCACTGATGCTGATGCTTAAAAGGTTTATGTATCACCTGAGGCTGGTGGGATACCATCAGTGTGCAATAAGTGGTTTTATTGTAGTTCATCTGATGGAATCTTGAATGTCAGATCCAACTTTTATGGCCATCCATCTACTGGTTGTTGATATAGCGATACTTTCTGGAAAGAGATGATGGCTGCCAGACCAATATTTACATCCAGAGTCAGCGGGTGTCTAGCATAGCTATGAGGAGAAGAAATGTTTGTGAGACCGATAGGATCATCATTTGAAATTGTACACCTTGATAAAGTGGCTAAAAGAAGCTTCAGCGGCAGGTTTTACACAACAGACTTAAACCATAATATAAAATGTATGCAGATGTTCATCTGGTAACTACTTTCAGCTCACTTCTTCCTCTGCAGTTAAGAGCGTTCTTAACCAGCATGGGACAAAATTATAGTCAAGAACACAGCAAAGAGCCTGAGCCAAGCCCGAGTTTATAACCTTTAACCAAACTCAAGTTTCTATTAAAGACTCAAACATCTGTGGAAAAAAAAAACAAGGGAAGTTTCTTTTGGAAAATTCCCTCCACCACAACATACCCACTACACAAGATTGTCTATATAGATTTGGCACAAACTGTTCAGAGCTCACCGTTGACATCATTATTCGTTAGGACATGTCCGGTTCATTTCTGCTACATGTCGGCCGAACTCACAATAATCTCACAAAAGCTGCCATGTTTATACGTTTCATCTTCAAATTATGACCTTAATAATACAATATGCTTCCCAGGCCAGTCTTTTCAGCTTTTATGGCTTCCAGTGTGACGACTGTGGAGGAGTTTTCCGCCACTGAGCATGAGAGAATGTGACTCCCAGAATATAAGGATAGTTATTGTAAGAAATATTGTTTTCGTGTTTCTAGTAGAGAGTAGCAAGATTTCAGTGCAACCTTATTCAACAACACTTTATATTTTATTCTACTTAAAGACACATGATATGGTTTTAATGTAACAATATAACAAAATAATTTTTTTGTCTCTTTTCTGGTTCACTGTTGTTTACTGAAAATTGCATCTGATAACATTGAAACATTGACATGTTATTAAAGCATTAGAATTATTATATGGATTGAGACTTAGCTTTGCTTTAAAAAAACATTAAGCCAAATATTAACACTTAGGGAATTTATTTGTTTTATTTTTTTTTAAAACAAAGATGAAACTGTCTAATAAAGCCCCATAAGTACCACCTGTGTCACCATAGGAATTTATTGGTCATGTATATCATCCTCACTCTGTGACTGTTTTGAGTAAAACCTCACTTCTGGTAAATTGCTGGATCAGCGATATTCCACATCACTTCCTGTCCAAAAGAACCCACAGGATCTCCATCGTTGGTCCACAGTCGAGCAAATCCATCAGTGGAGGCTGTGAGAATGAGCCACCTTTCAGACACTTCAACGACTTCAACACTCCCCAGAGCTCTCTCATGAACCTTCCAGCTCTGCAGCAGAGGAGGCCGGTCACAAACAGACTGTAGAAACATAAAATCTCAGATTTATGAGGATACAGCATAAGAATATACTGTATATTCTACAGAACATGCTCCTTCTCACCTGCTGCAGGATACCAAGAGCAAAACAACTGATGTCCCAAATATAAAGCCAACCTGCTGTGTCTCCAGATACCAGGATTGCGTTTTCGGCCTGATCGGAGCTCAAGACTCAGCACGCGTTCACCTGTCTGCTCTGGAGCATAGAACTGACCTGGGATGAAAAGGGGAAACTGAATTGAACTCATCAGAGGAGGCTGGTTCATAGAGGTAGAGGAGGATGATCCTCCTCTGTTTTTGAGAAACAAGGGAGAAATCGAAACATAAAAAGAGCAATTGGTTGAAATAAACCATTACCATATCTTAGTATTTGTTATAGAATAATTTTTATATCTTCTTTGGAAAAAAATAATCAGCAAATTTTCAGATTTTGCTTTAACAGCCAGACCTACAATAATAGGAGAAAAAATAGAAATAACAAAAAAGCCCTATCCATAGGTTAATTAAAGTGCTGTACAAGTCCTTCAATTCTACCACTTTAAGGCACTTCAGTGAATATATCAAATATAACTAAAATATATATTTTATTTAGGCCTTTTCCTAAATAAGTTTAATTTGTTAAGCTATAGCAGTTAGCTTGTTAGCTTAACAGTTGACTAGAAGCCCCGAAAAGCTTACCAGACAGGATGGATTTTGAACAGCGTTTAATTTATGTTTAGTGTTTTTGTGTGTTTCTGTTGCCGAGTGTTTATTATACACGCCTATACTTTGAAACTAAAAAATAATGAAACAGGCAGGTGATGAACTGTAACAGGAGTTTGATCGTTCGTTGTTTAAACACTCACAACACATTAGCCATCTCAACTTCCTGTACACCTTCAAAATAAAAGCGCTTAACTGCTCGGTTACAGGAAACATAAAATCACATGGTGCGTTTGCTGTGGCCAAAACCATAAAAGAAGATTACATCCGTTTGTCAGTTTACAGGGTACAAGGAATTTTAACCGTTGTTGTCAAAACCTGTATTTGATCATGAATATAGTGAATAAATGCCTTGTGTTGTTTAAGACCTGTGTGTTGTTTTAATTTGAATTTTCTTTAAAAAACAAAATCTTTCCACCATTCAACATTTTTTAATTCATCTGGTGTCACAAATACAATTTAAATGTAATTTTATCATCAGCCTTCTTCGGGTCTTCAGGTAAAAGAGGGATTTCGCTCAAAGTTGCATGCTAGCCTATCAGATCAATTTCAGAACAGTCTTGATTTAAATGACCAATGTTCCCTAGAGACAGATTACTAGCCTTTACTGTTCACTGTTACATCGCACATCTCTCTCTTATATCACCCTCAGGGTCAGACCTATACACTCAGAAATGCTTTCTGCCTCATGCTTTGGTCACAATGCATGAATGCCACACCACTAAACACAGGGATCTGGCAAGACACATAGTTGTGGGATGCCAGGAATGGTGCAGTCCAGAGGCCAAGTCGACGGCTAAGTCTGACTCTGGCTGTTTGTAAATCCATCTTACGGCGGCCTCATTAAAACTGATGGCTGCCTGTCAGCTGCTTCTACAGTTTCTGCAACCACTTCCCTCATAATACGAGAGCTCCTCTTTGAATTCATCCTTTTTTAATTATCTCGTATAAAACAGCCCCCCTTCCTTTATCCCTGACCCTCTCACAGTAAGTGTGCGTCTGTCCACTGATGCTCCAGAAGCAGGGACAGCCGGCCTTTGAGGAGACCAGGACACCTCTGCTTCTCAACTTCCTGCTGCCAGCTCGATGCTGCAGGAACAGGAGGGCGTCCACTGCAGGGTCCACTCTAGGTGCAAACAATCAGGAG
This sequence comes from Lophius americanus, assembly GCA_037951165.1. Taxonomy (NCBI): domain Eukaryota; kingdom Metazoa; phylum Chordata; class Actinopteri; order Lophiiformes; family Lophiidae; genus Lophius; species Lophius americanus. The sequence goes on along the minus strand of JBBDHG010000064.1, from coordinate 2,507,787 downwards.
GAAAGAAGTGATGGAAACAATAAGATTTAGATAATTATCCATCCATACATCAGCCCAAACATCTATCAATTCATACATCTATCTATCCATCTGCCCGCCCACCAACCCAGCCATCATCCATCCATCCATCCATCCATTCGTACATCTATATATCCATCCATCTGTCTGTTTGCCCATCCGTCCGTCAATCCATCCATCCATCCTTTCATCCATCCATCCACCCATCATCCATCCATCTTCTATAACTGCTACTGCTATAACTCTATAACTCATCACATAACATCCACACTAGCGGCTGATCCAGAGTCACCAATCCCTATATTGTCGGTCATTGTTGTAGGAAACCAGAGAACTGGGAGGGAACCGCCGCTTCTCTTGGGAGAACCAAGAACCTTCTTGCTTTGAAGCAACAGTGCCATCCTCTGTTCCATCACGTTGCTCATCTCCACCTCCCTTCAGTAATAAATGAAAAGTATTGGAATGCACTAATCTATTCAATTCATTAGCGAAAATAAATTTGCAGATAAAATATAAACTGAAACCTGGGTTGAACTTATAGTGGTCAAATAATGTCAGATCATGTCAAAACATAAAAAAAAGCCTCCTTCTCATCTTTCCAGTGCTGTCTGTTTTATACTGGACGAGTACTGAGAGGAATGAAGAGAGTTATTGTATTCATTTTATAACTTCATGGTGTCCTTTCAGCTTCAGTCTTCTCACCCTCGCTTTGCAGGCCCCTGCAGACGGAGCACTGATCCCTGCGTCTCCAGCCTCCAGATTATGACCTCTCCATCATGACTGGCCGTGGAAACAACGCCAAGAGCAGCGCACTGACTGACCGCCAGAATGTCTGATTTGTGGACAGCTCTGGATTTCCACGTCATGTCCGTTCTGACATACAGATCCTAGCATTGCAGCATAAACACAGATGTCAATATTAAAGTAAACCTTAAGGTTTTTGTGCTGACAGGTACTTTTTGCAGAGAACATTAAGTTCTGTTTCGTCTCCAGGCGCAGCTGTGTTCTCCAGCTTGCTGGTGTAACTCTTCGGAGATCACTTCCCACTCTGTGGCAGTTTACAAATGGTCTGAAATAACATGCAATTTTTGTGTTGCCTTGTGGAGAGCAGCTTTCTCTGAGTTACAGATTTTTTGTGTACACCTCAGGGCTACAATGTTTGTGGTATGCTATTTAAAATGTAAAAGCGATGCAGATCTCCTGTATGGGCATGGCACAGACTCTTTTGATCTCACCAGGTTAATTTTATAAATATGATGTTCGCCGTTCGCTGATATGATTTACTCACGTAAATCCAATTTTTTTTTATTTTGCCCGAAATATTTTCCAAAGGTGGATGGGAAAGAATTAATACTAAGTGTTGAGACTGTGGGCTTCAGAGGGTTAAATCGGACCGCATAGCAGACGCTAGATTAAGAGTTATTCTATAATATGAGGTGTGGAAACATGCAGGTCTGCACACCCAGAAGTTCATAGTGGTGTTAATATTGGCAGAGGAAAAACTTCATCTGGTGTTTTTGAGGCATGCATATAGCATTTATAAATGTGTAGGTGGATTTATGTTCAGAAAAGTTTTATCACATCTTCACTTATACAATGAATTTAAACAGATCGGTCCAGCTGGAGGAGAAGATTGTTCCTAAGTTCAAACCGTCTCCGGCATTCTAAAAAAAAAAAAATACAATCTACTATTTTAAATCTGCACCAGATGAGTAACTGTGGTGACAGCTGGGTTGTGTGGGACAAAATCTGTGGAAAACTCGTGGGGGCGAAAAAGTGGGCTAAGGCTACGACTTCTTAACGTGTGCATCTCAACATGGGCCAAACTTCCCAGAATCAATCAAAAAAGATGGTTATGTAACGCTGTGAACTTCTGTCTCAGTAGATGGGGTTACCGAAAAACCTGCAGGGCTTAAAGAAGACTATTAAGATGTATTATGCTGAACATCTCATTATATATCTTGTCTTCTTTGTTCAAATTAACCTTTAGGTTCTCTCTAAGTTTTATTTATAAGGTACCTGACACATTTTTTTTTTTTACCATTAGCAGTATCGTTTGAAATTTTATGCTATTTCACTTAGTTGATTACATTTATAAGCCAAAACAAGACGAGAGGTGTCATGGTTCGATTTTCATTCAGATATTTATCCTTTTATTTAACATTGAGGGTTTATTGTCATTGCTTTATTTTGTTTTGAAAGTGATTTGCTCAGTGTTGTTTAGCTTTACACTTCCTTTAATTGCCTTTATATCATCTATTTTGCTTAATGAGTCTTGTTGTTTCTTCCTCTGTGTTCCCAGTTCACTTACTGTCCCTCTCCCAGTCTTCTTCATTTCCCTGTTAAATATTTGACCATATTTGAGCGCCCATGGTGTCTTTTTCTTTTATTTATCCTCTCGTCTGATTGACATCATGTTCTCTGTGTTCCCCTGCCTGCCGTGTCTCAATGTCTCGTTACTCCGTGTATTTATGTCCGTGGTTTTCTTTCCTCTGAGCCAGTCAGTTGTTGATGTTGATCTTGAGGTCGTCACACCTACCAGACTATTTTCCCAGTTTTCGTAGCGAGTGGTTTGTATTTTGGATTTTGAATTTTCCTGAATTTTGACTCCGAACTTTGACTCCGAACTTTGACTCCGAAGCTCAGGGCTCTTTGTGGCTGCTGGGAAGAAGGCTGGCAGGCAGAGGTTTCTACATCTCAACATTTACGAATATTCACGTTTGTTTGACGGCGAGGCAAGGCGCTCTGTTGCTTTTTCTTGTTCTAAACAAACAAGTTTGTGCCTCCATTTGTCAAAACACAGATACAAACTTAAAACGCAAAATCCTTCTCCAGACGTTTATTTGACCTCCGTATTGACCCGCTCCATGGAGATAAAAAGACGTCTGTGGGAGGAGTCTAGGGTCATGCAGGTGATTTCATCTTCTCCTTGAGCATTCAAGATCTGGAGTCTTTTCCTCCCTGTCTCCACATCCAACAGTGACACTGATGAGTCAGAGTGACCCGCCACCACCTGCCTCAGAGTTGAGTTATACAAAGCACAGGAGAGGGCAGGACCGCTTTCAATGTTGGGTCCAGGTCCCCTCGCGTCATCCATCAACCAGCCACCCCCTCTTCCTCTTCCATCTTCAGCCAGATGAAGCAGAGCCAGATAATCTTTGCATCCCACCACTAAATGAGTCTGCTCAGGGAGAGGAGGGCTCGGCAGCAGGAGGGGGAAGTTGCCATGTTCTGGGATTCGACCCAGCTGCTGGCAGGGGAAGTGAAGGGAGATGGTTTTCAGGCAGTAATGGCTAGGAATGTCCCAAATCCTCAGCTCCTGCCAAAGAACACTCAGAAAGTAAAATGTTCTCTGTTGCGTGTCAGGAAAAAAAAGTAACAACACCCACATTTATTTTCTTCCTTAATGACTCACATAATCTCTGGAGTAGCTGAAGATCTGCTCGACAGGTTGGTAGATGACAAGATCTAAAACACAGCTGCTGTGGCCCAGCAGTGTCGCTACGGGACGTGTGGTCACAAACCGAGTCCAGAGTCTGACTGCATGGTCAGAACCTCCTGTGACCATCAGCTGCAGGGAAGCATTGTAGTCAAAACATGTAGTTCCCTGCAGTGAGACAAAAAGATGGTCCAGATAGAAGCTCACGTGAACAGAGACTTCATGGGGCTTTAAAACAATTCCAATAATACAAATGAGGTAAGCTGGTCATCTGGGTTTGGGTTTATTTAAGGGCAGTTTGATAGTTAAAATGTCCACACAGTTCCTTGGAGTGTAAAATTAGTATGCTGGGTAAATAACAGGAAGCATTTCCACCCACTTCATGTGTAACGTTTCTCCAGGGTTGGTGGTACCTCTGCCTGCTGCGTGGGATCACATTTTAGAAACCCTGACTGGACTCACGTCTCATTTTTGTTCCTCTAGATGTTGGGGATAATTCTCAGAATGAGTTACGTGGCATGTGTGTCCAGTCTTTCTACAACTGTAGTTTTCCAGTGGCGTGGAAGTGAACTTTCAAACCTTGAGTCAGTGTCACCCCGACCAGAGCAGTGTGACCCAAACGGTTTGACCTCAAATCACATCAAAAGCGGATAAGAGAAAAATAAACACACGCAGTTTATTGAGGAGCCAATGAATGGAAATGTACTTCTACTGCATAAAATATTCCTAATGGCTATTAAACACATTGATATGCTTAGCTGTCATCTACTAATGACACGGTAACCATACCAACGCCAGATAGGTCAAAACTACAACACGGCAACAGTTACCTGCTTAAAATCGCCAGATATAAGGCTGCTGTTCCAGCGCCACGTTCATGCAGACCACAGATGTGGTGTCACTTTCGGATGAGGTCATGATGATGTTGGCGCCAGAATCAAACATCACTCTGTTGATGGGCTCCCGGTGGATGCTGGGGATGTGACGGTACGAGACCACCTGGCTGTGTTTTCCGAGGTCCTGTTGACATGATGGATAACTATAAATGTTCAGGTTTGTGAAAACTGGACTTTAAGTTGCAAGCGTTAAACTATAAGAAATAAAACATTACATTCAATGTCCTGCTCAACTGTTTGGTTGAGCTCATTTTGAGTCACTATTTCTTCTTGACAAATGTGACTGGACATGTTTATAATATGACCCAGGGGGAGCATATATATGCTAAACAATAAGGGGCCAAGGACAGAACCATGTGGGATACCATAGGTAAACAGGGCCACCAAAGAACATTAACCTTTGATATTTAGAAAGTTGATAAGTAGGATTTATGTGTCATATTAAAACATTTGAGGACTTTCTAAATAGAATTATGGAACCTGGGGTCAAATGGTTTTCCAAAAACGTCCTATACCAAACAATTTGTGTAGAGTGTCTAAGATTTTACATTGATAAATGTCCTGAAGAAATAAAATACGTAAAGAAATTTTTCTTTTTTTTCAATTTTCTCTTTTTTCTTGCTTGGGATTTTATTAACTCAGTTGTGTCAACCAGACAAAGAAACACTCAGATCGAACAAATATGAAAAGGATTAAAGCAGTGGTTATTACTAAACGCTTTCAAATAAATGTCACCAAACTTTCTTAACTAAGTACTACTACAACAAACACTTATGATGAATTAAATAAAAAACTAGGGCTATGATGTCGTCCCTGATGGTAACTTTACTGGACACAATTATGTCAATGATTTTCCAAAATATTTCTATATTTCATCAATGTAATGAAACATCCCTGATAAAATTCTCAAATAAGCAATTATTTAGTTCCTTTAACTTAAAAGAGTCATGGAATGCAGACGGCGGCCATCTTTGGGCCTCTGCAGTGATCAGATATTGAGCTCAGAAATTCAATAGAAACGGCGAGTCTTACTGGGAAAAAGATCCGCTGTAGGCGGTTCTCTGTCTGGGACGGATTCTTGAAAAGACCCCTAGTTGGTCTCAGGAACCACATGAGGTGGACTCCTCCTTTCTCGTCCCCCAGCAGGAGCAGCGAGGGTCGCTCTGGATGCTTGGAGGGAAGAACTGCACAGATTAAAGGAATGATTTCACTGATTTCCGATTAAATCTGTCCTGTTGAAGGAATGTGTTCGTACCTGAACATCATACCAGTAACAAAGAGCAGTGGGGACACGACCAAACCCTTGGCGTAATGATGAAACCAAGAATTGGAAGATTTAGATTTTGTATAGTAATGAAGCGATTATTACATTATTTCATAAATTATGCAGATTATAACCTTAATTAGTGATCAGGAAGAAAATAATATACCAAACAAGTGGATATCCTCGAACACATTCACCGTGGAGACATTGAGAAAGTGCAAGTCTTTGCAGTTGGTTGCTATGGCAACTTTGTGGACGTTGCCCATGTAGACGGCATCAGAAGTCCATCCCCTGAATCTCTTGGTGTAGGCCACTTCCTCTGCTGGACCTCCAGCCAGCTGGATTAAAATTATATAAAATATAAAAGCATCAGTGTGTGAGCAGGTGAGGTGTGATGGTGTAATGAGGTCACTCACCCCGAGACTCTTACTGATGTGGAGGCCGCCGCTCCAGACACCGATCTGACCCCCTTTACTGACACCGATGTAGCGGAGTGGAGGAGGATGGGAAACTGCGACCACACGTACTGTTGGCTCCTGCTGCAGAGGAAGCAGCACAAGTATATTTACTTTCTGTCAGGAACTCCTCAACGTTGTAAAAACTGTGCAATACTCTATCCTGTGTGTAATATCTTCATCATCTGTGCATGTATGACATCCGTCGTCAGGGCATTATGATTGCTCTGTATGACAGCTGTTAATAGTGTTCAATCCTGCAACGCTTCATTTATAGACTCTTATTTCCACTGCATGCAACAAACTAAGAGCAGATATACATTTAAATGTATTTTTAAATGATTATTTTCATCTTATATTCTCTTATCTTAAAGGTTTGGGGTAATAAAAGTATTCATTTTAGAAAAATATGCAGAGGCTGAATATAGAAAAGGGCGCATGTTGGCGTAGTGGGAACAAAGTGATCTCCAAGACTTGATCACATGATCATTTCACAGAAAAAACTGTCCGATAGATCGCTTTTGACTAGGAGCGGTAACCTATTGGCCATGACATTAAAGCTACAGTTATAATATAACATTTATTTACCTACCTACCTACCTACCTACCTACCTACCTACCTACCTACCTACCTACCTACCTACCTTCTTACCTACCTACCTACCTACCTACCTACCTTCTTACCTACCTACCTACCTACCTACCTACCTACCTACCTACCTACCTACCTTCTTACCTACCTACCTACCTACCTACCTTCTTACCTACCTACCTACCTACCTACCTACCTACCTTCTTACCTACCTACCTACCTACCTACCTTCTTACCTACCTACCTACCTACCTACCTACCTACCTACCTTCTTACCTACCTACCTACCTACCTACCTTCTTACCTACCTACCTACCTACCTACCTACCTACCTACCTACCTACCTACCTACCTACCTTCTTACCTACCTACCTACCTACCTACCTACCTACCTACCTACCTTCTTACCTACCTACCTACCTACCTACCTACCTACTTACCTACCTTCTTACCTACCTATCCACCTATCCACTCACCTACCTACCTACCTGCCTACCTTTCTTACCTACCTACCTACCTATCAACCGACCTACCTACCTACCTAACTACCGACCTACCTGCCTACCTTCTTATCTACCTATCCACTCGCCTACCCACCTACCGACCTACCCACATACCCATCCACAAACCTACATATTTGTTTGTTTGTTTAATAAATAAGGATATAATGATGAATGTTAGTTTGAGAGACTGTGTCCTTATTGACCACATGCATTCACTTTAAATAGGGTTAGTTTGGGTGAAGGTCAGGTTTGATTTGGTTTTAATTAGTGAACAAGGGTTTTGTTTAATTATATTTAAATGCCAAGACAACAAGTAACTCAACAGTTTAAAAAAATTATTTGAGATGTCAAGAAAACGCGGTTTCAATCTGTCTCTTCTCACTCTTCTCACTTTATTTTGGTGACCTCTTCAGGCCCTTCAGGGTTGAATTATCCTACAGAAGATTTCTTCTCATCTGACCCGGTGTAGTCCGGTGGACACTACCTTGTTGTGGGAACAGTGTGTGAACTGCATGTTGGTGTCCTGCAGAGCTGCTGTGGGGATGGAGGCCCGTTCTCTGTCAGTGTACTCAGAGTGAAGGTAGGAACATAACTGCTGCCACGTCAGCTGACATGCAATATAGATGAATTAGTCATGATGTGAAGGTCAAAAGATCAAAGTGGCTTCAGTTTCCTTACATCTATATGCTTCTTTTTCAGGAACACTTTATTATACTGATTGAAGAATCCCTCCATCCAAGAGTCTTCCATATCTGGACCTATAACTGACCTCAGAACCTCCTGAAACTCCTCCATATTCATTCCCCGCTCTTCATTCCCTCCTGCCTTCTTACCAGTTCTTCTCCTCAGTCTCTCTTCCTGCTTCTGTTCTCCAGCTCGGATAAACTCATTTCTCAGGAGCTGCAGGTGTCTGGGACTCAGTTTCTCTGCAGGACTGACTCCACAGGCCGGATCCCTGCAAAGAGGAGTGCAATGATGAGTTTGAGGAAGAATTCATCTGTAAAAAAACGTTTTCTCTTATTCAACAAGTGAACATTAATTGTTTTTCAGGCCAGACTGGAATCAGGAACCTCTTTTAAGGCTGACGGAAAATCATTCCGCATCCTGAGTGTTCACAATTTTCGCAATTTGGTGTATCTTCTAATATTGCTAGAATTTATGGAATTTTGTGACACTCAGATGCAGATTACAATTCCCATTTTTCTTTTATACATTTTATCAAATCAAGAATGAATGGAGCGCCTCCATGTGGCAGCAGTGGGAAAACACAACAATATCTTCTCTAGATAAATAAAAAAAACATATATATGAACATAGCAAATATAATGGTGGATTTAAATACGTATGCATTAAATGTTGTGAAGGGGGAATCAGTGACTGGAGGAATGGTTTAGATCTGGGGAGATATGTTTCAAATAATTAATATTTATTCAAATTTTTGTTATTAAACGTTTTCAATAACAAACAGGCTTTTTTTTTCTTTGTTAAACAGACAATGGTATACCAATAATTCAAAGCAGCGAAAACACAAAAATAGAATTAAATAGAATTAAAAAGAATTAAAATTAAATTAAATTAAATTGAACTAAATAAAATAAAATTAAATAAAATTAAAATTAAAAATGTAATTTAATAGAAAAAAATAATAATTAAAACCCCACCTTGAAGTTAATTAAAATGACTTACCAGGGGGGTTAATCAACATATAATGTAAGTAATTCTGCTATTCAGACATTTTAAAGATTAAGAAAAAAATTTGAAATAATTTTGAATGAAACAACTTCTATCAATCTAACCTTTAAATATTCAAAATAATTAATTGAAATAAGTACTGAAATCTTAAAACATGTGTAGAATTTGTATTATTTCAAAAAATGTTCACCGCCTTTTTTTGCTCCATTTCATGTTCATCAAACTCCTTATCTTTGAGTAATTTAAATTTGTTTCCGAATTATGTAACTGGTATTTAAATATAGTTAAAACTCATAAATTTGGGGAACTTAAAATGGGACGTTCAAATTAATTGACTGGAATAAGATATGAAAACTTTGCTCGAAGTTTCTAATAATATAAAAATATTGAGTAACAATAGCATCTGCTGCCTTTTAAAATGTACACAATTTGATTTTTACGGACTTATTGCCAAAATAAAAGTTTTTATAACTCTGTAGTTGCAAAATCTCTTTTTTGGGTAAAACTAATGACGTAATTTAATAATGTACTCTTAATGCTGTTATTAAATGGCAGATATAAAATAAAACTGACATGCAATATAGATGAATTAGTACAGAAATGTCCTTGTAATCAATCCGCTATGTTAAGAGTATTTTAGATTTATGAAAATAACTAATAAATGAATGACTTAAGGGTTAGGGTTACAAAAAATATATTTTTGAATTCAAGAGGACCTAAAAATTGTATCACACGTAGTTAAACATTACAAGGTGATTGGTTACAACGTAAGTTTTGAGTATTCTTAATTTATTCAGTTTTAAAGTGCAGGAATCGACCCGAGATGATCAAATCTAAATCATTTACCAGTTCCCCGTGGTATCAGTGAACTTAACGCTTTGTGCACGAATTAATTGTAGTTATACAATCAGCTATTGTATAATGAGAATTATATACCAGCCTACATGTCACATTTAAGATGAATTAACTTTTTTTTTAAGCAATAAGATGTTATAAAGAGTTATTCACCAGTGAATGTGAAGATAAAGATGAATAAAAGTGTGAAATAAAAGTGTGACACTCACCAAATCCTTCTGTGTGGCACCCATGGATGTTTGTTGTTCCTTAAAGTAGTCATATTGATAACTGATGATATACTGAAAACTCTAAATGTCATTTCTTTATGCCGTCTGGTGAAAAAGAGGAGAGCTAAACGAGCAACGATAGCTTCTTTTCTTAAGCATTTGTCAGTCTTTTAACTAATGCAGATAATTATTGCTAGGAATCCCACGTCACTTTTGCTTCACACTCCAATGAGCGTGAACTTTCCAAACGGCCTACAACAAAGTCTAATGAATGCAGTGACGTCCCAGTGGGGTCTGGTCTGAGGGGCCACCTACTCTCATATTAAACCTACCTTATATACTAGTAACTGCCTCAGTTATCTATTTAATTCATCTAAAATATGATTTAACAACCTCTGATGGACACCAGAGGTTGTTAAACTTTTTGAAGGTAATTGTTACCATGTCATTTGAAAGAAAAGTGGAACTTTGAACTCTGCCTTCAATCAAGTGTCAAAGATTTCTCTCCAAATTTGCAGGCAGTCAGGGGAAAACAGAAAAATAAAATAAGACTTTGTGTAATTATAATAGGTTCAGTTAATGAAGATAAGTGAAGAATGAAAGACTGGGAAAGAGTAGTAGTGGACGTTAGGGTCAGAGAGAGCACAACAGAAGAGATGTTTGCTTTGAGGATGCTGGTGGAGAAAGATATTGAAGGCCAGAAGAAGTTGTATTGTGTCTTTGCGGATTTAGAGAAAACATACGACACACTGTCCAGGGAGGAATTGTGGGATTGCATGAAGAAGTATGGAGTGGCAGAGAAGTATGTGAGAGTGGTACAGGATAGATATGAGAGCAGTATGACAGTGGTAAGGTGTGCAGAGGGAGTGGCTGATGGTTTCAAGGAGGATGTGTAACTGCATTAAGGATGGGCTCTGAGCTCCTTCTTGTTTGCTATTTTATAGACCTGCTGACAGACGGGGGCAGGCAGGAGTCTCCATGGACTGGGATGATTGCGGATGACATTATGCTAGGCGGTGAGGGCAGGGAGCATGTGGAATAAGACCTGGAGAGGTGTAAGTATGCTCTGGAGAGAAGAGGAATGAAGGTCAGTGGCAGCTGGACAGAATACATGTGTGTGAATGAAAGCGAGGCAGGTGGAAGGGTGAGGATGCAAGGAGCAGAGGTGGAGAAGATGCAGATGTTTTAGAGCTTGGGGTCAACTGCTCAGAGAAACAGTTGTGTGGAAAAGAGGCGAAGAAGCGAGTGCACGCAGGATGGAGTAGAGTGTCAATTTTAGAGTTATTTCTGATAGAAGAGTAGCAGAAAGAGTGAATGGAAAGGTTTAAAAGGTGGTAAAGCGAGCAGCTACGGAGGCAAAGCTGGGAGTGGCAGATTTGACGATGTTTAGATTTATTTTTTAAAAGAAAACTTTCCTTAAAACTACTTTAAACTTTTCAGACGAGAGAAGAGAAAAGAGAAAGAAAAGAAAAAAAATCAATATTGCAGTTTTACCCGTGACTGCCCCCTAGAGGCCATGGCAGAAATACTTGTTATTACCAGACGGGCCACTAGATGGCAGCAAAGAAGCGCGTTAATGCCAGCGCGGCAGATCTGACTTGACCTGAAGTATTTTAATGTGCACAAAACATCTGTTCATATATCTATTCTCACTTATAGATCAGGCTGGCGCTATTTATTTAAACTCGATTTTAAGAATCTATTGTTATTAACCATTTATTCTCCTGGGAGTACCTTTCCATTTTATGCCCAGAAACTCCACAAAATCCCCACGACAGCGGCAGCAGCGCATTACCTCCCGCTCAGTAATTATACACCCGTGACACGCCTCCTCCTCTCCTCCTCTCCTCCTCCTCATTTCCCCCTTCTCCTCTCTATGGGACATGGAAATATACTTCCTCAGCCCTGCCCTGTTTGCCTCACTAAGGGGGCAGTGAGGATGCCAAGGCTCGGCAGTGCTGCTTTTTCATTCCTTTGTTCGACTTTATTGATTTAGTCTTTTTTTTTTAAATATTTTAATTGCTTTTGTCTGTTTTTTGCCATGTTGCGGGTTGTTGTGGAATCAGCTAAAGGTCTGCCTAAAAAGAAAGTTGGGAGTCCTGATCCCATTGCCTCTGTGATTTTTAAAGGTAAGGTTCATGACTACATGTTTACATGTTTTAAAAGTTATCAACAAAAACTTTTCCTTTTAAATAAATGGCATGTTTAGAGTCACTGTTTCTATTATTCAATCATATCTTAATATTTATAATTATTCTTTGATGTAGTTTGTTATGTGGTAGTCGTGCCATAAACATTACTGTAGTGCTCTTATTTAGCTTTCTTGTAGCTTATTTGTGTATTTATTGGAATTCCAATTGTTCATTTCAGACAATTGTATAGATCCTTGAAGGGCAATCAATTTGTAGCTCACACAATCAACAAACAAGGGATTATTAAAACGCGTAACATAAACAAAAATTGAGGTAACATAAACAAAAATGGGACAGCACAAAAGGACAAGATAAAGAAAACAATAAAGAAAAGCAACAGTTAAATATTTTTTATAAGTAAGGTAGTTACACACTTGATAAACTATGTCTACAATAAAATATGTCATAATAATCGTCTAGTATCGTCTGCATTCAGCAACTTTAATAGCAGAAGGAATGACCGTTTAAATGCAGGATGTGCCTTGATGCTAAATGAACATTCTTAATACTCCCCTTAAGACCATTCCAACATGTCGCAGCATTTTTTGCACTATGCAAAATAAGCTGGGAACAAGGTTAAAACCTGTTGGATGCAGCCTGTAAACATGATCTTAGGCAGGAAAAAAGGAAGGGTGTAATAAGTTTAGAATAAGATAAGGAATTTGCTTTCAGTTGCTACGTTAAACTTATGATAATTCAACAAACTGGATGGAATTTTTCTGCAGTGGAAATAATCCAGGTAATCACCCTTAGTTGCTTTCAGCTGTTTTCTTTGTGCTGGTGTCCTCATCATCATCATCAGCCACAGGTGTGGCAGTCTTTTCCACTCCTTGTTCCCTGTAAAATGAAGAACTGAAGCTCTACCAATTGAATTCGTACCGTAAAATACGCAAAGCTGAAGCTAAAAGCAAAGATGAATCCAGCAGTGGATTAATTAGTGGGTTGGTGCTTTATCCTCACAGAAATCATGTGTTTATGTAGTATTTTCATTGTGAAGAATGAGCTTGTGTTTTTAGCTGTATGTGAGTGTCGATAAGCATTCACAAAAAGGATTTCCCTTCCAGATGAGAAGAAGAAAACAAAGTCTGTTGACAGTGAGGTGAATCCTGTGTGGAATGAGGTAAATCACACAAACATGATTCAACTGAAAGCTAGCATAGCTCACACCATCTCTTAAGGATGGCAGGTATAATTGATTCACGTTAGCACAGTTCTTATACATCACATGGTCCATGCATACTTTATATGATCATCAGATGACATACACTGAGTATGGGTGACTGAGTTGGATGAGTTTGCCTCAGAACTACCCGAGTTGACCAATCGTCCTTGAAATGCTCCTATCAAACAAAGATTTGCTTCTTCAGCATTAAATGCCGCATTGAGTGGACTGCGTGTCCTTCATCTTGTCTTGCAGGTGCTCGAGTTCGATCTGAAGGGATCCCCATTGGACTCCACCTCCTTCATAGACGTGGTGGTGAAAGACTATGAAACTATCGGCAGAAATATGTAAGTGCCATGCGGCCTCCTCATTGTTAGCCTCTGCTCTATGCAACAGATGGGTCAGTGATGAAGGACGACTATGTCACCTTTCTGAATCAGCGTAGACTTGTTTTTGTCTGTATGGCACTCAGTGGAGCACAAATTCTGCTCAAGCCCAACTGATAGCCCAAAATTTTTGTCTGGATCCACAGTCCAATTATTATATCCCTGTGTCCGCCGCAGACCTTTTGTGTTTACACCATTTTGTGGAAAACATTTTCTGATCCGTTACATGCCAACCGTGATTCCATTTGGTGTCTAAATTTAGCTGATATGATTTGACATAAGGAAATCTGTGTTGTTTTATTCCTGAGGTCAGGAAAATGAGTTAACTGTGTTTATCTTCATTATTGAGTCACTGTCGGATCTTATCTTAGAGTATATTGCTGATTTGAAAGAAATAGTTGGTTGAGTCGGTATGTACTGTTCGAGATTATGATGATTCCGATTTAATTTAAGAAGTTCATTCAGGGGGATTGCTTCTGCCATGCAGGGGATTGGGTTTCTTTGCAGTCAGTGATGCCAGCATCGGCCTAGTTTAGTGACACATCCTTTTTGCCAGATTTAATCCATTCTGCAGTTTTTGTGTAATACTGCAAAACGTATTCTCCTCTTACGTGTAGGAATATCCTGTTGTTATCCTGTAAGTTGTGTTCTTAGACTACGGGCAGTGCAACACAAGTTATGATAAGACCAGTCTCGCGCTGCTTCACCTGTGCCTTGGTTGCAGAATAATTATTTGAACATGCCAAACATGTCAGCACCTGCCAGGTAAAATACACATACCATTATCTGAACTTGGGCAGTTATATGCAAGCAGAGTGAGTCAGATATTTTGAAAGGGCTCCAGTGTTTCGGTGGTGTTTCAGGCTGCCTCTAACCACTCACACTGCTGGCCCTGCAGAAACTTGCTGGCTGTGTGGGACGAACGCTTGGGCAACAGCAGAAAGATGAATTGCCGTTTGTTTTCACTCCCCCGGGAATTTGTGAGGCAAATACCTGATGTTGCAGTCATTTGTGTGAGGACAAGTGCCGAAAGGCAAGATTATTTAATCTTAAAGCGTCCGATTAAAGCTAGAGGCGCATGTGGGAATAATCTGGGCCGCTAAAAAAAATGTGTCTTCAATTTCAATGAACACTGTGACGAAGCTCTTGTCTGTAAAAAGAAAAACATAAACGCAGCTGAAAAGGGAAGGCTGTAAACTTTATTCCCTGTTCATTTATACGTTTCCCCAGCACATGGGGCAGTCTAACTGAGGGAGGGGCTTTTTTTTCAGCATGAGATAGATTGATTCAAGTATTCCACTGGCCCGTCTGACACACTCCCTTAAGATCTACACAGCGGCAGCAGAAAAGGGATCTCAGGTTTCCAGCTGTTGTTATGGGTCATTCCTGTTGTTATGGCGACATAAGGGGGAACAAACACAATCTGTTTCTTACTGAATTAAGTAGATTTTAGGAAGGAGTCAGACTGTGAAACTATGCTCCTGCGTAAAAACAGCAGCACAGTCTTCATCATGTGAATGGAGAATGTAATTATCTCAATACTGAGCATCATGAGTTTAATGAAGGACTATATGTCTCATTCCCTTCACAAATTCTTAGAGGAAATCATGGCCCGAAATCTTTTTGAGACGGAAGATCAACCCAGATCCATCCTCGGACTAAGGTCTTAGAGATTATGAAGTTTCAAAAAGCCCCATGAACTAGTTTTTGGGTTAATCGTGTCCACACAAAGGACCTGCGGCGGCAGTTGCGATAACCATCCCTGACTTTTCGTGGATAAAATGTATTTTTTGCTTGGTGCAGGCTTTACTTCTGGTGTGTCCATGTTGGCAAACAATGACATCACAAAAACGGATTAAGTCACAAGGGATTACCCACCCACACAGTTACCCAAGTACGGGTGGAAGTTGTCTATTTATTATTGTATTCACGGTATCTGGTGATGGAGTCTTTTTAATCCACTCCTTGCCATGAAATTACACTAAAGATACATTGTTTGGGCCTCCCACACTACCTGTGAAAGTGGAGCAATTGTGATACCTCTCCTTTCACAGATGATGCAGCTCATCGCAGATCTGTTACTAGGTTGTGAAGATCAGACGTCACAGTTCCTGGATTATTGCTCTCAGGGGTTTCCAGCACTGCTGGAAGATGTTAGACAGAACCGATGAAATATTTGTATATAAATAGATACTGATGTCTTGTATTTAAGACAGGAAATGTTTGGAATGTCAAATATCATTTCAAGCAATAATAATAATATAAGTATTTTCCCTGGCTTTTTGCATATTTTTTTCTATTCCACATGTTCATCTGCAAGAAATTTAAAGAAATTAACTATTTAAGTAGGCCTTTGTCATGCTGGTATTAATATCAGAATGTAGAAATGTCTTCCTACACTTGATGTGTCATTATTCTAATGTGACAATTAGTTTTTAAAAAAAACACTCAAACAGTCGCACGCAAATTTGGGACAAAGCCCACAACAGTTTGTTGAGGAACTAGTTTTTCAAGTCTTTGTACTTTTGAGTGTTGATTTTTTTTGTTTAATAGCCCAATAGCAGTGTTGCTTTAGAGAAGACAATGTTGTGTGTTAATCAAGCTCAGACTCGGATATCAAACTATTGGCTGGAGTTCCATTATGGCACCTTGTGGGATCCTGACAGCCCACTGAGGATGAATCCTGCGTTTTGGTTGAGAGTAAAATACTTCATTAAGACTAGATGATTTGTTGTGGTATTTGATAAACAGTCAAGGTTCCCAGAGGATGAACTGTGGAAGTCACTTTGGTGCTCCTTCCATCATCAGGTCCATATTTACATTCTCCACAAACTCAGTTTTTCCTCTTAACCTCATGTCATCAGCTCTAGCTGACGTTCAGTGCAAATCATAACCCCGAAAAGTCTGGGATATTACGGAATCATCATTGTAGCGGATTTAATACAAAAGGCGCTGGTCCAGTTTTGTTATAGCAAGTGGTGGCACACATTATTTTAGCTGAACCCATATAAATGTATATGTCTATCTACAGAATGGTATAAAGATGTAATCTTTATTTTAGATAGAGAACTGTACGATCTCTTCTCTGTCCGTCTGGATTATTAATCACTCACTCAGTCACTCAGTCACTCACTCACTCACTCACTCACTCACTCACTCACTCACTCACACAGAAAGGCCTCGGGTTAGGATTCTAACCCGGAGCCTTTGTTCTGTGAGGTGACTGTGCTAACCACCATTCCATCACACTGCCAAAATTAAACAACAACAAAGTTGTGACGAGTCTTTACATGCAGGCAGGATTGTCTGTGGGGATTGAATGGGACCGATTTTTTTCTCTTACTATTTACAATTGACAGAAATGAACTTACTTTAAACTTGGGCAGTACATTAGAAAATTAAATTCAAAAAGTATTTAGGATTTAATAACTCATTATAAGCATTAAATAAGCCTGATTAAAACACCTAACAAAAATGTGGTGTCGATCATTTTTTAACTGAATAACTTCTGCAGCAGGTTCGGGGTGGTACCACGGCCCGTCGGGCTGTAAAATCATATCATCATATATAGGGCCACTCAGCCCATTCTTTTTGGATGCCTTTATCTCAAGCAGGGAACTGTGCGAGGAAAAACTCATCTTAAACATGAGTTTAGTCAGAGCCAAGCTAAAGCCAGATTGTGCTGGTGTTATCTCCAAGAGGCTACTGGAAAAGTTTGGGCGACCCATTTCTACCGCGATCCTAATGCATTCAGAGGAGGCTGCATACCAGCTTTATGTCGTCACTGCCTCCTCAGAGAAACCCCGTGTCAGCCACCTCCCTGGTGGAGAACACCGCCAAAACAATAACACTAAATCCAATCTCCTCCCAACTAAACTCCATTCAAGGTTTTTCCACACTGACTCAACTTTTAGGTGAAGCTCTTACTTGATTTCCTGCTTAGATCTCAAGCTCATACTTGGATATATGCTTATTTTTAACACTTTGTCCTTGAGGTCAATGGAAAAGTTATTCCTGAAGGAAATCGAAATTATAATGTGTCGTCTTTTACTTTTGCTTAAGGAATTTTCCACCTAGGCGTTTTCCATGCAGGTGAAGTAAACATTATGTGGAGGGGGGTGGGGGGGAACAACGCAAATTTTGAAAACCTTATCTTTCAAGCCTCTGCTGGGAGCAGCTGATTCTGAGCTGCGAGGGTTTCATTTTAATCTACTGCCCACTGAAGATTTCTGCCTTGGGAAAATTCCTCCAGGAAGGAATTCTGCCAAAGGAGTATGACTCAGTCCCCCCAAAGAATGGTAGGGTTTACATAATGGACTTCACGTCTGCTGCCTTTCATTACTCTGGACTCGGTACAGAGAAGATGATTTAATACAGACAAACATGCGCTAAGCAGCCGGATCACTAAGTAAACTTTGTTGAAACAAATGCAAATTCAAGTGATTCAATTCAACACATTTTCACTCAGGCTTGACTCAAATATTTTATCATTTTCTAAGATACAGTTTTTGATGCTTTTGACTTTATTGCATTAAACGATAAATTGATCCGTCAAAATAATTGTCGGTATAAGGGCGCATTCACGAAGATGGGATTTAATACAGGACTGCATCTCTTTTAACCCGTGTCTCTACTAAACAGGAAATGGTGTCTGTATGCTGCAAATATCTCAAACATCTAGGCTTCTTACATTTCTAAAACTATAATTTCATGTCTGAGTTTCTGGCCGTACGCCATGACGCACAATGATCATTCTTTCAAATTCAACTTTGTTTTCAAGGCGCTCTTCTTTAGAACGGCTAACTCACCCTTTATTTCCATGAGATCTGTTTGACTCGTCAATGAGGACCTTCAGCTGAAACGGGCTGGACTTTGTTTTCCTATAGGTCCCAAAGACCACACCATAGCCATAACGACATTTCAGCTGTTTTAAAGGACAATGTTGTAGAATCTCTTTGTGATTTTCATGGCTACATACTTTATATCTCTAACCTAAGATGCTATGAGAGGAATGTCAACATGAGTTAAAGCATAAACCCACGCACCTGTAACAATATTAACTTTATCCATTTCCTTGAGAGAGGTTGGATAAGTTACATAGTTTCCATCCTTCAGGTCATTGAAATGTTAATGATTATTTAATTAAAGTAAATGCTTGACTCGGACGTTGCGTGATACAGACGCCGTTGGTGTTGTTGTTTTGATAAAGCTCCTAAGATTTCCAGCTATTTTGATTATCTAATACCAGGTACTGAGGTTTTGCCAGGTGACTTTGTCTAATGAACTTGTAAGGCTGTTCATATTCTCCTGTGATTACTGCAAATAAAAAAAGTAAGGGGTGAATTTTATTATGTCTAAAAGACCCTCAGAGGAGAAGAAATAGATTTATTCAGAG
Source organism: Lophius americanus (assembly GCA_037951165.1). Lineage (NCBI taxonomy): Eukaryota > Metazoa > Chordata > Actinopteri > Lophiiformes > Lophiidae > Lophius > Lophius americanus. Next base: position 2,488,729 of record JBBDHG010000064.1, on the reverse strand, counting down.
TCCTTGTCAGACAGCTGCCGATGACGTACAGACCCTGAGTCAGTGGCTGGTGGCTCCTGTGTGCTGTTGATCATATGCTGGCTCATTGGGCGGTTTGTTTGTCTGCTAAGGAAGGGTTTGTTAGCTCTGGGTGGTGACCTTGTGTATGCCCATGCGGTGAATGTAACTCCATTCAGCACATGGATAACGCACTTAATGTCTGCTTGGTTCCGTCGCATGATTGATGAGACGTTGGCAGTCTGAGCTCTTATAAAAACTGATAGGAGCAATGAATGTCTTTGTGTGTTTTATGTTGCTTTCTGTGCTTTATTTTCTGAAACAGATTCCTAGGGTCGGCCAAAATCTCTTTGAGAGAACTTTGCTCTGGTCAGGTGAGATCCCTGCCGTCCAGAAACGTCTCGCTGGTCAGTGAAAGTGGGCAGAACATCGGAGTGAGTTTCTTTCTTTGTTGATCAACAAACACATGAAACCTGAAGCCTGCCTACCTCCCAAATAATGACCTAACAGATAAGCTCACTATTTGATTCCAGGCGACAATCAACCTCATGATTGGCTATGATCCTCCTGCCAATGCTGCCCAAAACCTCAATGACCCTCAGGCGGGAGATGCTGCAGTTGATGGTGGTATGTTTGATTAATCCTAAATGGTGCAGTAGCGAGTTATGTCGGGTATTTGATCCCTTATGATATGTTCCATTCTGCCGATTAGGTGGTGGCGAGGAGTATGATGGAACTCCCACAGGTGTGGGACAAAGTGGCCTTGCAGGGACCCCCCTATCCCCTGGGGTGCCTGCTAACCTCCGCAGGCAGGTGGCGAGGGCACAGAGTCGCCATCGACTCGCCAATAAACCTCAGGACTTCCAGGTCAGTTTGATGGCAACTGCTGCACACATCTACAGTATATCTATAATAATTACTAGTGAAAAACGGTAGAATGGTCTTAAACTGAATTTCATTTTCATTTTTGGGCAGTAAGTGCACAGAAACTCAGCTTAAATAGCATAAATACATAGTTAATTATTTCTAAACCCAGAACTCGCTATAGGAAAAATATTTTTCATCTGAGGAGGCCTCAGGAACCCCAGGATGAGCTGGAGAGGGTTGCTGGGCAGAGGGACATCTAGAGGATCTTGCATGCTGCCACCATGAGCTGAAGAAAGTGAATGAATGATCAGTGGTTCAGGATTATTCCTTACTTAGGTTTAATTCATATTTGACATATTAATGAATGAATGAATTAAGTCCTTTATTTCAAACGTGTAAAAAAATAACATTTAAATTAGCAAAAGTTAATATAGCCTAATGCATGAACTAAATTAATAAATAATTAAATAATAAATAATACTAAGCAAAAATGAATTGGTTAATTTATAAACCCACCCCTTCTCCATTCTTATTCAAGTAATAATTCTTCATATGCGTCATATGCTTCCGGTTTAATCATAACTTATGAGAGTGTATATAGGAGGTGCACCATATGCATGTACTGTATATATGATGTCATCTATAGTTTGAAAATGTAACGACACAAGAAGCTGGGGTGGAAAAACCCTGAAAGCGCTTGGCTTTAGCAAATTGAATCCACACACAATCCACACAAGGAGTCAGCCTTGGGCCCTGAAGTCCTTCAACAAACAAACATAAAACATATAATGGACTGAACGGCGCTTACAAAGTTTTATTTTCACTTTGTAAATGTCATTCAATTCAAAAAAAAAAAAAAAAGCACGGCGGGGAAGACGGAGGGTTCATTCATTTCCACAGGTGAGAATACATTCACATTACCTGAGGCCGACCAGCCTCCTCTCATCCACTGCAGTCCTTCAAATTAAGGGCACTTAAAATGCCTCGCTCATCACGTGTTCCAACCACTCAATAAGAGGTTAAAATGTCTTCAGATGGCTCATATGTGTAGATGATGCCATAAAAAACTGTGCTCTCACTAGGAATTTGTGCAATATTTGCTTATTCTCTGCATTATTGTACCATTTAATGCTACTACCAGTTTATTATATATGCGAGTTGTTTTGGGTCTCTTTTAAATCGACTTACCTTGCACTTTTCTATTCTTTTCGTACCACTGAGAAGAGATGACGTTATCGTTGTACGGCTGTGCAACGATAATAAAGGCTATTCCATTCTAGGTGCAAAAGAGTGCAGCATTTGCCTTTCTTTCACTGTGTATACTTAGTCATCCCGGAATGCCTGCGGTTGATGAGCATTTCACAAGGAAACATGATTCATTCTTTTCGTCACACAAGGACTGGTGGCTAATTTCATTCATTGTTTGTTTTTTTTAATAGGTTTTTTTAAAAACTTAGTTCGAACTACAGGAAAGTACCCTCCAACTTGTTAGTTGCAAGAAAAAGAAGTTTCACCCAAAGGAAGTTGTTTTTCTTAAACGTGTGGTTCGTATAGCAGTTATTTTCCAGGTTCTCCTCAGTACTGACTGACTGACGGATGTGAACTCGAGTATTTAACCTCCTTTGAGGTCATTACCAAGACAATATTTAGATTCATTAAAAAGGTCTGTCAGAATCAGATGCTCTCATGTTGTCATATGTTCTGCATCGTCACCAACAGATCCGTGTCCGGATCATTGAGGCCCGTCAGCTGTCTGGCAACAACGTCAAACCGGTGGTGAAGGTTACGGTGTGTTCTCAGACCCACAGGACGAGGATCAGGAGAGGAAACAACCCCTACTTTGATGAGGTGCTTGGACTTAAACTGTTCATAGTGAGACAGTAAATGGCACAGTATGATCTGACTTAAAGGGGCAGTCCACCCTAAAGTTCCATCTTGTATGGGAGTGTCGCAATTAAATGTTTTCTTTATGTATTTCTTACTGTTGCAGATTTTCTTCTACAACGTCAACATGCTACCATCGGACCTCTTTGATAATCATATCAGCTTCAGGGTCAGTGCGCATGTGGATTTTTAATGCCTATCTATCGTCAACATTTATAACTGTATAAACAGTTTTTTTCTTTCTGCTCTGTAGGTGTATAATTCCTTTTCACTCAGAGCTGATAGTGTCATGGGAGAATTCAAGGTGTGTGGTTTAATATAGTCTTCACATAACATTTATTTATTAAAATTGTGTGTTTAATGCCTTAATGAGTCTTGCTGATGAGTCTGGTGTTTTTTTCTCACATAGTTGGACATTGGTTATGTCTATGATGAACCAGGTAAGCTTTTCTCCAACCACTGATTTATTTATTTACATTTGAATTGTTTTTCTTTTTAGCTTTTTTTTAAACAGATCCAAGGAGGCGTATAGGGTTACTCTTGTCACTTCATACATAATTAGGAATAGTTTATCCATATTTTCTCAAAATTCACAGGACAGAATTCAGCGATATTTCACAAATACTTGTAGTGCCCTATGCGTTTTTACATTTTTAGGCATGTTTGAACATAAATAATCTTTTATCAGACTGGTTTCTACACAAATAACTATAACTCTGCTTGAGCAAGGAATTTTTGCAGTTTTACTACCTCTGGTCAGTAGACAAAAAAATCTAATTCAAAGTTACATAGAGTTGCTGCAGCTTAAAATATATAAATGACACTTTTTCTGCTATTGTACCCAAAATGAGTTAAGGAACAACGGGTAATAAACTGAGATACTGTGTACACTTGGTTCTTTTCACTGACCCGTAGGCACATGGGGATATCCTTATTAATAAAATATTTAATGTAGAGCTCTCCATGTTTGATTTCAGCCCACTGTGTCATGAGGAAGTGGCTCCTGCTGAATGAGCCCAGTGATTCCAGCTCGGGGGCTAAAGGTTACCTCAAAGTCAGCCTCTTTGTGGTGGGGACTGGAGATGAACCTCCGGTAAGTCTGGCAGACGGATCATTTTCACTGACCTTGATCGTTTCCTCTCCCGAAATGTGAATCTGGTGGCTTCGCCCCGCTCTCACTCTTTCCTGGTTTTCCTGTTTCACACGCTGCAGGTAGAGAAGAGGGAGTCGAATGACGATCAGGACGACATAGAGAGTAACCTGCTGCTGCCGGCGGGCGTGACTCTGCGATGGGCCACTCTGTCGCTGAAGGTGTTCAGAGCTGAGGACGTTCCCCAGAGTAAGAGAGGGGTATTTACGTTTGGAACAAACTGCATTTAGACCAGCAGAGGACAATCAAAAACGGTGCTTCACATACAAAAAATAAATTTTGTCTTTGCCTCTGCCAGGAAATTTAAGGTACGACTAAAGCAACAATCCATGAGATTTTGTTGGTGATACGGATTATTATCGGGAGTCACAATTTTTTTTCTCCCCCCGGATTCCGTACCATTATGGCACTGGGGCTTTAAACATTTTTTTCCTTGGTAAAAATAGTAGTACCGCACTGTTAAAATACTCCAAAAACAAAAGTCCTGCATTCAAAACCTTACTTAAGGTTTATCAGCAACATATACTTAAACTATATATAAAGAATTGTGGAGTTTAATGCACCCACTCAGTGTTTTACTATCACATAAGACATTTTTGAATTACTTGATTAGGCTTTTAATTAGTCTTTTTATGGCATCCTAAAAAGTTGTCGTGTGATCAGCCTGTGTACAGCTTTGTGACATTTTCCTGATTATTCAAGCAGATTTATAAATAATTTACTTAGGTTAAGAAGTTTGAGAATTTTCTCAACTCATAAAGGTGTTTGGTATTATTTTGTCTGAAAAAACACATTAATACCATATACTACTCAAAAATACAATATTTTCTAGGATGTAGTAGAGTGGTAAAAATAATGTAGCATAAAAAGGAAAGACAAATCAAGTGATCTGGATACTTAAGTAGCTAGCTCTCTTGCTAGCTTTATAACAACTAGCTACAAAGCTAGCAAAATAACTAGCTATCTGGTTAAAGAGCTAGCAAAATAGCCAACTATCTAACTATAGTTATCTAGCTAACGCTTTCTAGCTATATCTGGCTATAAAGTTAGATAACTGATGTAACTACAGGAATATCGAGGTCATCATTGATGTGTGGCAGTCTACTACACTAACTTTACTGCTAAATATCAGGGGTCTCCAGATCCACAATGACTTAGTTTATTGCACAGACAGAAAATCCTTTTATGGGAGCAAATAATAAAACTACAGACTTGTTATTAAGACCAGATTGCGGCTGAAGCAGTGCTGATTCAATCAGGCGAGTAATTTGATGTATCTCCAAACGTTAATGAGCTAAATCCTAGAGAAACCGTCATATTGTTTATTTGAATAACTATCAAACAAATGATACAAATGTGATTCCAAATTATGAGGGTAGATTTTTCATGGTATATTATTCATATTGAGGGTTAAAGTATGATGGGAATATTGCAGTTAAGTCCCGTGACATCATCTAGTTTCTTCTATGATGGCCACAAGGCAAATTAGGACACTTCCATATTCACTGACAAATGACCATTTATTGATTCATTCTTACACTATTTTTTAAATTTCAGTGGACGATGCGTTTGTCCAGACGATGAAAGAAATATTTGGAGGCGAGGAAAACAAGAAGAACCTGGTGGATCCCTTCTTAGAAGCACGATTTGCCGGCAAAAAGGTTCCTGATCATTTGTCACTTTCTCCAGCGTTAAAAGCTACATTTTTCTGGTTTTACCGCTGCTGGGTAGCAGAAGAAACACTAATGTATGTGTGTTGTTTGTTTTTTGTCTACACAGTTGTGTACTCGGATCATTGAGAAGAGTGCAAACCCGGAATGGAACCAAGTACTGAACCTCCAAGTAAAGGTAGGTTCTAAGGATGGAAAGCTGTATTTTGACCTGGCACAAAACTAAGAAACTGATAAATATCGTCATTGAATGAATGTGTTTTTCATTTCCTGTAGTTCCCCTCCATGTGTGAGCGAGTCAAACTGACTGTCTTTGACTGGTAAGTCAAAATGATTGCATATGAGTCTCTGCCGTTTTTGACTTGGTTCCAAGTTTTTTGGATGTGCATTCCTTATCACCATCCACATGAGAGTAATGTAACATCCTATAACTCTGCCTGTAAATGTCCCCCCCTTCCTCTCACTACCATAAGACCCTCAAGTCTCTCAGCTGATTTCCATCATTGTTTCTGAGCCATTTGTGTGCCCAGTGTTTCAGGAAGGCTGAAGGGAAATAAGAGCAAGCGGAAATGTTTGATAATACATGTGCGTCCTCCAGAAGGTCTGAAACACTGTTATCTGACAGCAGGCAGATACATTGTTTAAAGACTTTTTCTGTCCAACTTTCCATTAGAGATGGGGAGAAAAAGCTAATCATAACAATACCTCACACATTGTGAGGTTTGCAGTGTGAGTCTGAATGTTTAGTGTGTGTGTGTGTGTGTGTGTGTGATTACAGGGATCGTGTGACAGGAAATGATGCTATAGGCACCACATACCTTAACCTGGCCAAGATAGCCTCCTCTGGTGGAGAGATTGAAGGTATTAATTTTGCATTTATTTTAAGCATAAAGTTAGGAAAAAAACTTGCCTGTTAATCTCTTTTGTGAAAATCCAAGTGCGGAAGGTCACAGCATTTGCATTAGAGACCTTTATTTTAGTATTTTTTGGTGGGAAAAAGACACTATCTTAACTCTAATGTCCCTGTTTGTATAAATTCTAAATGCTACTTGAATTTTCCTTTTTCTCCTGTAATAGAGGAACATGCAGGAAATGAAGAAATAACATCATTTGAAGGTTCATCTGTGCTTTTTTTGTTTTTTTTAAATCTCTGATGCCCCCGTGTGCATGCATTGATTGCATTATGCATGTTGTGCCTGCGAAATTGCTCAAGTAGTCCCATTCTCTGTGTGCACATAAAGCTGTGCTGTGTTTTGACAGTAGTATTAGAATGAATGTTTAACCATTTTCTGTTGTTGTGCCTTCCACTTGCTTACCCAGCCTCCACTGTTGCCCACCTCAGTCTGTTAAACGCAGCCGCCAATGCAGTAACCCACCTGTACTAACATCAAAGCTTTGCTTCGCTTGAGGCTAATCTTAAAGAAGTTAACTTTATCTCCATCTCTCCAAAGCAAAGACAGGGCAGTCTGAAGTGGGTTTCCTGCCTGTTTTTGGGCCCTGCTATGTCAACCTGTACGGCAGCCCCAGAGAGTTCACCGGTCTGCCAGACCCCTATGAGGATCTCAACTTTGGCAAAGTAGTGAAGATTTTGTATCTATTCGTTTTCACTTCCATCATTGGCACCATTTCCTTAATTGGCTTGTCAACATTTCACATGGATGTCTGTGCAGGGAGAAGGAGTGGCGTACAGAGGCCGTATACTGCTCCAGCTGAACACCAAGCTGGAAGGGAAAGAAGACAAAGCACTAGATGACATCCCCAGTGATGACATTCTGGTGGTACAGGTATTGTGACTATCTCTCCGTTGAGTACATGTAGTTCAGTGTGACTTTGGAACAGTTTGAAACATGAGACCAGACCTTATTTTTTAATAATTTTGGGAAAGGTCAGTTGCATACTCCCACCACTAGGGGAAGGTTTATCTCTATAATCCCAGTTATTGGTCCAGTTTAGACAAAATTTATTACATATGAATTGACTTTGGGATATCTATCTCTTATATATTTCATAATTTACTATAGTACTTCAGAGTTTACTAGGGCAGATTTTTTTTCAGGAAAAAAAAATTTGGTTTTACTGACATAACTTCCGAATTGTTGGTATGATTTAGTCCAATTTTAGCTCATATGAATCATTACAAGAATATCTTTGTCATATTTTACTGTATGTTTTCATATTTCACTCACTAGGCTTTAAAAGAAAAAATTAAACAGTTTTCTGACCCTTATTTCCCCACCAGATTAGCGATTGTGTCTAAATTCAGCTCTTATGAATTGACACAAGGAATTTTGTCTTGTCCTGGGGGACTATTTGGGGGTATACCATTGCTTTTTCGGGCGACGGCGTAGGCCGAGTTTATTAGGTTAAATTTTTCCTCTTTCTTTTTTCCCTGCTTTTTTTTTTTTTTTACATTAGAAATACCAAAGAAGGAGGAAGTTCTGTCTGTGTGCAGTCTTCCACAGTGCCTCCATGATACAGGACCCAGGAGAGCCAATCCAATTTGAAGTCAGCATTGGTAACTATGGCAACAAACTGGACACCACCTGCAAACCACTGGCCTCCACCACCCAGTATAGCTGTGCTGTATTCGATGGTAAGTGATGATTTGGTCAGTGAATACATATTTATGATCTGCTTTCATATTCAAATTATTATTATTTTTTTTATTAGGCAACCACTACTATTACTTGCCCTGGTCGGGGACTAAGCCGGTGATAGTGGTAACCTCATTCTGGGAGGACATCAGCCACCGCATGGACACTGTCAACATCATCCTCTATATTAGCAACCGCCTGGTAATGTTTCTTCATCCTCTGTAAACCATTAACTACAATCAGAATGTATATCTTATTGCCTCTAGGTTTAGAGCCTAGAGTTAAATAACGTTAAATGTCAGAGTGTATTTATCATCTATATTTTGAAATTTTGCAGCAAGCCAACCTGCAGGCATTTAAAACTGCCATCTTGGCGAAAGTCCCTGAGAGCCAACTGATTGAGGTGTGGCTGAAGTTGCTTACACAACTGATTGAAGACCTAGAAAGGTAAATTGAAACATGGTGTTGCAAACGGATACCGCATTGTGTTCCTAAAAAAGATTGAAGAACCAATAAAGAAAGATGTCAGAAAAAAATTAAAGGAAAATGTGACTTATGTTTTGCATTTGCTCTCTTTCAGTTTCACAATGCCTGAGTTGGAGGGTCGCTCCAATCTGACATCTCTGGACATCCAAATCAAGAAGCTGCGAGACAATGCTTTAAACACTATCAGGAACGGAGCCAGACTCATGAGAGAGGAGGCCAGAGAGATCAGGGACACTCTGCCTGACATCGAGTCCTGGGCAGACAAACTTAAAGTGCTGGCTGAGGAGGTATGAACATTTTAAATAAATGTTCTTACTGACATTTGTATGAACTCTTCAGTGAATCTTATTTAAAGACGAAAGAAAAACATGTCAGAAGTATCAGAAATACCCCCTAGTGCTGTCACCCCCCGAACACCAGCTACTGGGATGTGGGCCAGGCAGAAATATGATTCAAGAATTTTGAAAAACATCAGGACTGTTAAACGTAACAGTTAAACGTAAATTATGAATATTTGTAGGATATTTACTGTAGCAACAGTTGGATCCAACGTGTGTGAATTTCATCAGGAGAAATCACAATGTGTCTGTCGTGTGTTTGGCCCCATCGTGTCTGTATGAACCCCTAACAATGTCTGGGTATGCTCCTGATGAAAGGACTGACGATGTCCTGGGGATCTCCTCCCAGTCCTGGGTCAGGACAACTCTGAGCTCCTTGACAGTCTATGGTACCACTTGTTGGCCTCCGATGCACCGAAACATAACGTCTCAGACGTTCTCAGGTGGATTCAGGTGTGGGGAATGTGAGGGCCAGCCAATGGCTCCATCATGCAAGAACTGCCTACACACTCTTATCATATGAGGCCAAACATTTACCTGCACCAGGAGGAACCCAGTGTCCACAGCACCAGTGTAACGTCTGACAATGGGTCTGAGGATTTCATCGTGGTACCTAACAGCAGTCAGGGTTCTGTTAGCTAATGTGGAGGTCTGTGACCCGCCGAAGATATGCCTCCCCAGACCATCACTAAGCCATCGTGAAACCGGTCCTGCTGGACGATGTTGCAGCAGCAAAACGTTCACCACGGCTGAACGGTGCTGAGAAGTGAACACAGGTCCAACTAGAGGATGTCGGGCCCTCATCGAATCTGTTTGACAGTTTGGTCAGAAACATGCACACTAGTACCAACTGGAGGTCATTCTGTAGGGCTCCTGTTGTGCTCCTGCTGTTCCTCCTCACCCAGAGGATCAGATACTGGTTCTGCTGCTCTGTCTAGCTGTCCTGGTGTAACAGCCAGTCTCAAACTATCTCGGGTGAATCCAGTCTCATATTTGCAAAATACGTGTAAGTGATGCAATAACGCCTAAAAACAAGGAAGTACCTTGATCCTAATCAATAAATAACCAATGACTTTACTGTTGCCCGATGAATCACGTATCTACAGTTCTGCTTTTGTTCACGTGTTTTTCCCATGGTTGTGTCCAGCCCCAGAACAGCATCCCTGATGTGATCATCTGGATGTTACGTGGCGAGAAGAGGGTGGCCTACTGCCGCATCCCCGCTCACCAAGTCCTCTACTCAACGTACAGCGAGCAGGCCTGTGGACAATACTGTGGCAAAACACAGAGCATCTTTTTAAAGGTATAGATACTCTGTCATAAAGCTAAAGGAAATGTTGGAACGTTTGATGTTGTCACCTCCTGAATTTGTACTCGGTATTTTGTATAGATACTGCATTAGAATTGATTTGAAATAAGAAAGATTTGTGTTTTGTTTCTGCCTCTCAGTACCCCATGGACAAGACCAAGGGCCTGAAGGTACCAGTTCAGGTTCGAGTTAACATGTGGCTCGGTCTGTCTGCACATGAGAAGAAGTTCAACTCCTTCGCTGAGGGAACGTTTAGTGTGTTCGCTGAGATGGTATATCTTAACCCTTACAATAAACAATTAACTTCTATGCATTGAAAAAGGAAGATTTCTTGACAATTTGTCAGCATCTTAACCTAAAACTGTCTTTCTTTTGAATTAAAGTATGAGAACCAGGCCGAGGTGTTTGGAAAGTGGGGCACCACAGGGCTGGTGGGACGATACAAGTACTCAGATGTAACGGGCAAGCTGAAGCTGAAACAAGAGTACTTCATGCCGCCAAGAGGATGGGAGTGGGAAGATGCGTGGTTTATTGACCCTGAGAAAGCGTGAGTATAATGGGATCCGTCCTCAATGACTTTGGCTACAGTCACATTTCAAGCCATATCGTTCCATTCTATTTTCTTGCTCAGGTCAGATTTTTTTATCTTGATGATTTTTAATAATTATTACAGGGTCCTGTGCCTAGCTCTACCATGAAAGTATTGGATCTCCAAAATTTCTCCGTCTTGATGTTTGTGTCTCACTATGGTCGATGACGGTAGTGGTCGATTTGTGCTTATATGCAAAAAGCCATTTGAATTTTATTTGACTGTAAGAGCTCATGTTACATTTCCAAGAAATCGGACATAAACATGAATGTGGCTCAAAGCTGATCTAAATAAAAAAATCTGACCTGTCACATTACGTGGGGAAAAAACCTGCAAGTTGGGTTTTGAGTGTTACCATTAGGAATCATCATTTTAGGAACTTTGATGGCAGATTGTTCTGTTGGTTATTGTAATGTGGCTCTAGAATTTCATACATCAACCAGTATGATAAAGAATAGGAAAAAAAAGCCAAATGGAGCCTCAGCAGGATCAGACACTTGGACTGATTTGAATAAACGCCAAGAGCCGTTTAACCCCCAACATGTCAACACGGTTGCTCTTAAAACAAGCTCCCACTCTGCCAGTAAGTCTGTTTTGATGTGTTTTCCTAATCCTCACTCACATGGTAAATGTTTTCGAATTTGCCTTTCAGTCTGTTAACAGAGGCCGATGCTGGACACACTGAGTTTATGGACGAGGTGTTCCAAAATGAGGCACGCTTTCCTGGGGGGGATTGGAAGGCTGCCTCAGAGCCCTTCACTGATGTGGTGAGCTCGTCAGAAAAATTATAGCATGATAACTATAAACCTCACACACGACCGTAGTTCATAACGTTTCATACATTTGGTTCGGAAATACACTTTCTGGTGCTATAAGGACACATCTTCAGTCATGAACTTGGGCTCATAGGGTGTTACAGGTCATAAATTCTCTGATTTGACCAGCCACATTGACGCCCTCCAGGAGGTTTTTGATGGCATTCCTACACTGCATTCCTTTTGTACCAAGTATTTTGAGCATCCGCACCAATGAGCAGGCAGCAAAGACCCTCAACTTGCTCAAAGCAGCTCTCCAGCCATTAGTCCTGCACTCTGTGAGCAGTTCTGAGGATTTGGCCTTTTTCTGCTCATTGGCTTTCTCAGTTGTTTTCCCAGGGTGTAGTCAATTCCAGAAAGACAACTTGTATTGTTGACTCTGATGTTATTACCTCATCAGGGTGAAAAAAAGTGGTCGCAATGTTCTCTTGAATGTTAAACGGCCTTCCTAGGTCGATTTGAAGCACTCCCAATTAGCTGGACTGGTGTTGAGCTTCCTCTCCAGCTCTGATTAAAATTATTGAACGTTTGGGGGCATGCTGATACTTGCTGTTCTGAATAACTGTACTTATGGAGTCTGCCATCGACTTAATAACTTGTCATGGCACAGCGGTATCAGCCAAAATCCTTAGGGCAGCAACTGAGGATTGGATCCAAGGTGGTACTCCTCTGGCACATTTGGAGTTCTTGCCGTTCCCCATCTACGCAGCTTTGCTGGGTTTGGAAAAATGCCATGCACTGATTGGATAAGGAAACTGATGATTCAGCTCTACAAATACTGTATATTTCACGACATACAAATGACCATGACTAACCACGGTGCTTCTTTACTTCTTGGCAGTTATTTCATCTCAGCTTTAATCAGTTGTTTATTCTAATATATTGCATTAAAGGGCCAAAACATAAATACAAAATGAATGTTTGTTAATTGATGTTTTATGTTGCACAGAATGGAGAGAAGAGTCGAAACCCTGCAGAGTTTGAGTGTCCTCCAGGCTGGATGTGGCAGGAAGAGTGGCATGTGGATGACAACAGAGCTGTGGATGATCAAGGTGCAAACGTTTACCTCCACAGCTAAACTCTGCTCCTCAAGTCTTTTCTTTCCAAGACCAACTCTAGCCAGCACTTGTACTAATTCTGATAATAAACACAAATGGTAAAATCAGAACTGGTTTTGCTTCTGTGGCTGCACTCTGCAGGCTGGGAGTATGGGGTCACCATTCCCCCTGATGACAAACCACGGTCCTGGGTCTCTGCGGAGAAGGTGTACCATGTTCACCGCAGGAGGAGGCTGGTTCGACCACGCAAGAGAGCTGCACTACCTGCGGGCGCTACTGTGGAGGTAAGCATGGGCCCACATATGTACTATGAACAGCAGTTCTCCACTAAGTTCTGCCCGTGATCGTGTCACTGATTTTAACTTTTGCTCACAGAAGCAAGAAAGAGGTGACCCTGAGGGCTGGGAATTCTCTTCCCTCATTGGCTGGAAGTTCCACAGGAAGGAACGTTCATCAGATACATTTCGAAGAAGGCGCTGGAGGCGAAAGATGGCACCAGAGGACCGGCTGGGAGCGTCTGCCATATTCCAACTAGAGGGGGCACTGGTGAGCAAAGAAGGGAAAACTGGCTTAAATAAAGTCCAAATCTCAAAGCACAAGGTTTAGGCAAAAATAAACATGTTTACAGCCTGGTACGAAAAAAAAGGCTAGTTTCCCATTTTTAATAGTTTACCTTTTGAAATGCTTGTTAGGATCAGAATCTCATTTCATAAAGATAAATTGATCGTTTGCACTAATAAGGCCTGTCATGAAACCCAGTACCGGATTTGAGCTCACCGAGTAACCAAATCCTATTAAATATTTACCTATGCAGGTGAGCCATCTACAGTTCTATCATGTGTTGTTTTTATTATCTGGGAGTGTGTTTGAAAGCATGTGATGTCTGCTTTGGTTTACACAGAAGGGTGTTGATACTGATGACAAAGAGAAAGGCTCCAAGGCTGATGCCACCAAGATGTTTGGTGCCAACACACCAACTGTGTCCTGCTCCTTTGACAGTAAGGAAAGCATTGTGACCCAAGGGATTATCCACATACAAAAATGTGTTCATTAATACATATTACAGCTTATTTTGTTCTTCACAGGGTCACATATTTATCATCTCCGAGTTTATGTCTATCAGGCACGGAACATGGCATCTATGGACAAAGATAGCTTCTCTGGTAGGATTGTACTTGCAGGTCAAAAACATCAATAATAAATCATTTTCATATATTACTATCAAGACTGCAGATGGATCTAGATTAGATTAGTCTTTGAGTTCAAAATGAATGAGTATGAAATAAATAGATAATGGAAAGATGATAAATCACAGATTCTTTTCTTTCCAGACCCGTACACTCATGTCTCCTTCCTCCACGTCAGTAAGACAACAGAGAAGCTCCGAGCAACACTGAACCCAACCTGGGACCAAACTCTGATTTTCAATAATATAGAAATTTATGGAGACCCCCAGAACGTTGATCAGGAGCCCCCTGATGTTGTACTGGAATTCTACGACCATGACCAAGTGGTAGGTTATAACAGATCAGTTCTTACTTAGTAAAACCTAATAAAACATCAAACGGAGAAGGATTGGACTTAACCTCCTGATACCTTGCAGTGGCACACGAGGACATAACCTTTTTCTGCCCCTGCATGATACAGATCACTACACTAACTCAGACCAGTTGTCCTAACATTTTGATAACTTTGTACGCCACCTAGTGGCATCAGCGGCATATTGCACTGATTCGTTTAAAGGCAGGATGGCAGCAAACCCGGTCAAGATATGTTACAGTGGCCGTCGAGACAAATGTGTGAAAAGCATGAAACTTTAAGAGCAAATCCATTGATATGGCATGAAAATGTGACTCTTAGATAAACACTAATGAGCCAACATGAATTTTCCTTCTTCTGAGAGGACATTGAGATGATACTGATATGATAATGTGTCGTGTCCCTGTGTCTGCAAATAGAACTAAACTGTTTTACGACAACTGAGACGTGTACTGCAATCGTGTCAGTTTGGATGAAATGACAACATCAGCTAAAGGCCTTAAACTCCAAATGACATGTCTTGTGTACAGGGGAAGGATGAGCTGCTCGGCCGTAGCGTCTGTGTGCCAATGGTGAAGTTGAACCCCGGCATGGATCAAACGCCCAAACTGCTGTGGCATCCCATCACACAGAAAGGTTACAATGCGGGGGAGTCACTTGTTGCTGCTGAGCTCATCCTTGTTGACAAGGTTCGACATGAAAGTAATGGAGAAAAGACTCCTAGTGCTCGCCGTAGTTTTCTTATGTTTTACAAAGTCTACTGTTAACAACCTTGTTGACAAACAGCAGATGCACATCAGGAGATGTGAACAGTTCACTCAAATGTTTTTCATGTGTCAGTTTCACGCCTGTTAAAGTTACTGTAAAAAACCCAAATGTAAGCATTATACATATTCTCCTCTCCGTGCAGACGGGTGAGTCGGATCTTCCCCTGGTTCCACCAAAGAGAGCAGAAAATCTCTACATGGTCCCTCAGGGCATCCGGCCTGTGGTGCAGCTCACCGCTATTGAGGTAACGGACTCTGTCCCTCTGACCTGGGTTTGTTTTCCTTCCTTCTACTCATCCCTGTCAAAACTTGTATCGCATCCCAGAATAGATCGGTTAAACAGTGTCAGACAAAACCAATGGCTGTTATGTGCACTAAGGACTAAACATGGAACGTCGTGATAGAATAGTGGACTTCTATGGGGCGCCGTTTGTAAAGTCGCATGTGCTGATTTTAACAGCAACTTTTGGCCACATTTAGCTCCAAACATTTAATAAAGCAGTGTCAAATTTTTAAAGTCACTACTTTATCACATTTACAGCAATATTTATGAACGTAGTCATTTTTACCTTCCTAGAAATATATTTGGCAGCTTAGGCCAAATTTGCATGGTTCAGGATCAAAAGAGTTTTGGATGCAAAAAGAAGGAATAAGCGACTTGCCAAAGATTGATCAGGTCCGTGATATGGTCTACGCACTTCCCTGCATCGTAACTGTTTGGGTGACGGTACCGCTCCCTGCTATTTGGACATGAATAAATTATTGTGTGTGTGTGTGTACAGATTCTAGCGTGGGGCCTGAGGAACATGAAGTCGTACCAGCTGGCCGCCGTGTCTTCACCCAGCCTGGTGGTGGAGTGTGGGGGGCAGAGGGTGGAATCGGCCGTTATCAAGAACATGAAAAAGAGCCCAAACTTCCCGAGCTCAGTCCTCTTCGTTAAAGTGGTAAGAGCAGGGTTATACCAGGAGTTCTGGGATGGAGAGAACAGTTACTCACAGAACCTTATCTTCTCGGCATACCTATGATTGGGTTTTTGCAGTTTTTTGTCAATGCAGTATTTTTAGTGTAAACAACGATTCAAATCACAGACAAAGGTTGTTGTATACTTTCTTAGCTCCCCCTAGTGGACATACGTGGGATTGTGTTGCCAAATCCGTTTCTTGGGTCTCTGGAGTCAAATTTTTGGATACATAATTCCGGTGAGGGATAACCAATGTGTGCCGTTTATTGACAGAAACCTTATTTATTGATGTGATCTCCTCTTCATTCCTCATCCAGCTCATTCCAAAGGATGAGATGTACACCCCTCCCATTGTGATAAAGGTGATTGACCACCGTCCATTTGGGAGGAAGCCTGTGGTGGGTCAGTGCACCATCACCAGTCTGGAGGATTTCAGATGTGACCCGTATGTCATCACTGCAGAGGGAGCCATGTCCTCCAAAAGTAAGGAATAGTATTCTCATATTCTACAGCTGAAGGAGAGCAATAAAAGTCTTTTTTCTAAAGTTATCCTGACGCTATTTACAGTGGCGCTGATGATGGCGTCTCCTTCCAAACCAGTCTCCATTAATATGGAGGAAACTAGACCCCTGTTGGAGGCTCAGGTAAACTTTAGCCATCATCAAATGATTGATTACTGATGTGGTTCGTAACTGTTCTTCTTCATCAAACGCACATTCTGTTCCCTCTTGTCACTAAGAAGTGCAGAATTTGACTCCCTAGTCAAATTTGACAAACTTTATTACTCTGACCTACAGTTCATGTACAGTATGTCAGCTGCTGTCAACAAAATGGCTTCCTCTACCTCCCACTTTGTATGTATGGTTACTCGCTTGCATCGTAGCTTCCTTCTTCACACGGCTGATGCTGCAAGGCTGAGATCACTCACTCCACGATGCCACGCTTGACAAAGGCCACTTAATGATGTCACACTGTCACTCGCTAATCTGTGTGGAAATTGTCACTACAGCTGCACCAGCACTTCGTTTACATGCCAATAATTGACGAACACCTTTAATCATTTCTTTTTCACCACAGGAAAATAATATATGTGAACCCTGGAGTAAATTGGGGGCTGTAGTCATCTCATCTCGTTCCATCACTTCCATGATGCTATTTGGAAGCATGTCCAGGAATATTTAAAGCACATTAGCTTACTTTTTTTCCCCACAAGAGTTAAAGATGATTGATACCAGATTGTTTTAACACTGAATGTGAAGCTACTGCTAGCAACTGCTTAGCCTAGCATAAAGACTGGAAATGGAAAAAAATCAACTTGTGAAAAAAACTGTGTGCTGTGAGTGTTTAGTATTCACCTGAGGAAAAAAAAGGAATTCCAATTTATTTATTTTTTAATTAACAAAGATATCTTTTTAATTTAGCAAAACATCCTGCTTTTTCTAAATTAACGAGATAAGTTCTCCTTCATGTGAGAGTCGGACTTCCTGGATGCAAAGATGTCCTGCCTTTTTGCTTTAATCCAGTTGTATTTTGATCTTGGCTTAAGACATTGGCAGATGAGTTTCTAAGTAATGATGGTTTTTTATGAGACTGTAAACTTTACGCAGGCACCTAGAGACACTGCGTCTGTTCAGACCAATCGTACGTGACTTTACCGCTGGAGACTGTAGTTTCTGGACCCTTACTTTATTGTTGGAGTTAGTTTAAAAGTAGTGGTTTTGGAACTACACACCTCCCCATCAGATTGAAAACCCCTTCATGTTGAACAATATCTCGTTTACCCAGGAGAAGTTGAAACAGTCTTGCATGTTTCACGGATATAAGATGATGCATCATAATGCATTCAAGCTGAAATCTTCTGAGACAATCAGAAAAACTATTGCCTTCTTTAATTGACGGCCTTGCTAGCTCATTCATTTGGAAAACTGCAATACACTTCTGTAGTCTGGCAGCACTTATAGAGCTCAAATTTAACCTTTCTGTCAGTAATCATTTGTTGAGTATGTGCAAAAAACAAGCCTTAAATCATTGAAGAAGCATGTAGGTTTGGTACAAAGATTGACAAAGATGATGATGGAACCACAAGACTTTTCCAGGAGACCGAGTTTCTTGTCTTATGTGAACTCAAATCTTGGCTTATGTTTAATTACTGGTAATTGGCTTATTTTTTCATATACTTTAATATACTTATTCTTTTTGAATTTCCAATTTACCGTTTTGGTTTTCAATATGTTTAGAAAAAACTCTTACATTTAATAAAAGTTAATGGTTCCAGAGTGAAAGGACCTTTTTGTGTCTAAAATTATTAAGAATAAAAAAAATGTGCCTGGCCATGAAATACTCTGGCACATAATGCATAAAAACTTGTTTACTCAAGTTATTGACCAGATACATGTCAGTTAACCAGCTGCTGCCTGAAGCTTCATATTCAGTATACAGGCAAAAGATGAAAAAGGTGGGGAAAACAAGTAAGGCCCATATCTTAGAACTATTACTACTGGACAACAATGTTCTGGTCAAATGTTAAGTCTTGCCAGAAAAAGAAAAATCATTCAGTCACTTGACAATTAATGCCTAAGAGTTCTTATCCTCCAGATTTATTATTATTAGATTTTATTATTATTATTATGCATATGGCAAACAAATTTACCTCTAAATGTTGGAAGTGAGGGGACAGATGATGGCCCCCCCCTACAGGCTCCAGGGTTTTTCCTCATTCTCTTTGTTAAAGCCTTGTTTTCAGGTTTACTGTCAATCGTCATCATCATCTCTTACGTGGATGTCCTTCTCATTCTCTCCTTTACCATCATTTGCTGTTTCTCTTTGTCAGTGGATTTTATGAATGCCTGTTTGTGCTTTTGTGTTACTGTTGTGAGTGTTTTTGACATTTTTGTTTTATGTCACACTGCGTCTCCTTTCTCCAAAGCAAGCAGAGAAGGTGAGTGTAAACCAAAGACTTTGCATTCCTTTAACAAATACAAACAAAAAGAATGTGTGAGGAAATAGACATTGAGCACTTTGATCTTTAGGAAAAAGAGACTGTTGATTGGTGGAGCAAATTCTACGCATCGATTGGAGTCCAGGAGAGGTGTGGCCCCTACCTCAAAAAAGGATATGACACCCTAAAGGTACGCTGGCTTCATACTTAACACTCTATTTATAGAACTGTGATCGTCACTAAGTGTCACAGATGGTGCTGAAGATTCTCAGTCAATACTTTGAATCTGATTCTCAGGTCTATGATTGTGAACTGGAGGCTGTCCCAGACTTCAAAGGGCTCACTGATTTCTGCAGCACCTTCAAACTGGAGCGAGGCAGGAATGAAGATGGGGACGATGACCCCACTGTGGTTGGAGAGCTGAAGGTAGTGTGACACCATTCACAACAAAAACGTTTGATTGGATGCTAACAAGCGTTCCACTAAAGGTTTTAAGCCCGTGTCTTGAAATGTATTAAAAAGAGAGGGTAAACGGTGATTTATGCCTGTTATCCGTAGGGTTCATTCAAGGTGTACCCTCTGTCAGACGACCCAGGAGTTTCTCCCCCACCCCGTCAGTTCAGAGAACTACCAGACAGCGGACCTCAGGAGTGTCTGGTCAGGATTTATGTGGTCCGGGCCATCGACCTGCAGCCCAAAGACAACAATGGCAGAGTGAGAATGAATCTGCACTCTTTAAGAAATAAAACATCATATCTACTTAATTGAATTATGTCAACCGATCCCACAAATATAGGTTGACTTCATGAGGAAAAGATGACAAAAGTTATCATCACTAAATCCTAAATAAAGTTCTACATCATACAGTTACAGTTATGACTTCGATGAACTCAATGGTTTCATTTACTGAACAGTTATGATGAAATTTAGTAAAAGCGGTTATGGAACCCTAAAAGGTTTTTACTACCAATGAAATCGGTCTCCCTTGATTTGATTGTTAAAGATTAAACTAAGTTTATCCCACAGAAATATAAACAACATCTTTGTTTCAATTAATGGTTGCATGTACTAAATGCAGTTGTAATTTTTTTTTACAAGTGTAGTTATGACACTACTAAACACAAAGATGTAATTTCAGCATCTCCAAAACATTTAATCAATGGAAGTCCCCTGTTTAATTATCAAAATGCATCAACTTAGTTCTTTCAACAAAACAATTCACATCATCCAAAGGACACCCTTATTATTATTTATTTACCCAGCACAATTAGGTCGCCTGTACTAAACACAGTTATGATGAATTATGATTTGTTTTTAGTCATATTGTGCCGACCGTACTAAACACAATAAGGGAATTTCAACCTCTTTTAATATTTCATGCAATTAAAATCTTTTATTTAGTTCTAACAACTCAAAATAGTCAGGTAATGCAAATACCATCCAAGTTTTATTTCTGACCCTCTGCTCTAACTCAGTTTTCTCTTCTGTCCAGTGCGATCCATACATAAAGATATCTCTAGGAAGGAACACGGTTGATGACAGAGATGATTACATACCCAGCAGCACCTGCCCCGTGTTTGGAAGGTAAGATAATCGCGTTGAGAGTGACGGGTAGATCCAGCACACCTTCTCACTTCTGTCACGCTCTCTGTTCTGTTAGGATTTTTGAGATGACGTGTTTCCTGCCCCAGGACAAGGATCTGAAAATCTCCGTTTATGACTATGACCTCCTGAGCCGCGACGAGAAAGTCGGCGAGACGGTGATTGACCTGGAAAACCGCTTCCTGTCCCGATACAACTCCTACTGTGGGATCCCGCAAACCTACTGCATGTAGGGAAATCTGGGAGTGGGCAGTCCAGGGGGGAAATGCTGAAAATAATGGACATTCCTGAGATCTCTATAGGAAAGTTAAATCTTCTATCTGTCTTTCTTGGCGTCTCAGTTCTGGTGTCAACCAGTGGCGGGACCAGCTGAAGCCTTCTCAGATTCTGGAGAACCTGGCTCTTGTGAAAGGCTTGTCCAAACCCAGGACTGAAGATAATGGCACATCACTCACCTTCAACGGCAAAGAGTACACGCTGGCTGAATTTGGTAATCAGTAACTTATGATGTTTTAAAGCAGTATGGTAGAATCTCATTTTGAGTGAATTATAACCGCTTATTTACAACCAGAGGCTTTAAATAAGTTCATTTGGCCTTAATAGGTGACAAAGAAGATTTAGGAATGAGAAGTCGAGTCAGTTCGTTGTTTTCCAAAGTTACCCAAGCTTATATCTTTTATATAGAAGCCTTCAACTAAAAATGAACTTTCTTCTCATTCAAGTTCCGGTTTAGTTGAATGTTGATTTTGTGAGCATTTCTCACAATATCGGTACTTTGCATCGATCCATTCATCATCTGCTGCTCTTCATCAATTAATGTAATCACTGAAATGTTGTTTCACTGTTGACTATATCTATTTGAATATTTTTGCGATTTCAAATTCAAGTGGAATGGTTCCATTAAAGATGCTATATGTTCACATTCAGAGAACAACAAGGAGATCCATCAGCACCTGGGTCCGCCCCGAGAACGGATCTGTCTGCACGTGCTCAGAAAACAAGGACTTGTTCCTGAAAATGTGGAGACCAGAACCCTTTACAGCACCTTCCAGCCCAACATTTCCCAGGTCAGATCTCACGCGTACTAAATAAATCTGTCAACATATTCATGGACACACACTCTGATGCAGGGATTTTGAAACACCTCTATATTAATTTAGGGAAGCCTTCAGATGTGGGTCGATGTTTTCCCCAAATCCCTTGGTGTTCCTGGACCACCTTTTGACATCACACCACGCAAGCCAAAGAAGTGGGTAGCCCTTCAGAACCTCCCCACTGGATCACATAAGAAACCTGAGTTAATCTTCACTACTTTTGTGTCTGTATTTGCTCGATTGCTCAGGTTTGTCCTGCGGGCCATCGTCTGGAACACGACCGAAGTGACTTTAGACGAGACCAGCATCACAGGAGAAAACATGAGTGACATCTATGTCAAAGGGTCTGTCTGATGAATCCTTCAAATTAACTGCAACCTCTGAAGTTTTTATCTGCTGTAAGATGTTCCTGCTGTATCCAAGCCTGTATTTTCTACAATTTGTAGCCATTAAACCTTGTTTAAGCTGGTTTTTATGGGATTTGAAATTCACATCTGCTTCATGGAAGGTTACAGTAGAGGCTTCT
The DNA here is from genome assembly GCA_037951165.1 of Lophius americanus. Lineage (NCBI taxonomy): Eukaryota > Metazoa > Chordata > Actinopteri > Lophiiformes > Lophiidae > Lophius > Lophius americanus. The sequence continues at coordinate 2,466,545 of JBBDHG010000064.1, read as the reverse complement.
GGGAAAGGATGATGAATACTCACACCTGTGCTTCCCGTTTCCAGCTGGATGCCGGGCAAGGAAGAGGACAAACAGAAGACTGACGTACACTACAGATCCTTGGACGGAGACGGCAACTTTAACTGGAGGTTTGTCTTTGACTTCGACTTCCTGCCAGCTGAACAACTCTGCCTTGTGTCCAAGAAGGTAAAGCTCTTCTGGACTAATCAATCAACCATCTTATAATGAAATGAGGAACACTCTGATATTTCAGAGATGAAGAAATAAAATAGTTTACTTTTCAACAGGAGTCCTTTTGGAGTCTTGACAAAACGGAGTTCAGGATTCCCCCCAAGCTGATTGTTCAGATATGGGATAACGATAAATTCTCACTAGACGACTATCTTGGTGAGCCTTTCATGTTAAACCGGGACATTTTAACCTGATTCAGGTGTTTGAGAAGAAACCTGACCGTTGTCGTATAACTTTCTGTGATCCCAGGCACGCTGGAGCTGGATTTGCGTAAACTTGTTGCTCCTGCCAAAAACCCAGAGAAGTGCTCCCTTTCCATGATGGACGATGTGGAAATAGGAGCGCCTCTCAAAAACGAACACGCCAAGTCTCTGTTTGCGCAGCAGTCAGTCAGAGGCTGGTGGCCCTGTTCCATTGAGAAGGATGGAAGCATGGCCCTGGGTGTAAGTATGACCAGGAGGTACAGCCAGAGACTGATGAGTGAGGCATGTTTAAAACCTCAACTATTGAGCAAATCCTTGAACAACTGTTGGATTGGGATAGAAACAAGCCTGTGCAGCAGACCCCGCAGTTAGAAAGGCCTAAACCCGTTTCAACTTTCATGTCTCATACTTGCCTGCAAACTTCCAAAGAGTGACTGACAGAACCGAGTCATTTCTTTCTCCCCTCATCAGCTCTTGTTGGTTAGATAAGTTTCTGTATTGAAACCAGTTTCACTTTGGATGTTGTCTTGTTTAGTTTGCACAGTTCATTACTCCTAAATAAACTATACAGAGTGGTTCTCTTATAATGCATAAAGCTAGAAAACTTAAGATTGATCATTATAGGATCCCTTCGAGTGCTCCACGAGACGTAGAGCCCCCGTCTAGCTGTTCTTGATATCCTTACCATCACCACTGAAACTGACATAACAGCCTGAGTGAACGCTCTGATAGAGAATGAGAATAACCCAACTGTTTCTGTCTCATAATGTCTCATAATGTTAAAGTCGGCAAGAAATCCTGCATTCACCCTTTTTATTCATATCCACACCAAAAACTAATGGGGTCTTTGTTGGACCAAGTCACATCCTCCAACCAAGCTTTTTTGGACAAACTATTGAAAGACATGAACACAGGTGAAAACAAAACACCTCAGAGGAGGTAATTACCTACCTTGTGTGTGATCTGTGACTCTGACACACAGTCACGGTCTGTGTGGGTGAGATCAGCATTATTAACGGGTTTTATGCATTCTGCTCATATAATCTGTTTGTCTTGTGTTTTCAGGGTAAAGTGGAGATGACACTGGAGATTGTGAGTGAAGAACATGTAGATGAGAGACCTGCAGGAAAAGGCCGGGAGGAACCCAACATGAACCCGAAACTGGACCCCCCCAAGTATGACTGAAATATCCTTACACATTCTGCAGATTGGATCTTTATAAACCTTTTCATGAGATAAGATTTAAACAGATGGTCCTCCGTACCTCTCTCTTCATAACAGACGCCCAGAGACGTCCTTCTTCTGGTTCACTAATCCATTTAAGACCTTGAAGTTTATTCTGTGGCGCAGATTCAGGTGCATCTTCATCACACTCGTCTTACTCACCATAGTGATTCTCTTCCTCGCCATCCTGCTGTACTCTCTGCCGGTAAGTAAATCTGAGACTGTTGACGATCATTTGGTCCCACTAGAATCTTTGTTTTTGGAACTGGAAAAGAAGGTAAAGAACAGAATGTGATCATTTGTAAAGATCTCCATTAGCTGCCAATTCAATAACCTCTAGTTAAAAATACTGAGAATACTCAAACAATAAAAAATATGTGCTCAAGTTGAAGACTTGGTACAATTCATGAAGGAATAATACTCACTTCAGCTGGCTTGTAGCTTGTGCTAGTTAAATATTGATCTATAGCCACTACAGTTTAAATAACTTTGTTTCCAGCGTGTCGCCACCTAGTGCCTGTCTGGTGTAACGACTCACTGTTTCCGAGTTAGACAAGTTGATCAGCTAAAAATGTTTGATTCCATGATGATAAAACATTCATAAAAATGAAAGACGGCTTCAAAGCCGTCTGCATACAAATGTCAGCCATGAGAGACTGACGCTTGTTTTGTATGAGCATTGAACGATTATAGCAGCTCTGTTTGGGGCCAGTTGAAGTTTGTGAGACTCCTTCTGTGGGGCTTATGATCATATGATAAGACAACAGTCTAGATCTGACAAGAAAGTGACTCAGCCAGGAGTGGAAGCAGATATATATGTGACACATTTCCTCGCCGTTCAAATACCTTTACCTTTTTAAGACGCCCAAGACGAGAGAAAATCAAAAGTAATGCCCAGTAATATTTTTTCTCAGTGGTATAAAAATTTCGAGGAGCATCAATTGCCACTTTTTGATTGATTCCAAAAAATAATGGGTATACTTTTATATACTGACACCCAGACCAGACAAGCAGCGTTTTGATTGTTTCTTTCTGCCTTTTTTCCAGAACTACATCTCAATGAAGATTGTGCGACCACTAAATTAACTCTACAAAAGGAAGGTGGAGCAGCAAAAACAAAGTTGAAAAGGACTGTTAAAAAAATGAAATAGTTATTTTTACTACTTGTTATAAAGGTGTACCTACATGGTAAGGGGGGCTTGCGTATTTGCACTATATGATCACGTCTCACATTAGCCACACTGCATGATTGTGAGCAACTTTTGCTCCTAGACCACTGCTTTTATCACACACACACATGAAACACAAAGGATTAGACAATAAAATCCTTTGTACATTTTAATACAAGACGGCAGTCTGGTAAACTGCACTTATAATTTGTTTGCTGGTGTGCACGAGGTGGGAGTCGGAGGCTGTATGCAGTGGTGAAGTATTGGATTATAATGTTTTTATGTAATTACCAAGTACAAAGGTTTCTATTTGATCACTATTGTTCTAAAAGAAAACAATTAAATGTCAGCTGCCAACAGTGTCAATATGTCTCTTTAAAAAAAAAAAAAGTATTTTGTAAAAATTCATGTTTTAAATGAAACGTATTAAAAACATTTATCACCAAGTGTGTGTGTGTGTGTGTTTAATCTGCAGCATATCATTAACGGCCATGAACAGTACGAGCAACAGATCCTTAAAAAGGTGTTTATTGTTTTCATTGCAACTCGATTACAATTGGAGTTCTCTGAAGCCAGGCACACATACAGCCACGCTTGTAAATACAAACCAGTATGTTCCTACGAGTAGTTTAAGTAGTTGCATCAACTATACAGTAGATAACGGTATGAACATTAAATGTACAGTAGATAACATTATGAACAACGTACATTTCAAGCGAGAATACGAAACGAACGGTCGACTACAAACCATGAACCCATTCATAACTGAAATGACAACCTGCTAAAAGCATTCCCTTTTTGGAGTGGTCTTGATGTTACCAACCCTGCCCAACAGATTTCACTTTCAATTGAACCTGATTAATGACCACTTAAGATTCCTAACTATATAGATCCGTAAATCAATTTCCTCAGTGTAACGCCAAGTCGTTTAACCAGAGTGGGATTTATTCTTCCCCTGAGACAATACTTTTGCAGTTCTGCCTCAGTAAAGCCTCCGCCTCTCCTCTCCGAGCGAGGCTGTTGGCTTTGCCTTGAAAACGGCCGTTTTTTCCAGCCCCCTTTCCTTGGAGAATCTCTAAGACCCTGGAGAGCAGAGAGAGGCAAAGTTATCAAACTACATTAAGGTTTTTCAGGATGAGGATAAATATGAGGCGGTGTCTCTCACCTCGGTCCCAGCTCGGCCACTTCTTCACTGGGTCCAGCCAGTACAAACAAACCAGGACCCTTCTCCTCTCCAACAGTCAGGAAAACCATTGTCTCCTTAAAAAGACAAATGTGAGGACTAAACCAAATATTTTTCAACCAACACCAATGATAACGCTAAAATCTTACCTTAGTGTTTATTTCATTGGCGATTATATTCATGAACTCATTGTCCCCCTCTTTTCTGTGGAGAGAAAGAGACATTATACTCTGTTAAGATAGGGAAATTTGCAGCCATAATTGCTGCAACAGTCTTACTTGTGCAAGCTAAAGAAGTTGCCTCTTTGGGGGTTATTCTTGAAGTTCTCAACGATGAGCAGCGCCATGTCTCGTAGCAGGTTCAGGTTAGTCTGCCCAAGAAACGTTTATGATGGTTAGGATTTCCCTGCAACGAGTTCATGTAGCAGCAAAAATACTGCATGTAGTAATGGAGTGCTTGTCAACATGGAAACAATGTTTCACACAGTGTTCAAACCCACAATAGAAGTGAAAGTATGAGTTATCTACAGAAGAAGTCATTGATTTACTAGTTCTTACTTTCTGTAGCAGCTTAACAGACTTTTGCAACTTGTCAACCGCCTCTACGTGATCATCAGGTCCAGTTCTGTTGAATGACGAGATTTTTTCCCACATCAACAAAACTTAATGAATTAGCTGAGGATGCAGTTGTGATATTTTGATGATGTGGATGCTGGACTTACTTCAGGAGAGACACCAGTGATCGTTGGGTGCTGAAGCTTTTCTCAGCGTACTTCAACATTCTATTTCCTGCCAGAAAGACGAGGTTGGTTTTGTTTTTCTTCCCTTTCTCAGTTCCCAGTAACTTTATTACCTAAAGATCAGTTAATGAGAAATGAAGAACATAATGGATAATTTCCATGAATCACTCTGGAAGCATTTTTTCTTAAAGTGTTCCAAATCTTGATTATTTCCAGATCGGATGAGGCGCGTTTAATGGTTTTACTGGTTAAACTAGCCTACGATATAATCCCTGAAAAGCCCCCAATCCCCTGTGCTTTAAAAGGAATTCCCCCTAAAATTACACTCAATCTCAAAACGGTCCATGAAGATTAAACCTAACTATTTCTACAAAGTCAGAAATATGCCCTAAGATAAGATCTTATAGTGACTTAATAATGAAGAAACAGTTTATTTTTTTCCACACTCAGACATAAAACAAGACACACTTCCCTGTGTAGATTCACATTAACCAAATTGGACATAATCAGGTACATGGTTGGGAAGTAACAGTCAAAGAATTGTTGTTTTCTTTGTGCGATGAAATATTGTAGTAAAATATCACAAAACTGGAAAGATCACCTGGAATCAGTTCATATACATCAAATTCAGACTAAATGAGACCAACAGTTAAATTGATTGCCTGAAAGCTACTAGATGGATTCTCCTAGTGGCTTGTGTGTGAATTTGAACCTGTAATTCACTGAGGTTAGACACGTGGGTTCCACAGCACATGTTGGTATCAATGCCTTCAATATCAATGATCCGTATGGGTCCTGCATGGTCCTCTGGGAGCCCACGACTCCTCACCTGGTACACACACACACACAAAACCATAAGACAACTGTGGTAACTGGACTGTATTGCAACAGCAGTAATTAGTACAGTTTCACCACCTTTTCCAAAGCAGGATCATCTATAGAGAGAAGCTGAAGTGTGACGGGGATATGGGCTCTGATCTTTTCATTCACTGCTTTCTCCAGTGTCTCCAGCTGGGCAGCTTTCACAGAGGGAGTGTCCAGTTCAATGGTGCTTCTCTGATGCCCCAGCTCCCTAATGAAGACAAATAAATGATAGCAGCATAAACACACAAGTTCTATACATACCTGTACAGTAATCTGTGCAGAGGTGACGTACCATGATGTGGTCTTGTATCCAAATAATGCTTCTGCCAAAGCTGTGACCAAATGCTGACCTAGGAGTCAGGAAAAAAACAACCATTGCTCAGGAGATATGTAAAATAAAACACGATCATGATCATGCTTTTCTAGTTCCATCTGGATGATGAGTCTTTTCACCCTAAACATCTACCGTAGTCCCGAATTTCATTCAGTCGGTGTGACTTACCAGAGTGTTGCTGCATGTGGTCAAACCTCCTATCCCAGTCCACCTTTACTTGCACCTCCTGACCCTCTTGTAGGGGGGAGCTCACAAAATGTAGGGCGTCAGGCCCCTGCCTGGTCACCCTCAAAACCGGGACATCTCCAATCAGCCCATGATCATCTGGCTGAAAGGAGGACAACAAAAGATTTGCAAAATTATTTTAAATATCCCAAACAGTGGCTTTTAGTAATACCTGTCTTTGATCAACCATCAATAACACTATAAGCCCCTGCTTAATACTATGTAAGTCCGCCCTTTGCAGCTAAAACCGCTCTACCACATCCAGGTATGGACTCCACAACCCCTCCTAAGATGTGTTTTGGTATCTGGCACCAACAAGTTAGCATCAGATCCTTTTTGACCTAAATTGTGAGATGAGACCTCCATGGATCAAACTTACTTGTCCTGCACTTCTAACAGATGCTCAATTGGATTGACATCTGGCGTATTTTGAAGGCAAGTCAACACCTTGTACTCATTGTGTTCCTCAAACCATTCCTAAATTATTGTTGTACTGTGGCATCCTGCTGAAAGGAGCCACTTCCATCGGGTGATAGTTTCCTTGGTTCCAGTTATTAGGGTTGGTGATTTGTGTCAAAGCATCATCCACACGATTGCAGGACCTAAGGTTTTCCAACAGAATATAGCCCGAAGTATCACACTGCCTCCCTCAGGCTGCCTTTTCCCCCATGTGTTCATCCTGGTAAAATTATCATTTTGCAGACACGGCCACCTTCTTCCACTGCTTTATGGTCCAGTTCTGATGCCGATGTGCCCATTTCAGTTGCTTTCAGCAGTGGATAGGGGTCAGGCAGCATAAGCATTCTGACTGATGTGCAGCTATGCAGAAAGCAAGAATACACTGTGTTTCCAGACATCCTCATATCTCAACCTGTACTTGAATAAATCCAAATGACAGCCGTTTTAAAACTCTTACAGGTGAACGGTGAACCTTCACTTGTTATACATATTGTTATGGCTGATGGGTGAATATAGCATTTACATTCATTTGCAGCAGCCACTGGTGTATTATGATTTCATTTAAACCAGCTTACTTGGCCACCTCCCTCGGGAAACAGGATGGTGTCCTGAAGCTTCACATTGAAACCCTTACGAGTTTCTTTCTTGCCGTTTACTTCTTGCTTGAGCTCGGCTGGACAGCAGGAAACTACAGTGGTCACAAACTAGATGGAAGCACATAAAAATGTATTATATATAGAGTCCTACACGTTGACAGATGTTTGACAGCATTAACTTGAGTGGTTCGCTAGGAGTACACTGCTGGTCCATCAGCTGCTGCGCATTAATCAATTTAATAATAATAATAATAGCGAATACGAAATGTATGATAACGTGGTGTTACACAAACAGCAGTTAATGATTGGCTCGCGTTTCAAAGGAAATTACAACCATGCTGACTTCACCGATTCAAAATGTTTCATCAGTCAAGTTCAGCTGTCATAAAATGTGAAAAAAAAAACTGTTTCATACCTCTTCCATATAGCAGTCTCGCTGACACATAAAAGCCATTCTGGAGTGTTTCAGTGGAAACTATTTACTTGAAGCAGCCGTTAATGGACATACAAATCCCCAATCTTCCACTTACTTCTTCTTCTGTCGCTTTCTCTTTCTATTTGAGGCATCCTTCGTCTTCTTCTTCTTCTTCTGAGTTGAACTACCAGTTGGAAAAGTGCCTCATTACCGCCATCAACTGGTGATGATCATATCGTGTACTTAAAATGATATATATATATTTAATTTTTTTCTTAGACACTGAAAGACAAATCATAAACACTCATTCCTTAAGTACCCTTTTATTTTTTCTGGGGGAACTGAGGAAATGTAATGTTTTTATTGAATTACCTGGACATTTCTACAATGAACTGGCAACTGGTGGACAACAAAGATGTCTTTTATTAGAAGGGTGTAGGTTCGCCTCAACACGCTGAAGACACTGCGGACCTGAGCACCCTCCCGGCAGATTTGAGGTGGAGGGGCTGTATAAGCCCCCTCTTCCGTATAGGTCAGGACACCCGCTGTGGAGGGAACAACATGTGGTCTTGGCAGAGATCATATTTTTGGACCTTGATGTAGTGGAGGGCTATGAATTCTGTATTGAGCCTGAATCTACCCATAGTATGCTGAAATGTCAATGTGCGTCACCCTTATCATCTCTGCTCTCTCTGTTCGAAGTTGGGAGTGGTCTTCTCTGAGGGGCTGTACATACAAACTTTGGGTGCCCAGATAATGTAGTTGAGGCCTGGTGGACACTGGTGGATCTTTGCACGCGTCAGGGTGGAGTTTGAGTATTATGTTTTTGGTTATGATCTTGATAGTTTTGTATGTAGGCTGGGATATTTACAGTTTGAGTTCACCTAACCTTTGCGTCTGTGTATAAGAAACATCACTGTACAAACTATAATGCTATGTTCCCCCTAGAAGGCATAGTCATGCCATGTGTTTAAACTAAAGATTTGGCCGCTTAAAATACAAGCAGGAAAAAGCAGTGAGTGAAATTCTGTTTGAATAAAGAATGGGAAAAGAGTTTATCAACACTTTTAAATAATAAGAATGTTGCTTAATCCAAATTTATAATTTTTCATAATTGTAAATTATCTTATCACAAAAGAAAAAAGAAAAAAAATCATGATTTGAATGCCATTGCCGTATAATGACTATTCTGTTTATTGTAAACAGTTTAGACAGATTCACTGCTGAAAGGAGGAACTGTAGTTTTACAGATTTATTAAAAATTGCTAAAGAGTATTGAACTGAAGTACATTTTCAAAACATTTCCTAGAGTCTACTGTATGTATGTATTTTAGACACAGCAACTAATCTCACCTTCAAAACTCACTCAGACGCTACATGCCTCACAATTTGCTTGTTGCACCAGAATACTGGCACCAATTTTCACTCAGAAAGCAATCCCTGTCACTCATAAAAAACTGACCTAAAACACTAATAACAGGGAGCTTCACATTAATTATGAACTTTTATCTTTGAAGTTGATGATGATTGACTTTATGATGATTTTCACATAAATCTGTTTCATTAAAGAACAAAACCTTACCACCCTGTACTTAAACAGTTTTGAAAACATACATAATCTGCAGCACATTTGAGAAATGTGTATTAAATTAAATTAATTAATGTGTATTAATGTGTAGTAATAGACATTAATACACATATATTCCCCTATCAACATACATCTGTTGATAGGGGACCCGCTCTGATCATGTGTGCTCATGTTCTGTTATATGATTGCACAGTTGATTAAAATAACGTCCTCAACATGAAAAAAAAGCAAGGAAAAAATTATTTGTTTGTATATTTGATTTAATTGGTGTTTATTAATATTTATTAATATAATACCGTATATCAAACAATCTTAAATTTAGCTACAATTTACAAGTTGTTTGGTCAAACATATTTTAAAAACAAAATCAGACTCATGAAATAATTTCATGATGAAAGTTTTATTTCACAGAAAATAGTAGGTAAAGCATGTTTTTAGAAAACTATTTGACTTCTTATGAGATATGAGGTCGCATAATTATTTTGAGTGAATCCTCACAGTCTTTAATACGCCAAAAAAAAAAAAATCAAACTTATTGAAAAGGACTTTGGTAATAGCCGCAGTTAATATCTCTTCCTCTGCGGCTCCTTTGGCCCGTGGTGTCCCTCAGGATTCCATCCTTGGATCCTTACTCTTTAGCATATACACACTGCCACTGGGTTGTTTTATACACGGGTTCAGTCGAGTGGCACACGTTTTTTAATAATAAATAGAGACTCAAAATGTGCTCAACCAAACACTTGAACCGGACATAAAATAGTTAATGAAAAAATTATAATTGAAGATAATTTTGTATAATAACTCTGAAACGTGTTAGAGTCACATTCTCCATCTTGCAATCACATCTGAGCATAAGATAGTTTTAAATTAGATTAAATCCAAATTCTTATAGTTACTGAATTCTCTTCCTGGTTTGAATCCACTCTAAAATGTAATCAAAAACAGAAATGGTGAAAGACGTCCTATGTTATGATATTAAAGAAGGTTAAAAAAAACGACTCATTGCTAACATTTTGGGAATATAATGATAAAATATAATTTTGTGATTAAACTTAGGAAAATTGCTAATTAGTATTCATAAATTCTCATAATTTATATAAATTTAGAAGACGTGACCTGTGGAGGGCAGCAATACGCCTCTTCTGCCCCAAATCCCAGAAATAGAAGAAGAAAAACAAAAAAAACCACACAAGTCCCAGCATGCATAGCGCTGTGACGTCATATGAGACTCGCGCGGCGTCCAAACTTTGGTTAGTAAAATCGAGGGAGCTTTGAATAGCGCCGAACACCACTGACTTTTTTCTCTTTATCACGTCCTAAAGCACCATTCTCAGCGTCACTACAAACCAGATCTTGTACTACGGATCCAGTATATTTATCACGTAATAAAGCATCACTGTAAGCCTCAGTAGAAATTAAACAAGCTGTGGCTGATTAATTGATTACCTTTGACCTCTGCGGGTCGTGGCTGGAGTAAGTGAGTACCACGCGTGTCTTTCTCCTTCCTACTTCTGCTTGTGTCAATGTGGTTTTATTTGTTTCTACATCTCTATCATAGTCAGACGTGAGCGTTCAGACTATTCGCTAACGCTGGAGTTAATTACCGTTTGATAAGTTATCGAACAGGCAGCTCATAGCCAAATTGGTGCCCTAAGCAGAAGTTATTAAAATGCCCAGTAGTAAAAAATAAAAAAGGAGGCTTAAACTTAACTCACCTGGGTTGCAAAAATGTTTATTTATTTATTTGTAGAACACAGAAAGGTGAAGACAAATGAATAAATTTAAACGAATAAATCTGAAAGAAGATTCTAAGTTTTACATTTTAACAATAATAAAGTGCTTATTTTATTGTTAGTATAGTACTTTTCTGTCAACATTTATCTGAACAGATAATGTATCCTCTCAACCTAAGGCCGTCATAATTTTAAATTCATCAACTGATGGCGTAGTTAAACTAAAAAAAAGACGGAATAATTGGCTAATTTCCAAAAAGCTAGGTTGATATTTGACTAAGAATCCAAGTTATATGGCAACCAACTGGTCAGTTCGCCACTCCTGTACATTAGAGGTGAATGCAGGGTGCAGAGAAAAGTGATGAGTATGGACAGGTTTAGAAATTGGTACATCAGAGGGACTGCAGATGTTGGACATCTAGAACAAGTAAGTAAGTAAGAGAGGCCAGATTGGCATGGTTTAAAAGGAGGGATAAGTGGATCTTTTGGTGGAAGGATGCTGGAGATGGAACAGTCTAGCAGGAGAAAGAGGGGAGTACCAAACAGTAGGTTTCAGGATGCGGGGAGAGGTGACATGCAGTTTGTTGATGTGACGGAGAAAGCTGTAGACACACTAAAGGAACAGCAGAAAGATGATTATTTGGGTCATGAACCTCATTATGACGCATTTTGATCATGGGGAATGCAATTTCTGATTTGCATTGGTTAATCTATATTACACCCCTAGAAATCATTTCATCATCCGACCAAATCTCCCATTTTGTGTTTTTTGCCTTAATTAGAGGATCTCAAACAGACATTTTGCCATAAAGCATTTTAGTCAATGTTAATATCCCACTGCACATATTCTTCACTCACTAAACATTTTAGTCCGTCTGCGTGCAGTGGCTTGAATCTTCTGCTTGCGTGTTTCTATGGCACTGATTTAATAGTGACTATTAGTAGTGCAGTATTATTCTAACAGCTTTCTGACAAAGCATACGTTAATGTTATACATGCCTTCATTTGGGGTTTACCTATAACTCAATATTTTGTGTCTCTAAACCTTACTGCATTTCTCTAACTAATCACAAATTCTGAGCCCGTTATTTTTCTTTTCGTCCTGCAACAAATTGTAGTTTCTAAGAAGATCATTCTGCGCCCTGCAATGGATCAGTCCGAACTTGATCAGCCTTCCAGCAACGTTCAGGAAGACAAGTCTGCAGAGGCACCACTGACTGAAACCAATCAATCAAACACAGAGAGTGCGTCATCTTTCCCGGAGAGCAGCAGCTTAGGAGCAGATGGAGAGCGCAGGAAGAAGAACCGGCGCCGTGGTGGCCGCCGCCACCGCAAGAAGAATTCATCCACTCCCGAGAGTCAGCCTGAGGGAAAGCTTGACAGTGAGGCTGAGAACGAAGAGGAACCAGTAAATAATCCCAGCCTGTTATCTGACCCCCAAGCTGTGCTGGTTGGCCAACAGGCTAAGAGCGCCAATGTCGGGTTTCACAGCTGCACCTATGGGCGAGCCGAGAGTCATTCCAGATGTAGTGAGCAACCTCAAAGTATAGAAGGAGAGGAGGAAGACAATGATGTGGTGGAGGAAAAAAAGGATGTTCCCCAGGATGAAGGAGAAGCCTTCCATACTCTCCCCATTGTTCAAAAGGAGGAGAAGCCCGCTGAGATCCCAGAAAAGGAAAAAGCCTCAGGTGCCGCCGGAGTTGACCTCTTCTTTCACCCAGACAGTGAACGTGTCTGGCTGGACAAGAGGCGCTATGACGCTGCAGAGAGCTACTTCTATGCTCATAGTGCAAGTATTGCCGTGGAGGTGGAGCGAGCCCAGACACCAGAAGTAGCTCCAGATGCCTCCATGGCCCCACTGAACAAGTACGACCTGTCATATCATCTTTTCATTTGTCTTGTTCTGTCAGTTCCTTGTTCTCTGGGTCTGTTTTTGAATTTCCTCAATGATTATTGTTTTTAAGACCCATTGCTGAAAGTTTTATTTAATTTTTTTGGTTTCATTATTATTACTAAGGTGTGATGCAGATTATTTAGTCCTCTATCCCTGACGTCCTGTGTCCTCCTCTAACATTCCTCTTCACCTTCTCATCTGTAGCGCTGCGACTTCAGCGGACTCTCTGGCCCAGCACAAGATCAGGTTGGAAACTGATCACAGTGAAGAGGCCGACAGAGGTCTCTCTGAGCCAACTGAAGACCCCACACCACCTGCGCAGGTACATGTCCAGGTACCAATACAGTCTCACTGCTTCACCTCAGGAGCTTTGGCATGAGGTTTTCCAGGAAGGCTCCTGGAAAGCTTATTACGAAGCCCTAAGCTGAAACCACTTTTAAAAACGTATTACCAATTCAGATGATCTGATATGAATGTTATTTACTCTTAGCCAGATTTTGACTCTAGTGCTTTTATTTCATTATATATCTTAATGCCGACTATATGAATCTTAATGCTGAGTCTTCAAACGTATAGTAAAGGATTCATTGAGTTTGACGCCTGTTCTTCTTCTTTAAGGCTCCTGTTCAGTCTCACAACATCCTGCTAGACATAAGTCAGGCCCTTGTGAGCATTCAGAAATCTCTAACCAGAGTAAGTGCATGTTATGTTTCCTAGCTGCTTCTCTGTTATATTTTTCTTCTGTTGCCTCCTACGTCTTGTAGTGGCAGCGGAGGCCATAGTAGTAATTTTGGCCTTGAGTTTGTTACTCTCAGTAAACTATTTGTTTCCTGTGCAGAGAAGCAGCGCAGCAGCTGATCTAGAAGAACTTTACTCTCGCACCAGGAAGCTGGAGCTGGACAACAAGAGCTTAAAGAAAAGTGGGTTTGTGTATTGACTTTACAAGACATATCTTTTTCTAAAGCCACCATTAGCCATTCATAGTAAACTAGAAGGGATCCGACTTGTGATTTGGATCCATCCCAGAATTTATTGGATTTTTCTTTGGCCAATGGTTCGTCTTTCCATCAGGTTTCATGAAAATCGGCTCATTTTTGAGTTTTTGATAATCATTGACTAATGATTATAATTTAATCTAACTTTCAGCAGATCATTTGTTTATTTGGGGAGTTTGGGGAGTGACATCCTTGATGGATAGCAGTATTAGCAATAATTGTTGACCAGATCTTATTTTTTAAATGCAACTCTTTACCTCATCGCTCTCGCTGAATGTTTTCTGTCACATCAGACTTATTGACTCAGGTTCTGTCTCTCCAGCTGTGGGCGAGATGAAGGTTGAATATGCCAAACTGAACTGTTGGTGTGGCACTCTGGAGAGAACTATGGAATACTGTAAGATCAAACCTTCTGCTTTCATCTCATTGAGTTTTCTTGTACCTCCGGTGCTCTTGTGTGAACCCTGTTTTTTTTCAGTCCGTTCAGGGTACGACGATATGGAAGACTTGATTGACTACAGTTAATGAGGTGCAACACGATGCTGACCTGTTTGGTCCTCAAGAGAAACCCGGGAGAGTTAAGAGTTTTTAGAGACGACACCAAGACGTCCAGCATCATCGCCAAGTCTTGGAGCAGCTGTTTATTATTATAATCCTTCTTGTCATTTGATGTAAAACCTGCACATTCAGTTCTTATTCACTTCAAATTCAACATCTTCTCCTGGAGCCTGAACGTTGGACTATGCTTCAGTAATCCTAATGTCATACTTCAGTACAAGGACACTGTGATTATACTTATCTGAAGTTTCTTGCAGAGTGATTATCCTGTGTGCGTGGTTGGGTCTGGGCTGGGATCTTATGCAGAACTGTAAGTTGTTGTTTCTTAGCTTGTTTTAAATAGGAAAGTCTGAGAATATTGATCGTGTGCCTTCTTTCTGCCTCGTGTATTTTTACTATGTACAATAACATTGTAATTGAAAATCTCCTGCTACAGTATTTGCTGCTGCTTTCCCTTTCCAGCGTCCAGTATGGCTCCAACTTGTTTAAAATGAAAACTTGTGAGAAAACGATAATAACGGGAGCAAATTACCTTCAGTGGAGGAAAGAAACATTGCGCCTGTTTTTCTGCATTAAAAAGGTAAGTACCTCATCCGAGGAAGGAGGTTGTTTTCACTCCCGTGAATTAGTTGGTCTGTTTGATTTGATCAAGATTATGGAAAAATTACAGGATGGATTTGTATAAAACTACCCAGCTGTAGGATTTGGCATATCCTGGAGATGATTACATTTTGGGGATATTAGGCGTTTCGCAGCATATAAAATTAAAACTAGAAAAAGCACATAGAGCACAAAACTCCGCCAAGGCACAACAGTGGTTTAGGTTTAGGAAAACGTCCTGCACAATTCTTACTTAATGTCTGAGTTATTGTCAGCTTATGACTTCATCGACAACTGCAACAATCTGAGTATCTCTCAAATACTCCATCGTTAGTCACCACATCTGCCTTCCACTTCAATGTCTGTGTTCAGCCCACTGAACCCTTAGCTCCAACCCCAAACACTAAAAGAACAAAGGCAGTGATGACCACGCTTTGAAGTTACTACTCCAAACGCCTTAATTTGTTTTAAATTCTGCGAAATACGTCAGCAAAATTTTGGCACCTCTAGGGTACGCCAAAATCTACCTCGGTAAAATATCTTGCAAATCCCTGCGGTACTTATTCTGTACTCTTGTTCACACACAAACTGAAAAGAAAGCTTCAAGGATGTTATCTTTTCACAAACATCAAAGGAACAAGGGCATCAGTAATGGACAGAGTATATACTGTGTACTTTATTGATGCTCATGTTTCTTTGATGTTTACACTGAAGGGGAACAGGAAATGACACAAGATGTGTCATAAAGGAACCCTAATAAACATGATATAGAAATAAGTTCTCCAACACAAATACAATAAAACATATTTAATCTTGATCCTTATAGCATGTTTTAAAGCTATATTTCACAAATCTTTTTTTTATTCCTGGGGGTTTTCATAATGCATTTATCTACTGGGAGTGCTTATACATTTTTACCATAGCAAGCCCTAACTCATATTTGCTCAACTGGTTAGTCATTACTGATATTATCAATCAATATTGAATGAAGCATTGCTGCTTATTCTTGCTGCTTTACTGCCCATCCTCTGAAGTTACTGACATAAAGAGTCATATTTTTCAAAACTGACCCTCATGATGGGGAAGAGTTCCATTTTCTACTACAAAGGTTTTTATTTACCTGCAAAGCAAAAATATTTCAAACCATGTTTGTGAAAAGACTCTTTATTAGAATTGACAACGATAAGTCAATGCACAGAGGAATATAAATAATCCCATAGAAAATATAATGAATGTAGAAAATATGTTTTGGACAATATTACATCAAATAATCAACAAACTTCAGCAGCCAGTGTTGACTTCATCTTTAGCAAAATAATGAAGGGGTCTCCGAAGCGGGAGAGAGGGTTTCAATCAGACTGTGTGAGAAGAAAGAAAACGGTAATTTTCCAACATTTAAATGATTAGATATAAATATATGTGTATGTGTATATATATATATATATATATATATATATATAATTAAATATGTTCTCAGATTTCACAGGCATGTAAGTATCAAAAAGTTCTATACACATAAAAGCAAATTATTTATGGGATTAATTATTTATTTATCTTATCATGGAATGCATGAAAATCAAGGAGCAGTAAAAACTAGATAAAGCAGCGGAACTCTGCACTTACATCGCTAAGATCCCCCATGTCTGGTGCTTCTCCTTTATTAGTGGCAGCCATTTCTTGGATCATCTGAAAAATAAATGTACAGGAGACAGAAGCAGAGTCACTTGAGTCCTTCAGAGAAATACTTTGAATACTGCAAAGTAACAAACTACCAGAGTTTGTTCCAGCTCTCATTCCCAGACAAATGCAGATACTCACATCCACATATCGCTCATACTCCTCCTTTCCTTCATCTTCTTCATGCTCCCAGTCCCTCCAGTTATCAAAGTCTACATTAATCCAGCTGGGCTGTAAAAAGAAAGAGAAACAACAAAACTACACAGTTTATTTTGAAAAGTAAAGTTGAACTACAGTTTCAGGGACATTTACATTTAAGCTTGCAGAGAGTCAAAGACATGGTTCTTATTTGGCTCAACCACTGAAAAAACTCATTCTGACCCCTTTTAACTGTCACAGGTTTTAATCTGGTTTACTTCATGGATCTCACTATGTTATTGAATCATATATATTTAAAAAAAACAACAACTTTAAAATGTACCAGCCTTGTTTAAAACACATTACTTTTTGAAAATTCTAGGTAGGTTCTGGGTTCGAATCCCAACATGTGGCCTTTCAGTGTGGAGTTTGTTTGTTCTCCCCATGTTTGAACGGCTTCTCTCGGGCTTCTTCCACATTCTAAATACATGTAATGAAGGTTACTCTATTACTATTATAAGTTTGGTTCAAAATTAACACAAACTTTTTGGAGTAAACTCAAGTTAAACTACAAAGAGCACTCAGATGATGCAACACTGAACAAACTTAGTTTCTTCCTCTCTCATTCTCTTCATGTGTTCAGCACGTTGACTCATGCAGATTTCATGCAGATTTCTCCATTAATGTCTGAGTTATTGTCAGCCTCTGAATCTACCAACAACTCCAATAAACTCTGAGTTTCTCTCAAACACTATTTAGCCGCACTTTCCACTTCAGTGTCTCTGTTCAGCCCACTGACCCCCTAGCTCCACCCCCAAAGGAACATCAGAGGAATGAAAGGAACAAAGGCATCAATAATGGACACAGCTTCAAGAGAGCAATTCTCCTCATGGTGACATCACTACTCCAAACAGCTTATTATCTTATTCTATTTTATTTGAAATGCTGCCAAACAGGTAACATAAAACCTGTTTGGCAGCAGACAAACAGACGCGGGTGAAAACATAACCTCCTCCCTCAGCGGAAGAAAAATATACTTGGATAAATAAGTGTTGATTTATATCAATTTATTTCTTGCAACCACTTGACATAACGCAATAAAGTAAATTCAACACAACCTTTTTTCAGTGTGCTTTTCCATTTTACAAATGAAAAATATTTTATCAAATATATCACCCTTTTCGAAGGATGTCTTTAAATCTCCCTGTGTGCACTAAAATTAAAATAACAAAATTGTCATAAAAACTGAGGTCGGGGAGTTTAATGGCGAATATCGAAAATGCAAGATGCAGGAAATTAACCAAATCAGTTTAAATACACACACTCACCTTAGCCTCATCCTTCTGGAGACGAGGCCATGCAAAGTCAGGCTTCACCTTCCTCAGCAGCACATTGATGGTGCGTTCATAAACTCTCTCTCTGGAGTCCTTATGAGGGGGTGAACGAAAAGAAAGACGCTTATGTTTGACAACACACTAACTGTACAGTCCCTCATGTGACATTTTTACGGTTGTTCACGTTGTGGCTTATAATATGGACGCTTACATGGATTTGGACTTTATCGAAGAAGTGCAGCTCATTGTAGATCACGTCGTCCGTGTAGTTTTTGCAGCTGTTGAAAAGGGAGGACACAAACGTCCAGGGAAGAATTCAGTTCAAATGATATTCAATATGCAACATTTTATGCAGACAATGTGTCACAGTTATCATTTCAGAACCAGTAAATACAGCCATTGTCAATAAACCCTTTTCCATTAATTGTGTCACACAAGACACAGATAGACAGCAAGAATAACAGAAAAAATAAAGAAAACTCACCATAAAATCATTTTGTCTGGCTGGATATCCACCCGGACGTCTTTAGGTTTGTGAACCACAAAGTTTACGGTGACATATTGCTTTCTGTCAAACCACAGCGCCAGTGCTGGCTGGCTGTTAAGGCACAGAAATCAGAAATCCAATGTATATCATTTCTTTTCAAATGTGAAACCTCTAATATCCATAGAATTAGCACTAAAGCATCGAGTAGATGACTTACCTCTCCTCAGGTCTGACAATTTTGGGCTTATTCATATTAATTCCAGCACAAATCCACCAAAGTACCGAAATACTTCTATGACTATAAGAAAGTAAAGTGCATGTGGCTGCTTGGTTCAGGCTGTGTGATCTAGTAATGTGACCAGGCCCTGGAGGCTATATATAGAGCCCTTAGTATCAGCTGCTGGGGATTTGCCTGCCTTGTCCGCCCCAATATAGATTGTTCATGTAAGTCTTGGGAAAACAGATGCATTTTCTGGGGTTCTCCAGCACTTAAGCCTCCCCCAAGTGGAAGCTGAGAGGGTGATAGTGGGGGGAGGGACATAAAAGAGACAACTTCTCAACAAATGGGGGAGCTGAAAATATACAAACCTGGACTTCCAAAGAAATTACATGTAATAATAATACTGAATATAATAACCCCCCCCCCCCCCCCCCCCCCCCCCCCCCCCCGGAAAAAAAAAATCCTTGAAAAAACTTTAGAAAATAATGGCAAATATTTCCAAATGATTAAATGTATTTCTTTATGTGTTAAGAAATTAAGTTTTGTTTAACTTGATGAAACCCAGCCATAAAAAGGTCACAAGCCAGTGAACTTCTGGTGCCGGTAAAAGGGCATCCGACGCGAAGCCAAAACACGAAACTGATTTCCAAACCAGATCAGTCAGGGTTCGGTCTGGTGTTGTTAACCAGCAGGGTTAACAAAAACTATGCTACTGTTGGTTGAAGAAAAAGAAGAGTGAGAGGGAAAAACATGCCTTGAAACGGCGAGAGATGAGGGAAGGTATGATTGTTGGGGTCAGAGTTGGAATTTTAAATGTTTGTACCACGACAGGTCGAGAACTAGCTGATTTGATGGAGACAAATAAGGTATATACTGTATATTATTTGTCCAAGAGACCAGGGGGAAAGGCAGCAATGCTAGAAGCATCAGAAGAGGTTTGAAAAAGATGTAGATGGGAGGAGAAATGGGGTGGGGGCGATCCCGAAGGAGGAGTATGTGAAGAGTGTTCTGGAAATTAAAGCGGGTGTCATTCAGAAAGATGAGTATAAAGATAGTCAGTGAAGGTGTGATGATGAATGTTATTAAAGTTTCAGCTGCAAATAAACATCCTCATAAGTGGCACACAGGAATAATGACAGGTGTAGTGGAGAGAGACAGAGAAAGCCGACTTAGGCAAAATGTTTTCCAAAAGAAAGTACACTCTAATCCAATGTAATATTTTTCAACTTTGTACTAGATGCAGTTTTGTCTTAGAAACTGTGAGGTAGCCAGGAAAGAACACTTGAATTTCACTCTAATCTAGTTAAAAGTTAGAAACAAGATTAGAGTGTGGGCTTATTTTCTCCCCCAACCACTTTGGCTTTGGCTTGAGGCGCAATGTCGCCCCCCGCTGGTCCAGAGTACTCACTGCATATTTCTCAACGGAAGTGCAATTCTCCACTCTGGCGCGAGAGACCTGGCTATCGCTGTGAATACATAAACTTTGCCTAGTAGAGGTCTAAACATACTTCCTTTTCGGCTCTCTAATCTAGAATTTGGGAAACACTGACATTGGTGACAACAAACCCATTGGAAGTACAAATCATCAAGGTGAAAATGCCTCGTAGACGTCAGGTAAGAACATATGTAGGTCACACTGGAGAGCAACGTTAAAGCTAGCAAGAGTTAGCACTGGTCGGCTTCCCATGCTCCATTCAGTGATCCGACTATTTAGCATGCAAAAAAACACATGTAGTGAACATAAATCTTGTCTACCTAAACGTTTTAATTGATTTTCGGTTAATCGGCTGTCATATGTTTTGGTTTTTCTAGGGACAATCATTAAATACTTAGGTATTCGTACTAAACCCTGGCGGGCGGCATCTGGCAGCTAGTCAAATTAAATCTAAAACTGAATTTATGTTATTATTGTTATAAAATTGAATAGTTGGTGCCAATGTAAGCCGAATTTACTGTAAGGCCTGGGTGGATGGTTTTTCATAGTTATATTTAGACAGTTGAAGGGAGAAACCCTCATCAATATGCATTTCATATTGAATCGTGCGGATTTGTTAATACAATTGGTACCAGTGTCAGTTAGCCGGAAAGACTGACGGCTAAGCTAACAACAATAATGGGCTGCTTATGTGTCAGCTAGGGTAATTGCTCTGCCGATTAAGTAAGCATTAAATTGCAAATATCACACTGTTTGATTTGTTGAAAGTTACCAGAATGTTATAGACAGTAAGATCTTATGATAAGCCGTGACTACGATTTACAGTTGTTAACCTGCCAACGTTACAAAGCCAGCTAACTGCTAGTTATCAGCTTTGCTACAGGGCTAACTGGATTTAAACAGTGAAAAACACAGTTAATATTTCTTGTTCAAAGAGCATACTAGGATTGGAATTGTGGTTTTATGAAATCAAAATCAAGTTATTCCCAAACCAACCCATTGATTTTTTAATTTAATATATTGCATTATGTTCTCATGATTGAATTCACCTTGTTTCATGTTTCTGACACCCTCCATAATGAAATTTGCCTTTACAATTGTGTACCCTGATTATGAAATTAAGTTAGGATTCATATCATCTCATTTCTTTCCCCTGACAGAGACATATGGCTGGAAGTGGTTCTGATGGAACTGAAGACTCAGACTCCTCTGCTGAGAGAGAGCAGACCAATAGTTCAGAAAGTGATGGCAACATTCCCAAGAGACAGCGCCTTACCAGAGCCTCCACTCGCCTTAGCCAAAGTTCTCAGGGTTAGCCAAGACCTCCTGTAAATTAAATATAAACATTGAATATTATCTTACCGCTGTCATTTAATCAACATGATGCTGACTCTTGTTGATTCAGATACACCCGATTTGAAGCGGGCTGCAGACCATGATGAATCGCCACCGTTGACGCCCACAGGAAATGCTCCGTCCTCTGAATCTGAGCTGGACATTTCAAGCCCCAATGCCTCTCACGATGAGAGCCAGTCTAAAGATCAAGCTACCAGAGACTCTGATAAGGACCTCTCCCACCGACCAAAGCGCAGACGCTGCCATGAGACCTACAACTTCAACATGAAATGCCCTACTCCAGGATGCAATTCACTCGGTAAACCGCCTCCCAATTTGAACATTTTTAAATTTAATTTAGAAATTTATCTCTTTGCAGACAAATGATTTATCTCAACACATTTTGTATTGACCTATATTTACTTTCTTTTTTCAATATGCCCAGGACACCTTACTGGAAGACATGAACGTCATTTCGCTGTATCAGGTTGCCCCCTTTACCACAATCTGTCTGCTGATGAATGCAAGGTAAATTTCTCAAAAACAATACTTCAGATGTTTTTAACTTTTTTGATGATGGTCTGAAGATGTATCCTAAATACTGTCATTAGCTATGAGAAGGATAGCCAATGCTTTCTTGCATATTGGCTTACCCTTGTCAATACAAGTACAACTGTACATAAAGG
Organism: Lophius americanus; assembly: GCA_037951165.1. Taxonomy (NCBI): domain Eukaryota; kingdom Metazoa; phylum Chordata; class Actinopteri; order Lophiiformes; family Lophiidae; genus Lophius; species Lophius americanus. Next base: position 2,444,223 of record JBBDHG010000064.1, on the reverse strand, counting down.
AGAATAGTCCATACACAGCTTACTTAATGCCTTTTGGGTATACATTGTTACAGCAGTCAGTTTAACGGGTATTTAATACGATAAAACAGTGTACAGCTCTGTTTTATATTTAACCTTTGTGGTGGGATGCGAAAGCTCAATCTGTCTCCTGACCGAGACTCTGACTTAAAGCCACAAGCTTAAGCTTGACTTGTGCTGACTGCTGCATCCTATTCTTCTGGAACATATTTTAGACAGTGTCTTTTTACTCTTTGATTTAGGTAAAAGCCATCAGCCGTGAGAAACAAGAGGAAGAGGTAAAGGCACAGGAAGAAAGCAACTCACGCCATGCAACTCGTCATCAGGTTCGCTACCGCTTTGTCAAATGGGCTGACAATGTTTACCACATACAGCTGTGGTTGATACTGTGCAAACCTGATATCGACTTTTAATGTAATAGATTTCAATCTTCATTTGCAGACACCAACATCTAAACAGAGCAAATACAAAGAGCAGGTGGCTGAGATGAGGAAGGGTCGGAACTCGGGCCTTCAGAAGGAGCAGAAAGAAAAGCACATGGTAAATTCGTGACACTCCAAAATGCTGTTGCTCCATGTGTTACTTTCAAAACTTGCTTTCCATTGCTTTGTTTGTGTTTTGGATTATAGGCTGACTTTCCTCTTTTCCCCCCCTTGTCTGTCTGATCCACAGGAGCATCGGCAGACACACGGCAACACCAGAGAGCCTCTGCTGGAGAACATCACCAGCGATTATGACCTGGAACTCTTCAGGAAGGCCCAGGCCCGTGCATCGGAGGATCTGGTAATGGATGGGTTTTCTATTTCTATAAGTACCATTCTTGTATTTAACTTTACTTTATATGCAAACATGACTTCTATTTCCACATCCCATTTTTAAAACCGAATAGCCAATATATTTACTGGAAACCCAGTTTCCATTATATAAACTCCGCAGGTTTAAAACAGAAGGTGATACTTAGACCAGCAGCTAACACCCTGTATTCCCTCCTGTCCTCCCTCATGCAGGAGAAGCTGCGCATCCAGGGTCAGATCACCGAGGGCAGCAACATGATTAAGACCATCCTGTTTGGCCGCTACGAGCTTGACACCTGGTACCACTCCCCGTATCCCGAGGAGTATGCCCGACTAGGCCGCCTCTATGTCTGCGAGTTCTGCCTCAAGTACATGAAGAGCCAGACCATTCTCCGACGACATATGGTGAGAGTCCTGGTGACGCATCATTAATATTTGTCCAATGAGTTTTAAGCCACAACAGGATATTTGTTTTTGCATCTATTCATGATGGAGTTATAGGAGATGGTGCTAACTGAGGACAGCAAAGTTTGCGCTGAATTGAAAAAGCAATACAAAATTGGACACACTGAGCTTGTCAAAGCTACCTCTCGATTCAGAGCGAGCTAAAAAAAGAAAAACCCAGTACATTGTCTACTTCCCATGCAAAGACCTGTGACCTCAGTGGAAATCAACAGAGTTTGCTGTCTGCTTCAGACAGTACAACCAATGTTTGTGATGCGGTTGCAATGTTTTTTCATGGACACGGCCGTATCCGAGCTCTACGGAGAAAAGAAGCATGAAAAGATCAGATAGGGCACATCTGATGAATTAACATGCTGCACAAGGACGACACAGGCGGTGGATTTGTGCAGCATGTGGAGAATAACGGCTCATTTTCTCACAGAGGACTGCTGACAGTGGTCTTATGTTTTCCAAACTGGAGCCTCGCTTTTATGTTTCATATTTATTTATATCCGATATACATGTTACCAGAAGTGCACCGATTGCAATTTCTTTTGGCGCTCACTGATTTTTTAAAAGTCTGACTGACCGATACTGATTTGGGCCGATTCCGATTTTATTTTTTTCGTCAAAGTTTTAAAATGATAACGAGTGATGTGGAGTGATTAAGTGCTCTTATTTTGACGGATTACAGTGGCAGTAACGAGGCTGGTCGGCATTGTGTAATGTATTCTGACCTGTTGGAATTAATGTACCCTCCGTCCTCCCCGCTGTGTGTTTATTAAACTATTTGTATTACATTTCAAAGTGAAAATCAAACTTTTTAAACTTGTCCAGTCCATTATATGTTATATATTGGCTTTGTTCAGGGGTTTCAGGACTCATGGGTGGCTCTTGAGCTCTCGCTAGCTTTACCCGCTCTGCTAACGTTAGCTTCTTAAAACTTACTATCTTCCTTGGGGTGATTAAATTTAAAGTTTCTGCTTAAGTTTAGAACTAATTAATCAGTTTGATCAGTTTAGAACTAATTAATGTGACTAAAGTTACAAAAAGACTAAGAACTTAAATGAATTGGATAAAACAGATTTTCACATATTTCTGTTAATCTCAGGGGAAACAATTTTCAGGCGAATCAATGTAATAAATTACAGTTCACAGCATATCACAAAATCTTAAGTATCGCAATAATATTTAATTGTTGCCTAAATATTGTGAGAATATCCTATCATTGAACCCCTGACAATTGCAATCCGTATCAACATTACTGCCCATAAATAAATGTCCTTAATATGTTGTTCTTACCCACTGAGTGCTTTTGAAACAACACTGATATCTCTGTGATTCTGTCTTTGCAGGCAAAGTGTGTGTGGAAGCATCCTCCAGGAGACGAGGTTTACCGAAAGGGGTCTATATCTGTGTTTGAAGTTGACGGCAAAAAGAACAAGGCAAGGAGACCCAGACTTAATCGTTTCTGCTTTTTCTTTTCTCCGGTGGTTTTGTTGATGCCTGGAGATTGTTTTTATCTGTAAAACAAGCATCACAGACAGCTAACTTCTCAACGCAATCTTATCTGCCGCTGTTATTAACAGAGTCTGTGCTGTTTAACAAACAGATCTACTGCCAGAACCTGTGTTTACTCGCCAAACTCTTCTTGGACCATAAAACCCTCTACTACGATGTGGAACCTTTCCTCTTCTACGTCATGACTGAGGCAGACAACACCGGCTGCCACTTAGTGGGCTACTTCTCTAAAGTAAATGGAAAAACACTTTTAGAATAGTGATGTCTGACTATAGAAGAATATGATTAGGATTCTAATTTTGAATCTTTTTTTATTTAATTAAGGAGAAGAATTCCTTCCTCAACTACAACGTATCCTGTATCCTGACGATGCCCCAGTATATGAGGCAAGGCTTTGGCAAGATGCTCATCGACTTCAGTATGTATGGCGTTAATACTCGTTTTTATAACTTGTTTACCCAATGGGATTAAATTGAGTCCTAATGCTATATTACATGAAGTAGGCCTGATTAATTCTGGCTGAAATAATAATCACATTTCTTTGCTTAGAATTGAGATCAGTTCTCCCCAGTTTTTTTTTTTTTTTTACTACTTGGTTCAACAAAGAGGAAAATACTAAAAAAGCTACACTTTGTAACGGAGCTCCGCCCCTTAGTTTCACACTAGAACTTACAAAAGGTCATGCCCTCCACAACGACCACCTGTCGCTGGAGTTGCTACAGGTAGATGAATAGAGATGAGCAGCTTTCGTGACCAGTGAAGCGGTAGGAAGTTGAAATATAAGTGACGTGACACTAGGGGGCACTGTAGTGGCGCGCTTTCTTTCTCTCTTGTATCTGGAGAGTTTTTCTTCTGGATCAATTCTGTCTTTTCTATTTGTAGTTTTCTCTCACACTTACTTGATGCCCATTTTCTCAATAAAATTTTGCAGAATACTGTTTTGATTAAAAACTGAGGTATTTTCTGTCCCTAACCCATGTTATTTAAATAATGTTCTGGTCTTTTGCAGACCATATATGGATGTTTGATTTAAACTGTGTCCTTTTTTTCTGCTCTTTCTGACTGCTGTCTGTGTTTTGTTCAGGCTACCTGCTGTCGAAGGTGGAGGAGAAGGTGGGCTCCCCGGAGAGGCCTCTGTCCGACCTGGGCCTCATCAGTTACCGTAGCTACTGGAAGGAAGTCTTACTCCGATACATGTACAATTTTCAAGGCAAGGAGATCTCCATAAAAGGTGAGTGAGAGGACAGAACTCACACAAGCTGCTCACCTTTTGGTGGGAAAAGATTATCATCAAAGGAAAATAACAAATATTGCTGTTATTCATAAACAAACACACTGACTCCTGTTTGTTTTTGCTTTTGCACAGAGATCAGTCAGGAGACTGCCGTCAACCCGGTGGATATCGTGAGCACCCTGCAGTCCCTGCAGATGCTCAAGTACTGGAAGGGAAAACATTTGGTGTTAAAGCGACAGGTAAGCTGTCATCCTCCTATCTTTAGTTTGACATTTTTATAAATATTTTTATTCTTGCAACATTTTTGTATTAACCCTGTCATGCATTGGGGTCACTGACGTCAACGGCAAGTCAAAAGCAATTTTCTAGAGTGTGCATGGTTTTTATTTGTGCAGTTGTTCAACCGCTTCAGTGGGTGCTTGGATGGGTGTGTGTGTATTTGTGTGTGCTTTGGGGTGATAGGGCTGAATGTACAACAGCGAAGGAAGGCATGGAGGTACAAAGAAGAAAGAGAAGGGAGATGCTCCTGAGGAAGTTCATGGTTTTTGCATTGAATTATATGTTGTATTTATTTATTTATTCATTCTGTCTGTCTGTCTGTCTTTCTGTCCTGTATGTTTCCTAATTGGAAACTCTTAATGGCCAGAGAAGTGGGCAGGTGAAAACTGGAAAATGTTTGTTAAAATAAATAAAGTTTGTGTTTTTGATGGCTGAAGGAGATTAAATTGACTTCGGAGAAAATATTCTAATTGATGTTAATTTAACAGGTGAGCTATTCTATAACCTACTGAAAATGACTACATTTATAGTGAAATGGAGAAAAAATAACTTTTCATCGCATGTCTTTTGAAGTAAAAATAATATTTCTATGAAAATATGTGTTTTTTAACAATTCATACATGAAAGGGTTGGGAGAACATGATGCAGAAGCCCCTTATCTAAATTAAAAGTTATAATACAAATCAATATCTACACATCCATTTAAAGCTTTTTAACTATGATGGGCGTAAATACAATTTAAAATGTTGTAAAAACACCCATAATGCATCTTTTCTGTTAAATAAAGAGCATTGCTTCATATAAATCAAAACCCTGTATGTGACAGCTTGTTACTTTTCTCTTCCTTCCAGGACCTGATCGACGAGTGGAAAGCGAAGGAGGTTAAGCGGGGCAACAGCAACAAAACCATCGACCCGAGCTCGTTAAAATGGACCCCCCCCAAAGGAACATGAGCACCAAGATCCTCGGGCTACTGAATGAACTCACATCCAGCCTCCTTTTGCCACAAGTAGCCTCGACCTGAAACTGTCAATAAAGAACTGATTGTTACGTCTTTCCTTTTTTTAAAAAAAAACTTTTTTATATTTTACTTTGGTTTATATTTTAAACGCCACATGTTTTATCAGATACCTTTTTGTTTTTAATCCCACCTCTGTCTACTAAACATTGAATGTTGACGCTCCAGTGAGGTGGAAAATACAAATGTTTTGTTGGATCATGAAGAAAATACACACCTGTATTTGGCATCATATATTATTTTTATTTCATTCTAGAAATGTGCATCATGAAGACGGCAGTTTTTCTATCTGGGGGGGATTAATACAAACTGTTGACATGAGTTAAGATTTGTAAGCAGAGTTTGTTTTGAGTGACGTATGGTGATGCCTTCTTTGGTTGGTGTAAAATTGTATAGATCTTAGTGACTTATCTTCTTTTCTCTCCATCAGTACATGATTTGGACCCATTCCTCTGATGTCTCTGCAGAAAAATGAATTCAGATAATTTTAAATAGCTGAGAATATAAAAAAATACTGACAATACCACTGTACAAAATGCACATCATAATAAAAAACCTCAGGGTTTTTCTACTGGTCGTCGTACCGTGCTGGGGTGGTTTCTCCAAAACCTGGACGGCAGTGGTCGTTGAAGACGGAATCATCCTCGTCAAATGTTCTGTAATGCGCATAGAACATTTTAATGTAGTTTGGTTAAATGTGTACCAGCAGGTTGATATTTTTTAATATCAATAAAGCTGCCTTGATATTTTGAAACGATTATGCGTCTTTGTTTTCATGCTCACCATCGCTGGAAACACTTCTTCCCATCAGCCCCACAAAAATTTCTCCTTTGTTTCCTGCAGATGTTGGAGAGATGCTCAGGTTTACAAAGGAGCTGCTTCCCGGTTATAATGTTTCTACCATAAATGAATAAATAGAAATGATGCTTACGTCTGTTTACTTTAAAAGGGTTCTTAGTACCTGTGAGAGAACACAAAAAATGTTAGCAGTCTTTATAGTCACATCTGTCCATTCATATTTACACATATTCATAGAAGTACATTGCATAACACATCACCTGAGCGTTTCCCCATGAGTCCATAGAAGCGAAGGGCTTTTGATCTTTTTATCATGTTGACCACCGGCTTGGTCCGACCCGTCTCCAGTGACTCCTGACAGGACAAAAACAACAACGTGTGTGTGTATTTAATAAATATTCAATCCTTTGTCATTTCTAGCTCATAATTCTTACTGGTTGTTATATTTTATGTTGAATAAATTTAAATTTTTAATAGCAAAAGGAGAGTTTCATTGTGCATGGAAACTTTTTTCTATCTGTGCACATGACAATAAATGCTTTATGTCTTGAAGAAACTGCATGGATTTAACGCGTTAATATTTATTATCACAAAATCTGAAAGTTTAATACTTTCTGCATTAAAATTAAAAAATTAAGGTAGGGGTTAAATATACTACATTACTGAAAATGTAATTCAGGTTTCCTGCTCCTGCACCACTCAACTTGTTGAATATCTTCTATTTACAATTAAATCACTCATTAATCCTGTATACAAATCAATTTTCACAATATTTTAGTTTAGAAGAACAAGAAGAAAGAATCCTTTATTAGTCACATAGTTATACAGTACAACATAGTGAAATTACTTCTCTGCATTTGACCCATCCCTGAGGGAGCAGTGGGCAGCCCCTCGTGGAGCGCCCGGGGAGCTAAGGATTCAGGGTCTTGCTCAAGGACCCTACGACAAGTAGACCCTGGTGGGATTCGAACCGGCTACCTTCCGATCTTCTGATTGGGAGACGGCCGCTCTACCCACTGAGCCACAGCTGGGGGCAGCTGTGGCTCAGCTGTGCTCAGTGGGTAGAGCGGCAGTAGAACCCTTTAAGTAATTTTAGTTCATTTATATTTTGTGTACTTGCCTTATTTGTACGCTACTTTAACACTATAATAATAATAATAATTATCTATAACTCCCCCTTTCCCTTTGGATTAATAAAATCTTATTTTATAGAGTCTGGTCTTATCTAATTATTTAAGGTATTAGATGGAGGTTTCATATCTAACCACTCATTTTGATCTTACTAATAGACTTATATCTTATGTTATCATGTCTTATCTTATCTTAATTGATTTCATGTTTTTTTAAATGACCAGATTAAGAAAAAATATTATTATAAATAGTGTTAATTGTAAAATATGTATTTTTACATCCTGTTAGGAACAATGACATTTTTTCTAATAACAAATAATTCATTTCTGTCCATATTCTGCAGAAAACATGAAAACACTGTTGCTCACCTGGCACGCCAGAGGAAGCCCACCCTCCTCCTCCACAGTAGAAGACAGAGCCTGGTAAGTTTTCACAAAAGCACAGAAAATCATCAAAACAAGCTGGAGCTTCCAGTTATCCATCTCTTGGATTGTTTTTGAATCTTCACAGTCAAACTTGTTTTATTTAGAACAGCTGTTAAATTGCTGTTTTACAGACGTGTTTGGGTCGTATTCAGTCTTTGCCGTCTTTGTCCAGCCTGCATTTATACTTCTATATCCGACCAGGCTCGACCCCCTCCCCACATAAAAATAATTACGCACTTGGCTCCACTGCACTTCAATAATTAACATTCTATTTTTAGAACACGACGCCTCTTTTTCACCCCTAGAGTGACGTATTTTACAGCCGTCATACATTAAATATCTGAAAAAATTCTTCCTATTTATTCCAATTTTTATTGCATTTATTGAACTGTTCCATTGCAAGATTTAAAAGCCGCTTCATGACAAACTTTACATGTTCAATGGTATTAAACCACAAATATTTACATTAGAGGCGCTCACCTTTCAACTCCATTTTATGGGATTTCTGGGTTGCCATTGGTCTAAAAATCTTCTCTGATGTTCACATGGGTCTTTGATATGATTCATGTGGGCAGAAGGTGCAGACATATGATTTGCAAATATACCTGCAACTGTGCGCTTTGAAGCTCCTGCTCTATCGCTTCGACTGATGACTATGGGAATTAATTCTTCTTTCTGAATTTATTTAAGAGGATTAGAAACAAATATGCAAATGTATTTCTTTTTAAATTATGACTTTATTCTCATAATTTTAAGTTTTAAGTCAGAGTTTTGAGAATGTTGAAATTCTAAGAATAAAAATCATGTTGTTTCAACATAATCATTTATTTTACAGTCTCTGAGATTATTACACAATACCACGTTATCAAACATTTTATGATCTTCACTTTCTTATCCATTTAAACGCTCTGCCGTACTGAAAAGTGATCTTTTTCCCTTCCTTACACTCTGGCTATAGAAATTTCTGGAGAGGCAATTACTTGACAATCTGTGTCCTGAAAGGAGGCCCTCTCGAAAACAAAGCTGACCCACATCGACTGCTTTGATCAGAGCACAGGTGCTTCTAAAAGCAAGAAAAGGCCGCGACTATTAAGCCTGAAAGGCAATTACACATGAACATCCGTCATGTGCAGCAAAGGCAGAGAGAAGAATCAAAGGGAGTCATCTGCATATGAAATGGTTGAGTTACAAAGAGCTCGCAGTAATGACAGAAGGGAGAAGCTCTACACCAGGCAGGGTGGAGATTCAGGAAGGCCATTCCAGGATTTCTTAAAAATAATCTTATGATTACAGACAATTCATTTACTTCACAAGACAAATATGAAACTCTTCCAGTGTTTTTCTGCTAAATTATAAAACTTAAATGACATTTTAAGTGATGGATAACAAATGGAATCAAACACATCATGAGAAAACCAGAGTTTAGATTTCTGTGTGCCATATAATATCCAGTTGCATCATGGGACATGTAATTTCCAGAAAACCTGCCAAACTGTAGGGACTGAGTATTATTATCATCATCAATCAATTTATAAATAATACATTTCCATGCATATTTAGAGAATGCATGGGTTGAAGAAATTGTTGCCAATTTATTAACCAGCTAGTTCGCTCACTAAGTTTCCTACTTTGCAACTTAGATAACTAACAACCTAGCATAGCTAACTCGCTAAATCGCTCGGTAGTCATTTCATCAAATGTTAACATTAATGTACAGAAAACAAAATAATCAATTTTAAACCATGTAATGGTAATGACTCAGATTTTGGTGACTTGAACTTGACATCTTGGTAATTCTTACCCATTTCTGGGACGCAATATAACCAAACATAATGGGTCAAAGTTTGATGTGTCGGGACCATGGTGTCCATGAAAGAGACAGCGTCTGTATGGGAAGTTATCAAAGTTTCCGCGTTTACCTTTTCTATTCTTGGCTGAGTTTTTTTTGTTGAACGTTTGTATTTATGAATTTAATTAATTAATTTTGGTTGTTTAACGCTTATTTCTGTATTTGAATATTTATTTCGAAAGCCATGAAATGTCACTTCCTGTTCAGAGAGCATGTGACTTCATGCGTCACTCTCTCTTGACATCAATGTGTAAAGACAAGTTATCAAAGTGACCAAGGTTAATAAGGTTCATATCTTCTTGTCTTTTTTTTTTTTTTTGTATAGTTCAGTTTGCAATTTATGTTTTGTTACATTTTGTCTGTTTAGTTTTATGGTGTTTACGGTGTTTGGATGTTTTTTTGATCGAGTCTAAGTATCATTAACTAAGAACTCAAGCCTTCGTGTGGTGACTAAGGCCCGTCTAGTGTCTAATTTAAATCCATGATTGAATGTCCATTTGGCTGTAATAAAGACTACAGCAGATGTCGGGCTGTAAAGGCTCTTAATTTCCTAGGCTATTGGCTCTATTTGACGTGTGATGTGTGATGGTCTGTGGGATGAAAGTGTTCATATTTGTTTTGCTTCCAACCATAGATTTATTCGCCATTTCATCTGAGGAAAAGTACATATGAAAAATGACACAAGGTGCACAACCTCACAACAAAGGTCGAGGACACCTGATTGCTGAGAGCTGAGGGTCATAATCTCCTGCAGACAGAAGCAGCGTAACCAGACGAGTCAACGCTCCATCCACAGTGGTGCGACAGACTGGGGGCTGGTTATCATCACCTCTTAGTCTGTGAGTTACATCAGCCAAATGTTAGACATACTCTTCCCACACAATCTAAAGATCTTAACTGTGAAAGACAGGTCCTTATCGGGGTGAGCAGTCAAGAATGGAGACATAAGGGTATGTGAATATATTGTCATGTATGTTTTCCTCCAGACACGTTTAAAGATATTTTTTTACCCTACTTAAACTGATAAACTGTGTCTGATGCAGAATATGATAAGATTCTACTCATGTCAAACTTCAGGTACAACTTACAACTTCAGGTAAGACTCAAGAATTTTCTTATTCTCAATATTAGAACAAGGCCCAAACCCTAAAAAGACCCTAATCCCCTTTGTTATAAGTAATTCACCTGAGTGAACTTTTGAAAATTAAATGTGACTCATTAATAATTTCTCTTTTACTATTTCTTTGAAGTCAGAAAACATCCCGCAGTGAGTCAATAATGAGGATAAATACAGTGGACTATTTTCTCTGAGCTCAGTAATAAACTAAGAGTTCCTTGTGTCAACTCATATGAGATAATTTTGGACACAATTGGACTAATGGTTGGGAAGTTCTGGACTAGAAACAGTGTTTTCCACAAAAAGCTCCTTCTTATGATTAAAATATGAACTATCATACTTGAAAAAAAATATATAGACCTTAGTGCTTCCTCGCACTAAAGTCTATAGGAGAATAACATTTGAAAATAACCCATGAAACAGTTTTTGTGTTAGCATGTTAACATGACGGATCTTCGGCTCTTCTGCTCGTCATCCGTGGCATGACCAAGAATCCAGTTCTCCATCCTTGAAAGCTCCAGCAGAAACTGCCCACATAGATGAAGGCCTCCTCACACTCATCTGCAGTGTCCTCATACATTGTGGACAGCCAGCATGCTGTCAACACCGACTCCTGTCTCTCGACGTCTCCCATCACTACACGCTGGTTCTTGGAGCCAATCAGCTTCTTTGTCTCCTGCAAGAACTCCACGGAGATGTCCGGTTTTTGAATGTCGGAGTTCTTCAAGCAATCCTTTTGTCACCTTGTTGTTGAAGTCGACTAAAAGAGTTGAGTTCACAATTTGATAAACCTTGAAATACTCTAAATGATTCATCAAATATGTTCTATAAACAAATTCTTTGTTTATTTATTTACTAACAGGCTTGTTCTCCCATCATGGAGGATGATTTTGGGGGATTACATCTGTTTTAAATATTTTAGAACATCTGTGACAGGATATATGTGTATACATATCATCCAACAGGGAGCAGTGTTGTCAAAGAAATAAAATCCATAGTGTCCCAACTTGTTGCCAGAGTAGATATTCTGAAGGACTATAAAGTCCTCCTGATAAGTTTGTCTGTATGTTGGCTGACAAGTCCAAAAATGACAGAATGTTTTCAAATCCTGTCTTTGTGAGGGAGACGTGACACAAATGATGATTTGTCATTGACTCTATGCTTCATTCATGTTATATTTGGAAGTTTAAAACACTGTAAAAGTGCCAACAGGTCATATTTTCTCCACTAGAAATAAAGCTGCGTGTTTATTGATGCACAGAGGGAACTTTTGAAAAGTTTCAAAACATTTGACGCTAATATTTTTAAAGGAAAAACTGGAAATATGTGATGAAATCTGCTTAGAACACATTATACATAACCATAACATTTTTTAAAATACTATTAGAGCTTTGGTCATAAAGTAACTAATGATGACAAATTTTCTTCCTTTGCATCTACAAGTAAAAAACTACATATGTCAACATTTATTTATTACCGTATTACATATTTATAGGTGACACGTTATGTTTTCTCATAGATCATGTGTTAAAGATTTGATTAGTACAATAGGAGGTGGAGTACCTATAAATATAATTTATCATACGTTGCAGGGGTTTTCATTGTTGCAGTTAGACTGGATGCCTCCAAACTCTTGTTTTGTGAGTTGTTTTTCTCGCTTGCTTCCCTGTGGCGCTTTACTGTGGTTTCTCCAGCGAGGCTCTTCAAGGCTCTCTGAAAATGAAATACCACTGTCTGCCATTGCATGCAGACTGGGGGCTTCAGGCTGCCGTTTCTGTCTCGGAGAAACAGGGTTAAGAGCATAAGCCGCAGCAGTCATGGAGCAAGAGGATGTAATTTTTCGCGTGTCTTTGTGTCAACCAGAGATGCCGTATGGACTCCAGAGTGCAGCTCTCCTAATAAAAGCCGTTCCCCCCAACTGACCTGGACTCTGAGGCCTCAGCAGGCTGCGTGGACGTCCTGACGCTCTTCCAGAGGTCAATTCAGGGAGCAGACAGACTTGCCTTGAGAGACCCGTGTTAACAGCAGTTGATTGTTAATCAAACCTTCTGTGAGGGGTTTGTTCTTCGTGACCCGGAGGAGATGTTCTGTGAATTAGCACCACGGCCTCATCTGCTGCTCTGCCATACAGGAAGTCATTCATGTGGGAACAACTTCAAACGATGTCCTTGTAGGACCATTGGCTGCTTTAAATAAACAGATAAGCACAATCATATATACATATTAAGGACACAGACAAAGATTAGCCAAAACATTACAACCCCTGACAGGTGAATTCAGAATAGAATTAATTATCTGGTCAGAATGGCGCCTATCTGTGGGTCAGCGGGTGAACATTTCCACCTCAAAGTTCAGAACATACAGTTCATCACAGAGCAGCAAAAAAGAACACAATATGAGGCAAATGGTTATATTGTTTTGTCAGATTACTGTACATACATACATAATGATTTTTCTCCCAACAAACGTTGTTTTGTCTTACCTGTAGATCACTTGAATCATTTGGTTAATACTTTCTTAATAGAGAATATTTACTCTATTTTCTGTAACTAAGAAATAAAACAGAAAACAGTTACGTTGACTTTACTAAACACAATTACGTAATCCCAGAAACCTTTTACTTTTACGTTAATACAGTTAAGCTCCCTTCTGTAACTGTCAGGGATGAAAAGATTAAGTTTGTACGACATAAAAAGTCATGTAATGCAAAGGTTATTCCTCTTTCACTAACGGAACATGATTATAATGAATATACTAAAAAAGTAAAGTGGGTTTTTCTTGTTAAACACAGTTAGGTTGACTTTACTAAAAACAATTATTTAATTCCAAAATCTATAAATTTCCAAAATGCAATGAAATTCTTGTTTTAATTGTCACAAATATAATTACTTTGTTTTTTTAGACATAAAAAAAAAGGGGGATGTAATGCAAACAACCTCTCTGTTTCATTTCTACGAGTGTACTCCACATACGTTGGAGTGCAGCTAGATTGCTCAGTGGGTTACACCACCGACTTTGGTTCCAGGTTTGAATCCCAGTCAAAAGAGGGCGTGGCAGAAATCCAGGGTGGACCCTTAGGCAAGGCCCTTAGTTCTACCAACCTACCCAGCCACATCTAGAGCCGGTCCCAAGCCCGGATAAATGTTAGGGTTGTGTCAGAAAGGGCATCCGACGTAAGAACCTATTCCAGATCAATATGCGGAATGAGACGACCCACTGTGAAGACCCCCTAAATCAAAAAAAGCGAAAGAGCCAAAATAAGTTTCTTTGCTTTAGCCTACTTTACTTTAGAGTAAAGGATTTTGACGTTATAGAATTATAATGATGCTTATTCCTCCTGCGTCTGCCTCTCTGCCTAGCTAAGTAAGCTTTCCGCCAGCTTCATATTTACTGTACTGTGAATTTGTTTTTCTCTGAATATCAAACGTGAAGTTTAGTCCAGTCTGTTGGGTGTCTCATCAGATTGTTGGAACCCTCTGTCCCTGCCGGATTGTTCTCCCTTCCACATTCATTACAGTGCGCATCTGTTGATTCTTAGATCAGAACCCACGGGTCCCCAGAGACCCATAAGTGGCCCCTGTTAAAGATGTTCTTATTTGCTGTGCTCTTGTGGCTTCTTTGACACTCTCAGCCGATGGCAAGGCCCGGTTTGGTGAGATGTGCTTACTTTGTCCAAGAGCCAATCACCAATTCATTCCCAAAGCCTCAGAGGTCCAAAAGCCAAGTGCATAATTGCTCCTTAAATCAATCTACAAATTTTGTGGTAACCATGCTGCAAAACGTTGGCCTGGAATCGTTTATTCACGAGAAGCGGCTGTCCATGGTATGTATTTAGAGACACAGAAAATACTATAGTGTCCTGGAGAGAATTCCATCCGAATCAGGGAAGATACACTCGATTATGGTTCTGTGGTTTACGTACATTTTACATTAGGCCAAGTACAATTCATCCCATTTGTTCAGCGTTTATGCATCATTGTGTTTTTGTGGCTCTGGTTAGAGAGGCCACACAGCTAGAACTGTGTTACAGCTCTTCATCCCCGAGGTTTCCCCCCAGAGTTTGACTTGTTTTCCCCCAAATCCCTCCTCATAAACTCCAGTCGACTGCTGCTGTGAGCGAGACGAGGAGACGTGAGAGGCAGACAGTGTGGTTGAGACAGTGTCACTTTAAAAAATAGACAGGACTCATCTCCACCTTAATAACAGCTCCTCTCTACTCACACACACACACACACACACACACACACACACACACACACGCACACACACACACACACGCACACACACACACACACACACACACACACACACACACACACACACACACACACTTTGATGCCAAAGGCTTTATGAGTCCTGTTTAATACACACTGTCCTATGTGCTGCTTTGGACTTTTCTGTCTCTACCTCCTTCCTCTTTCCTCCACTCCTTCTGTCTTTTTCTCTTTGCCTCTCCTCCTCCTTCCCCTCCCCCTCCCTCTCCTCCTCTCCCTGCTGTATTTGCAGGCAGCTTCAGTGCCAGACACCCTGAGGCAGCGGTAGCGCCAGCGAGTCTTCCCACCTCTGTTTTTGTGGTGGGAGATGACATGTCAAAGCTTTGAAGGGCAGGGGAAGGGAGGGAGAGGGGGAGGGAACGGGAAGGGAGGGAGGGAGCACATCACTCGACATAGAGGAAAGGCAAGGGACTCAGAGAGAATGTCATGTGGCCTGCAGTCCGCCCTGATATTCTCTTTCTCTCTTTCTTTCTCGGGCTGTCTATGTGGGCAGGCAGGAATGGCGACAGGAAGCAAACCCCCCTCGCTTCCTCCCTTCATCCACTCCTACCCTCATTCAGCTCTTCACTCATTCAGACACTCACTCCTCGTGTCTCCCTTGCTTCTCACTCCCCCCAGCCCCTTTTTTTTCCTCTTCCCCATCCCACCTTCCTCCACTTGTGGATCTTCTTTTGCTCTCCCTGGGCCCAGTTTCTGTAGTGTGAATTTCCCTTACTGCATCCACTCCCCCCATACCCTCACCCTCACACACACACACACACACACACACACACACACACACACACACACACACACACACACACACACACACACACACACACACACACACACACACACACACACACACACACAACAAAAAAAAACACACTGGCCCCCTTTTTTCTTCTTCCCGGTGTGTCTGTCTAACCCACAGGCGTGCCCGTGCATCATAACTCACTTGGTGTTGAAGTGCGCTGAGGTGTGTTGAGGTGTAAACTGTGAGGAGTGAGCAGCAGGGAAAACATGTTTGAGATCAGATCCTCATGCATTACTCACCCAGAGAGGAGAGCAGTAGTACTTTTCCAAAAATATAGGTTACATATACACTCCTAGAAAATGAAACGTGAAGGATGTTTGCATTATATGACCTCTTAATTCGTGAAAGAACTACATGAATGTATCTTCTATCATTAAGATAATTGCGATAATATAAATGGCCTTGGGATTACATAATTATCTCAGAAAGTCAAGTTCAAGTTTTATCCCTTCAAAGACCTTAGTCGGGGAAGAACTGGATTGATTTTAGGGAAAGGTCCCTTAGAGTTTCCTCCAAATTTGGTGCATTTGAGTCAACTCAAGGAAATCTGTCTTGTTTTATTACTGAGCTCAGAAAAATTATTCAACTGTATTTATCTTCATAATTGAGTCACTATGGGATCTGATCTTAGAGCATATTACTGACTTCAATAGTTAATAGTTCACAAGTTGAGTTAATATGGACTGTTTACAGATTACATGACTTTTATCCGCTACAACAACCAAATAGTTGCATCAATTAAATAGGAGAGTTTGCAGAAATGTAATAGTAAGAGTTTCTGGATTTACATAATTGTGTTTATTAAATCCAACGTAACTGTGTTTGTTAAATGAAACATAATTCTATTTCATATTTGCTGTAAAATGCATCAAACAATAAGGATCTTTTTGTGACACAAGCTTGAAAGCATTTAGTAATTATGACTTTTCTTTTCTCCGTTTATTCAACCTAATTTTGTGCGACACCTTAAACACAATTATTTGTTTTATTTCTCAGAGCGTATAAAATTATCATATGTGAGCACAAATACTCTCTGAAAAAAGGCGTGCACCTTCATGAGATACCTGTGGATGTGAGCCGCTCTGTCAGGAACCTAAGCCTTTATTCCTGCTCTGAGGATTGCTGGGTTTGTGTTTTAATCTGTGTTGGGATAAGCAGTGAGACAGACAGGAAGGGGCCACAGAGAAATCATCAAATGTCCTCTCAGGCTTTATTGAAGGTATGGGGTGTGGGCTTTAGCTCTGTGTGACTCACAGATAAAACGAAAGACACTCACGCTTATTTCTCTCTGTCGAGGAACTGAAATGATGAAAGTGGCGTACGATCCTTCTCAAGGGGAATAAACAAGTTTCCACCGACTTTGATTCAGGCCTACAACCCTACCTGCTTCTTCTCATGTGGTCGTCTTTCAAAGCAGCCTGATTGTAAATCTGTGGACCGGAAACTTTGTAGGTGTTTTTTTTTTTAAAGTGGACAAGCCATAACATTAAAACCACCTGCCTCATAGAGGTTTTTCTGCCGCCCCCACAATTTTTTTTTTTTTTTTACCAGCAGAAGCTTTTATTCCAAGGTGAAAAATATTTTGAAAAACTTCTACAGGTTTTCATGACAACCCATTTAAACTAGTGTGATTGACTTTATTGCGGCGTGAACCATACTCTCGCTTGGACCAAAACGCTACTCCTCAGCTTTTAACAGGCTTATGCAAGCAAGAACACATTTCCTTTATTCTGGCGCCTCTCCACAGCCTCCCTGAGTGATTCAGGATTCATTTCAAGATTTAATTGTTTGCTTTTAAATCTTCAAACGTGTTAGTGCCATCTTACACCTCTGACCTCCAACCTATAAACTTACATCCCCTCAAGGACTGAGGTCCACTCGCCAGTTGTCTCTCGTCATCCCGAAGACGAAACTGAAGTCTAGGGGTGCCTTAAAACTTAAATCCAAAGAATCATATATTTGTTTCTTGTGATCGCATTGCTTTTTTTTTTTTAACCTGTTCATCTCATTGGTTAAATTAAGTTCATGTCTGCATTACATACTCACATAAAATTAGCTCCCTAATCATTAGGTGTGTGTTTATAACCTTGGTGTCTATGGACAGGTAAGACTAAAAATAATGAAATAATACATTTTCAGTGTATCTGTTACTATGTGTGAGGTTTCTGTGACTAAACACAAAAAATACCAATATTTCAATCTTTGCCTGATTGATTAATAATGTAGCAGCATGAAATAAAACAATCAATGAATTTGCTCAGAAACTCTTTGATAATAACTACTGCATCAAATTTGATAGAAATATCATCAAATCCATGTTATTCTAAACAGATATATGTGGAATAGGACCAGGAGGACTCTCCATTTAACACAGCAGGACAGCCAAGGTATCAAAAATGTGACAAAAATGGCGATTTTGACACTGTAGAGGGATTCTGGCTGCAATGTACCACCTATGTCCACCATGGGGAGCTCTATGCACAGGTTACAACCTTTGGCTGTGATGTATTCAGTGTTTTTGTTCAACTTTAGCATTGTGCACAGTAAAACAAAAACTACATGAAAGCTCGACTATGGGCCTGTTGGCAAGAATCAATGAATGTAAGGTTGTTGTTTTAATAGTTCGACTGTACTATTTATCAAAGAGCACTTTGCTGTTTTAAATGTGCTTATAAACAAAGTTGAGTTGAGTCGATACCTTTCTACCAGGACTGTGGAGCAGGAACATCTAACAAATCCAGCAGTCCTGTAAGGGCTCTGACCCAGTTGTACAGCCATCCTGATTTGGAACAAAATAATCAGTGTTATTCTGAGTTTGCCTGTCAGTAGTTGTAATATTATGGCTCATCCAGTTACCAAAGAGCTAACAGGTCATAGTTTATGCCAATCGTAAAAATAGTGCATGAATGGTTTGAGTCTTTCAGATGAACAAAGACAACAGGGGGTGAGACGCAGGTAAACAGCATGAAAATCAAAAAGGTAAGTTGCCTTTTCTACGTCGGTGAGCTCACTGCAGGCCCTGTGTGTTTGTCCCACCGTATGACATACCGTTTGTGTCTGCATACGTATTGTATCACTGCAGGCCAGTTTGATATTTCAAGTCATTACCAGCGTCAGAAAGGGAAGAGATTACAGGGTGCTGCAGCAATAACACACCCTATTAGCGAGACACGCTGTTATTATGCCTCTGGTGTCAGGTGAGATGTCAGAGCAACTGGTCTGTGTCATGCTTACAATTGCTGGATCAGCAGCGGGCTTACACAGCCACACGTGAGTGATACGAAAAACATTAACTAAGAGGCAGCCATACGGCGTGTCCTTCCACAATGGGAAGTCATGTGACTCTCTGTTTTGTCTCTCGGCTGCACTGGACCGGCTGTTAACGTCCAAATATTTGGGAGAGAAAGAAAAAATAGCATTTTGAATCAAAACGACATCTCAAACCTCTCTGCGTGTAACTTGTCATCACGCTGTAACATGTAATCGTCCTTTTGTTTGGAGGAACGACTGTTACACTGCATTTTTTTTTTTCCTATCCCCTTTCAGATTTCTAGATCTTTCTCTCAGAGCTCCTCGCCGTACAGCGAGTGTGTTAAAGGCATTAAGAAAAGGCTCGCGGCCGCAAATGTGAATGAGCACATAAATTTTGCCTCTTTTTTTCCCCCTTCGTCTTTCTTGTTGTGTCTAATTTTTCCATGCCTGGCCACCCGACTGCTGAGAGTGCTGTTCCTCGAAGCCGCAGTGTATTTTGAAGCAAGGTCGGGAGAGAGCTAGTGGCTCCAAAATCAGGCACAAGACTCCCAGTGTTCCACGACTGGGCTTGCTCTGGCACCGTCTCCCTAACCAGAGAGGTCTAGCTCGCCACAGCCGCTGCGTGTGTGTATGTGTGCGCTTGTGTGTGAACATATATAGCTCCTAGCCCCCCTCCCAACTTCTGAGCCTATATAGAAATAGCTCTGGTTGACTCAGTTATGGGCTCTCCCACATTGAAAGAGCAGCTAGGTGTGAGTCAGAGAGGCTCGAACAGTCTCTTTGGGAGGAATCTTCAGTTTTTGTTATAACCCCTAATCCTTACCCGTCTCTCACACACACACACATGGTCAAGTATACAGGAGGAGGAGGAGGGGGAGGAGGAGGAGGAGGGACCAGATGTAGTGGAGGTTGACAAATCTGAACACTCAAGCAATTCAGGGGAGCTCCTCTAAATTGGTTCCATACCTTGGCTGACAGTGGTGAGGTCATTCCTGATAGAACAAATAGTCTGAGCGACGCTCCGATTTCATACTTTCCCTCCTGCTGTCATTACAGCCATCACACAAACTGTCATGTCTTCATGGGTGCAAAGCTTCCACCATAACCTGCTCTGAAAGACCCTTTTTTTCTTTAAAAGCGAGAAGGGGGTGGGGGGTGTTGGACCACACATCACTAAACTCACAATCAATTAACACATATGCATCGGACATTAATGCCGGAGGTTCTTCTTCGTTTGTCAATGGAAACCCATCCGTCCGTCTTCCTCCTCAGAGAGGAATATCCACCCGGGGTCTGGAAGTCTAGAACGCAACATGCAAAACCACAGCGAATATAAATAAATAGCTTTATTCCTCCCCCTTTCTTTTGTCTGGTCAGGACACTCAGTGGAGCCGGCCAAGTTGAGCATCTACATTTGGGTTTGGCTGCTCCCCTCTCCCGACAGCTCAGCCCTGGCCACACCACAGGAAAAGGAAGCAAGAGGTCCTCTCTGAAGGGCTTATAAAATATTGTCCTGGATAAAAATGGACCATGTGAGTGGCACGAGCCGGGCTCTCCACTCCGGACAAAAGGCTTTGAAGGAGAATCCTGGGTCAGTCTGTCGTTTTTACTACCTTTGCCTCCCAAACTCTTCTGTTTCCCATTGTTCTCGGGGTTTGTGCGCTCCGGCAGAGGATCCGTGCACGATATGTTGTAATTACCTCCAAGAACAACCCTGTGATTGTTTATTGGAGCGGCTGTCCATGTTGCCATATTATTTAAATTTCTACACATTCAGATCGAGTTTTTATTAAAAAAAAATACACGATAAGGTGCCAACTCTATAAATAACTTTGTGTAATTTTCTCTGCGTGATATTCATCAAGAAGAATGGGAACTCCCTGCTTCCAGTACACCAAGCATTTAGGAAAATGTTGGAACCTAGAGTTACTGCTGCTCTTGTGCCTCTGAACCCGACATCAAAGTCATGGGCGCATCTGCTGGGTCACTAAAAATGTCTACAATATGTAGATTATCAGGATATTTCTGGAAAAGATTCCTGCTCAGCTCAGTTTTAGAGGGCAAAGAAAAAGACTTTTGGAATATAGAAGGAGACTCAAGAGAGAGCACATATCTCCAAACCACACTGCAAAAGAAGAATTTCAATAAAGTATAAAAAAGGCTGGTGTTCAATGAAACGTATCTTATTATTTCTCTCATAAGAAAAAATAATCTGATTTTATGGAAATATATTTTTGCTTTTAATCTAAGTCAGATTCCAGTTAACATTGAACTGGTTTGAACCGGTTACAAGGTACAACGATGGTTTGCATAACATCCCAGCATTGGAACAAGATTTGTTTTTCATTATTTCAAGAATAAGGAAACCCCATTTAGAAAAAGATTTTGTCTTTATAAGAGATTATTCATTTTATAAGAAGGTGTAGATTCTACAAATCTTCAATCACAGGACTAAAATATTAATTTTTAGTAAAGCAATCTTAAATTAATTACTTTTAATTGCTTTTTGCAATTAAAACGTCATTAAGTCTGAGTATTTTTTGTATTGTTTTAAGGCCCGCTGTTTCACTGACTGGATTTTTATGCTCTTTTGGCCAGACTTTTTGTACATTTAAAGACAATTTGATTATAATTGACAATATTTGGCTTGTTTCTAGTATGGTTGTTTTTGCAGTGAAGCCCTTGTAGTTCAACTTCACGAAATATGAATAAGACATTAGCGTCAAGGTTTTGTTGAAGTGAAAAAGTGAAAAAATGTGAGGTTCAGTATGATATGATGATAATATGATGATATGTTTCATTCAAACGCATCATGTTGTTTAAAGATAAAACAGGGAAACACAGTTAAAAAAAAAGAAAAAAAATGGCAATTTTCAAATAGTAGTGGTATAGTTTAGTACGTTCAGGAAGTTTCATTAAATCCCATCACGTAATCTTTATGTAGTAGGAAAATTTGAATCTAGAAAAAAAAAAGCTCTATCACACAAAATAAAGTAAAAAAAAAAAAAAAAAAGAAGAAAATCTTGGATCAGCCTCTTTTTCCAGATACAGGCCCAACATTTTTATGGGTTCCTCCGAACATTGAGCCCAACCCTCCGTCAAGTTTCATGGAAATCTATCATGTAGCTTTTTCTGTAATCATGCAACAAACAACAAACAAACAAACAAAGCCTGTTGAAACATGACCTCCTTGGTGAGGGCAACAGATTCTTGAAAAGCTTATATTGATGTTCTGAATAAACTGTCATTATCTTTTGTTGATAATCCGACTGTCTCAGACTGCTGGATGAAATCGGACCGCACAGCGTTTTGTACATGTCCATGTCACGTACTTGGGCTCGAAGAACTTGAAGATGATGTCGCGGACCTGAGGTTCCAGCTCTAGAAATAACCTGAAGGAACTGTTGGAGCTTCTGTTGATCATCGACATGTTCCCCTCTGTCATGTCGGGAATCTAACCGAGAATCTCAGGCTTTAGCCTGACAGTAAAACTGGATCTACACTAATGACATCATCTCTGACTCTGAACACGGTTTTAATCACAATATCTGAAAAGGAGTGAAGATCAACCCGTAAATGTTCAATGCCGAAACGTCCTTGTTTAAATCCAGAAATCCAAATCCAAAGCATACAAGCGAAGATGAAAACACCAAACCAAACAAAACAAACGAAAACAAAACCGCTGAAGAACGACGCCCACATGGTTATCAGAGAAATAAACGGATAAAAATGAGAAAATATTAAACGTGATATTAAATACAAATAATAAACAATAATCAAATAAATGTGTAAGGTACAAAAATGGATAAACTAAGTTAGATATGAAGAAGAAAATAATAGATACACAGAATTTTTTTTTTAATATAAAAATATGGAATGCAAGAAAAAGAAATAAATAAAAATGTAAAAAAATAAAAACATACAAATAATTATAAAAAAAATAAAAAGTAGGAGATAAATGTAAAAATCGATTAATTAACTAACGTCATTAATTAATCCCCAAAAATAAATGAATTGGAACATTTTAATTAAAAAAAGATTAAAATAAATAAATGAATTGAAAAATAAAAGATCTAAATAAAAAACCAGGCGACTGCGGCATTAAACACACCGCTGGACTAAAACTCCTGTCCAGACAAAGCTCCAGGTTTTGCTGTGTGCTATACAGTATGTTACTTTCACACATTTGTTTTTGTGTTTCCACAAAAAAAGAAAACATTTTAGTAAGTGAGATCCTGCGGTGTTTTTTTTATCACGTTTATATTACTGCTATAGCTGTAACTTCTTTCTTTTTCTTTTTTTAACTTTTTCTTTTGATGATGTTTCAGCACCACAGTGAATCGACTGAAGCCATTTGAAAGCGAGATCTACCAATTAATAGCGACACATTTCAACATCTGTTAGGCGCCATTGCCAATAACCGGAACCCTGAAATGAGTTACACAAACACTGTTGACGTCCAAGTCACAACTTCAGAGGAGCCGCTCAGCCCCGACACTCAACTGATTCTGCTGCTGGTGGCAAAGACCATCTTTTACCCCACCGTCATTGGGTTGAAACCTCCCAACAAAAGAACATATATAGAGCAAACCCATATCACCCACACTTCAAATCAAAGCGTAAAGAAAACTAGTGTCCTCCTACACACACAGATGCAACCCAAACACACCAACATGCCCCGCACACACCCTCCCATCCTCCCACCCGCCGTCTCTCCCCCCTTTGACAGAGTCTGAATGCATGGATGTTGTGACCTACATTTATGTCTTTGTAAGTGTGAATGAGTGAATCTGCATCTATCTACATCCTGCACGTAGGCCCGGAGGTGAATGAATGAACGTCCAACTGCGCCGGTGCATGCAGTGTGTGCACGCACAAGGTGTGTGTGCCCGGTCACGGTGTGCCAGTATAATGTTTGCAGAGGGCCATCTGGTCACCCCTGCCATGCCGTGGTCCCTATGAAGTGCTGTCAGCATGGCCGCTGTGGTCTCCCGTGGCGACTGAAGGCTTGCAGCACAGCACTTCCAGCCCAGGCAGTCGACCTCAGAAAAGGAAATTTGGGTCGCTCAAATGGAGGGGTTGCTCACAAGCTATTTACAGAGCCCTCTACCGGTCCAGCGCCACCCACGATATTCCATGTGAGAACTAGTGTGTGTGTGGTGCCTGTGGTGTGGTGTGTGTGAGTGTTAGGGGCTGAGGGGGTTTGCTGGGGTAAGTGTACGGGTATGTGGATGTAAGTGCTTTTACGAGGAAATGCAATTTTAATATTTATGTCTGCAGACATGTGTGCCGTGTCCTTGCAGGTTTATTAGAACACACCATGTTCCCTTGGATTATAGCCTTCACTCAATAAAACAATTAGCAACAAAAGCAAACAAACAACAATGTCCGTGGCTCTTTTGCCAAACGCCGCGGATGAAACGCTCCTCGTTCTGCCGCCAAATAAGAACATAAAACTGAAACCGCGTGGTCTATGAATCACAAATCATAAATCACTGTCAGTTTTATGGATCCTGTATCTCAAGGGTGCATACCAGAGTTCCAGACCAAGCCAGTACTTCTCCAACCTTGCCTACATAAATATCTAGGGCAACATGGTTGCTGATCATGGAAATACGATGAGGGTATGGAGAAGAGCGGAGCCTCAGATTAATGAGAAACCTGCCTGTAGGAAACTTTAGTTCAAGTGAGATCATGGGCATTTCTCTCTTCTGATGCCCATCACGCGGGTTCAGCGGGTTTCTGGCTCAACTCTGGAGACTCTGAGAAGAGTGCGGAAACAATCCTGCAGATCAAGACGGAGAGAATCTTTGGTGTATTCTCGGTGTTTTAGAGATAAACCCGACATTGTCTACTGGAAAGAAACATTAGTCAATGAATTAATAATTGGGAAAATCGTTTGACCTGATTTACATGTTTGCAGCCAAATTCAGCTGTTTGGTTGAGCAGATTTTGACTCTCTGTCCTCTGCAAAGGATGGGGCCTTGAGGGACACCGCAGGCAAAAGGGGCCACCGATGACGAGGCATTAACCCTGGCTAAGAGAAAGTCTTACGTGATAAGTAGCATTAAAAAAAAAAGGTCTACTAAGGCTAATCTAATTATAATCTTCTGTTTTTCAAGAAATCCAAAATTTCATCATGAAATCATTTTATTATTCAGATTTCCTGTACTGGTTAAAAACAGGCCTGTCCAAAAAAAATCTCATTTTATGGTCAATTTAGAGTGTCCAAAATATTAAATTAAGAAATGCAGCATTTATTCTTCCATTTAAGTCAAAAAAAAAAGAAAAAGGTTTATTTTTTAGTGAGAACATTAACGAGCGTGATTACGAGCTTAAACCCAAACTCTCGGTCGATTAACCCTGAGAGGGGAAACTCTGACTTACCGGTCCCAGAACAGAACAGAACAGTTCCAGAACAGCTGATCTGCTTTGGTTGAATCAACTCTGAACTTATAAATTCTGACCGAAGCTCGTGCAGGAGGACGATCAAAAGCCTTCATCACTGGAGCTCAGATACTGGGATTCACCAGGGCGACTTGCAGCTTGAATCTCTTCTGCGTTCACGAAGTGATATTTAGAAAAATATTTCATCACCACAACTTCATCGGCGAAGGAGAGACAGAAGAAAAATGGAAATTGAAGCGGAGGAATGGACTTAAAATGGTGCAAATGATTTTCCGCTGCAGTGGTTCCCCAACTGGCATATTTCTGTACCTTTTTGACTCCCAGCATTTATATATTTATAACTTATACCACCATAGAATCGTTACCTGATGAGGTTCACCTGGGCAGACATTTAGTCTCAGATTCATCTCCAGAACCAACCATTACTTGGATATGTTTTAAAACAAAATCTATGTCGAGCATGTACTAATAAAAAAAGATTGAAAATTGATCAACTAGTGATTTGTCTTTAACAAGATCAAAGGTAAGCAGCTGTGCCAAAATTCTCTGTTTTTGAACAGTTTTAGCCTGTTTTCTTTAAAAGAAGAATTATTTATTTAAATCAGGAATTTATACGTTTGCCTTGTTAGAAGAAGAGATTTTGTACCTTTAAAATGAAACACATGTCAGTAGTTATCATATTAGGGGCCACTTATATATATATATATATATATATATATATATATATATATATATATATATATATATATATATATATATATATATATATATATATATGTATATAGACACAAACTAAGTGATAGAAGGTGAAGAGAAATGTCCTGTTTGG
Source organism: Lophius americanus (assembly GCA_037951165.1). Taxonomy (NCBI): domain Eukaryota; kingdom Metazoa; phylum Chordata; class Actinopteri; order Lophiiformes; family Lophiidae; genus Lophius; species Lophius americanus. The sequence continues at coordinate 2,418,036 of JBBDHG010000064.1, read as the reverse complement.
ACCAGGTAATCATCGGGGAATGACAGAACATCCAGTCTCACTCCTCGCCTAAAGCGATCGTTAATAACGTGACGCACTAGAAATGCAAACATCACATCTGACGGCTCTGCTTCAGGCTCAGAAGGAGGCGGAGTCAGGAACAAAATCAGGTTTTGTTGACGACATGCCAGGTTATGCCAGGTTAAGCTCAGAGTATGTTGCCGTGGTAACTGACTCAGAGTTGAGCTAACCTCGCTTTCTGGAACAGAAAACCTGTTTCCCTCATACCAGGGTCAACAAACTCAGAGTTTCCACCAGAACCTGCTTTCTGGAATACTCCCCAGATGTATTTAAGAAAAGAAAGCAAATAAACAAACTGGAACCTGCCTGCCGACTGTGGATGGTCCACTGCCACCCAAGGGAAGACCTCCAGGATTTCTCAAAGTCTCCTTACTTAGTGAATATTAGGTTAAGGTTATTTTAGGCCGACCTGCTCCAGAAGCAAATTACAGTGCAAGAGGAAGAGGAGATGGGGGGACAAGTGGGCTGTCCACCATGTAATTTTCCTGTTTCTCTTTCAAAGGATGAGGTATTCCTCGAGGAAGCCTTGTTAAATTTACAAGCCATGAGCCGGCATGAGCGGGACGCAGAGACATGGATGGGGTTTGATGGTTTTATGTCAAGCTCTGGATGGAGGTGCGTCGCTCTGCTTTTTGAAACCACGTTTGTCTGATCCAGAGGTTGTTTGGCCCAGCATCCAAAAGACGACGCAAATCATACCTGGTTCACTTGTGTCACATTTAAGCACGGCTGCTCATGCGTTGCACACGGCTGGTCTAAGATTCATGATCTCTGGCTGATGTGAAGAGACTTCGCCTTGAATGAAGGTTTTTCCTGCCTGAACAAGAGAGCGGCCTTTTGAAGAATGAGGATGATCACTGCTTACTCCTAAACTGTTCCTCCAGACGTCTCAGCCATAATTATGCCAGTCTGGGAGAGTTTCAGGTACCCTGGCATTACGTCTAATGCACACTAAGATAACACACTCACGCACACTCACCTCTTTTCTTATCAAAAACTACTGGGATCTGGTTTTCTTCTGCTTAGAAAAACCGTTTGGCTTCCCAACCTGGACTTTCACCAGTGGTGCCACACTGGCCATTGTTTTGTATTTGAAATTTCAAACTAAATTACGACCAGGGAATTCTCAGCCACAGTGCTTTTAAAGGACATATACGACCCTGATAACTCCTCCTCCAGAGTCTTCAAGAGCATCTTCATCTACCAGTTTCAGTTCGAGGTTCTGTATTCTTCCTCTAAGTTTCCAAGGGGCCCCTGCAGTCGTGGGGAGGGGGGAAGGCATATGAGCTGCAGTGCGGCTTGCTGGTTAATTATGGGTCGCGAGCTGCAGCTCGGCTGGCCTGGGCGGGTGTTGGAGCCAGTGGGTCTGGCACAGGGAGGTCTGGCCACAGACCCCGGTGGTGACGGCATGAAGTCTGGGACGAGTCAGAACACCAGCCCAGGGTTTGGAGCATTCCTTGCATTCCCTCCTCCCATGGCTGCCTGCCTGTGTGTGTGTGGAGAGTGTGGATGTGCATGAGACAGAGAGCAAGGACAGGAATTGTGTGAAGGTTGCAATCTGTGTGCATGCTCAAAGGAACATGTGTGCATGCTCTACATCCCGGCTGTATGGACCATACATCCGAGCTCAGAAACAAGGAAGCATCCATGCAGGACCCGGCAGCCAAGCCGCTAATGAACTGCTGTCAAAGGACAGACAGATTTTTGGCACGCTATACCCGACACTTGAATTAATGTGACATCCATAACATTTCTAGTATTTTGTGCACTTATTTTAAAGCAGAGCAGCTCCTTAAATGTTTTTTTTTCCCATTTCAGGAGCAACTCCACAAAGGAAAACAGAAGCAATAAGAGTTATGTTAAAGGTAAACTTTCATAAAAGTCTACAGTTTAAAAGCGTCAGACTCTTATGGGTAGAATTGAATTATTTTCTGAAATATGAACTGTCATTAATAAGAAAACTTTAGGCACTTTTACTCTATTTAGCACATTTCAATAACAATGCAATTCAAAGTGCTTTACAAAGTATAAAGAATTTTCTTTAAAAAGAAAAAGAAGCTTAATAACTGAGTGTAATAACTAATGGATTGAATTAAATGCAAGCAGGAAATTCTTCAACCTTATTTAGAGAAAACTCAGACATAAGAGCACCAGTACCAGCAGTACTCTGAGTTTTTTCCAGATATTTGGGGAATTAAAAACCAAACGCTGTTTCTCCATGTTCCGTTTTGACCCTGGGCACAAAAAGTAGACAACCTAATGTGTCAGGATTGTTCATATCGGAGCAGCGGATCAGAACTGTTTTTCAGCCATAAACCATTTAATGCTCCTAGAATGACAGCAGTTCAACCAGGAGAGACGGAGAATGAAAAGGAGATGAATGATTTATCACGACAGATAATGTGTGATAATTAGTCTATTAGAAAAACTTTGGCACGCACAGTCTTCGGGGAGATTGGGATAGAAGGGTATCTGCCCCGAGGAGTCTGGATACTGGTGGCGGCGGCCGATGGCTCCGCTGAGATTGATGAGTGATGGCCGATGGATCTGTGAGGACTGGGTGGAGAAGGGGAGGTAGAGGGAATGTGAAGTAGCAGCATGAAAGGAAACAGATGGATGGAGAGAATATTTAAAATTTTATAAGACACAGCAGCTGCTGGTGATTTGCTGAGCATGCAGGCGTGACACACTGATTAGACGGACACGGCTGCAGCTGATATCAATAAATGCTAATTAGATTGATGCTCAGGATGATTAATGTTTCTGTACTGTTGTCATCTTCTGTCCTCTCTGATTTTCAGAAGCTGCCGTCCGTGTCCGCAAAAAACACCTGAATTCTAATCCAAACGTTCTTTTTCATTCATGTCTGACATTAACAATATCTATTAAATTAAAGTGACCGATATCTGATTTGAACAGATTGGATGATCATGTTAAACCAGCCATAAAAACAAACGTCATATAACATTAAGACAAAATATTCAGTATAACGGTCTCACTTCAGCTTGCCCATGTGAATGTAGCCTTTGGATTTTGATTGAAACAATATATCAATTTTTTAAAAAGTGAAATAACCTAATTGAACGATATATAACGTTCTGTTGAGGAACCAAGTTGCATTATCTGGTGACATTAAAAAGGTTATTTTGTCAGAATTAAAATTCTCTGGAACAAGTGGTGCTATGGTTTCTAACAACTCCCTTTTAAATCTGTTGCAATAATGTCATTAGAAAAAAGCCAGGAAACCAATTGCCATTAATATTTAAGCATCATATTAAGTTATTAAAATTGTAGCAATTTAAATCATGATTTACCTTACTTGAAAAATTTGAGACAATGGGGTTCCCAACGTTTTGAGCGAAGTCAACATATTACAATTTATAGTGTAGTTATGCAGAAAAGACTTATTTTCCATCCAGCCATCCATCCATCCATCCATCCATCCATCCATCCATCCATCCATCCATCCATCCATCCATCCATCCATCCACCCATCCATCCATCCATCCATCCATTTAGTTTCTGGAACTACTTATCCTTTGCATGGTTGCTAGGGGCTTGAACCTATCCACGCTGACATTGAGAAGAGGCGGGGTTAACACTCTACAGGAGGTCAGTTCATCACAGGGCCGACACGTTCAGGGACAAACAGGGATTCTGGCTCACATTCACACCATTTGATCGTTTAGAGGGAACGATTTACCCACATTTCGTGACTCTGGACTGAAAGGAGGCCGCAGGAAGAAGCCACATTTTTGCTCTTTAGAAGTAAACTTGTGTAAATAAAGACAAGTATTTGTGTTTATTCACCGTCTTTACTCGACAAAAAGTGAAAAAGCGAAAAAGAACAGGCTCTGGAATGAACTCAAAGTATAAAAGCAGAAGTAGACCATGGAAGGAAATGTATACCAACTGTTGTCATAGAATGTCATAGAAATCTAACATGGATTTATAAATTTTATTTCAACTCCTGTTCCTACTACTAACAGGCAGAAAATGTTTTCAGTGTGAAGGACAAACCCACAAGGGGTAAAAAAAACAAAACATCAACATTCCCCCGTTTCTTTGTTGACAAGTTCTTTGAAATATTTTTGTTTTGTGTTTGTTGTCGTGTTCCGTCTGTCGTGTGTGATGTGCTGCATCCATGGATACGCCTTGGGGGTCATCTTGTCTAAGAGTTACTGTGTGTTCCATTTTGGCTGAAATCAGACTCGCTGTCAGGGAAGCAGGCCATGATGAGAAGTAATAAAGGAATGTGCCTGTTTTGAAAACGCAGTTCGATCAGAAAAGTAATCATCACTGTAATGAGTGTACTACAAAGAGATGTAATAAAGGTGAAATACTCAGATGAAGTACAGGTACCCGAAAACGCTACATAAGTGCCGTAACAAAGTACATGTACCCCTATTTTTAATCATTAATACTTGAACTTTGTTACGTCCATTTTCTGGCCGGAAGGACAGACACCAGAGACACACAGAGAGTCTCCTGGTCGGTATTAGAACCTACAACCTTCAAGAAAACTGTATTCAATTATTCATTAATTATTTAATTATACTGAAAAGAATGTTCTTTATTAGTGTTGATTACTTTTCACCATTTTCCCTATAAAAACTTTGGAGACTGATTCCATACTGATGCCGTTGTTACCTCTGACTAGGAGGTTCTGTTTTCACTGCTGTGTTTGTTTGTCTGCTTCTTTGTATGTTAGTCTGTTTGTGAGCAGGATAACTGAAATCCACAAGATGGATTTGTATGAGATTTTCCACAGAGGTGGGTTTTGGCATATCCTACAGGTGATGTGTTTCGCAGCATTTAAAATAAAATAAAATATCTGTTTGGAGTGGTGACGTCACAAAGCGGCTATTGCTGCCTTTGATTCCTTTGACTCCTTTGATGTTTCCTTGGATGTAGCTGGGGTCTCCGTTTCAAGAGTTGCTCTGATTCCTTTGATGCTTCTTTGGGGTTGGAGCTGGCGGTTCAGTTCCAAGAATTCCATTGATTTATTTGATTTTTATTTGGGGGCGGAGCTTGTGGGTCAGTGGGCTGAACAGGGATGCTGAAGCGGAAGGCACAGGATACGACTAGAGTGTTTCTGAGAGAATTTCAGAAAAAATTCAGAGAGATTGTTTGAGTCGTCGGTAAATTTAAAGGCTGGCAATAACTTAGACATTAATGGATAAATTTGATTTGCATTTTTCCAAATCCTTGTGTACTGTTGTGCCTTGGCGGAGGTTTGCGCTCTCTGAGTGCTTTTTCTAGTTCCTTTGATGTTTTATACTCGAGCGTAACGTGAAATTATGCAACACGCGTCATAAAGATTAAACTTATAGACTATACAATCCGTATAGAGAAGAATCATATTAAAACCTGAGATATTGTGTTTTAAACCCAGAAGTAGGTTTTGGGCCCTCTTTTGTCTTTTTTGCTTTAGAATAGATGCTTCCGTTAATTTTGGGGATATTTGTGTGGTGTTCTATTAGTTAAAAAAAAGTGTACAAAAATCCATAGCCAACTGAAAACCGGAGTTATAGCGTCGTAAATGCAAGACATTCTAGGCTTTAGCCCTTGGCGGAGGATTGCAATCTCCAACTGCTTATGCTAGTTAAGTTTTTATTATTCAGACCATTACTGTATTATATATAATAAAGGATTCCCAGTATGTCAGTGGGATCCTTACAGTGATAGTCACAGACATAATACATGATGTATCTGGAGAAACAAGTAAGGCCAAATACATTTTTATAGTTCATGAATAATGTGTTCGATGGAACTTCTTGCAGGCCTTTAGAACGAAAGATTAATCATTTAAAAATCGACGTCTCCTCTCTCTGAAGATCAGGTATTACGTCGTCATGAAGTGGAAGTGAGTTGATTGGGTTTAGCCTCCTGCTCGGACGGAGGCGACTCCCAGCAGGTGTTTAAAGCACTTTTAAAGCATTTTTATGTTTGCGGAGAGGAGACACAGACACAGACACAGACGGCAAAGACGATAAGGAAGTCTCCCCACACTGAAAACACAGATCAAAGGCCGCACGTCAACGGCCTAAAGTGTGTACATAACTCAGGTAAGTCTTTACATTTAAGCCCCCTTTTTCTGCACAGCCACATCGGCTCACCTGCTTGTTGTAATAAAGGTGCCATGTTCAAATGCGCTACAGTTTCAGTGTCAACATATCGGCCCTCAGCGGTGGAAGTTTCACAACTTAAGGACAGACAGGGTTTTATTTTTAGCTCCTTTGGTCTTGAGCTATGCTTAAAAAAAACACCAACGAAGAAGGAACCTCCTCGGATTTGTCTTCATGTATCAACTTCAAAACTTTGTAGCTTCGCCCAAAGGTGAAGAGTTTTTCTCTTTTCCAAAATAGCTCTAAAGTCGGGGAGAGGGCCACCAAAATAAGCCCAATTTCTTTTTCCCCACACAACCTTTATTTTGACAAGGCTGGGAGAATAGGGTATTTATATATGGGGCTGTGTGCTGTGGTTTCTCCACAATTACAGAGTGGCAGTGCTTAGACTGGGAGGTGTGCTGGAGGTTTATGGAGGGGGACATGAGGGGACCAGCTTTCTGGAGCTTCCAGCAATCAGATGTATGGACTCAAATACCACAGATTCATACATTTAGACTCAAATACCGTGAGCACCTTCGACTTGTAGACAAACAAACTGCACAGTCATGGGATGACTCCAGGGAGAAATGTTAATGTGAAAATCTTCACTTAAAAGAATGAATTGAATTTCTCCAGGCTGAGCCAAACCCTGCACAGCCCCAAACCTTTACGTTGCAATGAGGCTCAATTTCAGTGTTTAGAAGGTGGTCAGTAATGTTTTGAGTGGTTCTGGCGTGGGCTGGAGCCTCTCTTTGTAGATGTACTGTATTATGGCTGCGATATAAACAGGGATTTTCTACCAAACGTCTTGCACAACCGCTGCTGGCCACGTGGGAGTTTGTGTTTGTTTCATGCATGCCGTGTTGAATCAGGCATCAGCCTCTGCAGGGGTGAGGAAGAGGGGGAAGCGGGGGTTTGCGGTTCTGCCGGGGAGCCTGGAAGTCAGTCAGGGCGGTTACTGAACCACCTTCCCTCCACACAAAAGCAACCCCACACCCCAAGCTCACATTTTCACATTCGAGCTCATACATTTAGAATCGTCTCGCAGGATACATCTCTTCTTTTCCTTACCTCAAACTTCTCAGTATTGAAGAGGGAAGGAATTTGGCAGGTCAGGCAGGAAACAGGAGAGTAGGGGATGATATACACAGTTAAACGCTGAGTAGAACAAGGCCTATGCTGTCGTGTTCTGGGCCTTCATATATCCCTGAGAAGCCCCATCCCCCCTGCACTGTAGATAAGATAAGATCCCTCGGTGACTCAATAATGAAGATGAGTGTTCCAATGAACTTTTTTTGGAAGTAACCCTTAAAGAAAATGGCCTTTGTGTGGAAAAATAAGCTCACCTAATGAGTGAAATATGAATAATTAAAGTGAGACACATGACAGACAGAAGTCAGAAACTGGACACGGTTCATAGAGGGAAATTCGGACTAAATCGGACCGATGGGTAGGAAGTTATGTCCAAAAAATAGTTTTTTTTGTAAAAAAATATCCCCCTAGTTGGATAAATCTGAACTATCATAGTCAAATATAATTTAAATGGTAAATGGAATGAACTTTTTTTAGTCTGCTCGACCACTCAAAGCGCTTAAAAACAGGAGCCAGCATTCAGCCGTTCACACAGTGATGACTGAGGCCACCATGAAAGATGCCACCTGCTCATCAGGAGCGAAAACATTCACGCCATCATTCACGCGGTTCCGTATCTTTTTCAAGGACACTTTGATAATGTAGACAGCAGAGGCCGGGGAACGGACCACTAATCTCCGGATAAGTGGAAAACCAACTACCAACTGAGCTTTAGTCCACCCAAGATAGATCTCCTCCAGTTCATTTATGTTTATCCAAATTTAGATTAAATGGGACCAGCGGTTAGGAAGTTAGGTCCTTAAAATTTAGTTTTTTTGGAAAAAAAAAGACTCCCCCTAGTGAGTAAAATATTACAGTAAAATATTACATATACTAGATAGTTCTCCTCCAGTCGACTCATCTGCACCAAATTTGGACCAAACCGGACTGAGAGTTGAGAAATTATGACCCGAAAAGTGTGACTTACGAGAAAAACGCAGCTGAATTATTCCCCAAATCAACCCTGTTCTTCCTCTCATTAAGGTTTATGAAGGTGTAATATTTCAAAAATGATTCATAAAATGGTTTTTATGAGTTTCTCACTTTAACACGAAGGAGGCTGACTTCAAAACATCGACTTTTCAGGCGTATAAATACTTAAACTAATAATTTTACAATCTGCAGCAAAACCAAATATTTGGCTCTTTGGATGAGGAGACGCACTTTTATTTTCACTGAACATAACCCTTCTTCAGACTTGCTCCTACCTGTCTATATATCAAACCGAGCTTTGAAATATAATACATCTCCAGGGCTGTGAATGTTCTCATCAGCAGCTTGTTTCTGCCAGCTTGTTGTGTCTCTCCTCCAGAATGACAGATTTGTGCAAATGGAAAACAAACAAGCAGAGCTGGAGCTGACAGATACTCTTACTTTATTCTCCAGGTACCGACATATATTTTACAGTTTGGCACAGTGGGCATGGTATGTGGCAGCTCCATCCTGTTGGCTTTTAATAATGCTGACATGATCGTTTGAATCCCCCCTTGTTCAAGTTTTCAGGCGTGTTATTGTTGCCTCTTTTTGCCTGGATTTAGTCTCTATGACGGCAAAACAAATACTAATAATATTCTACCCACATTAAAGGATATGGAGGGGAGACAGTGCTGCATTGAGGAGCGCAGAATGCATTGTGGGATTGTGTTTGCATTTGCGGTTGATAGTCTTAGGTAGTATTGTGATATACACACTGTGGTTTCGAACATATTTGAGAATAAACGGGAGAAATGTATGATGTCACCGCTAGGGTGAAATATTAAAATGGCACTGGCGAGTCTGTGAACGAGTCACAGTAAAACAAGCAAACACTAACTCTAGCCACATGTCTGCAGAAATGTTTTTAATTGAATATAAATTATGGATTAGTATGAGCCCTGTCAAGAGTGAAAATGTGTTTTCGTCAATAAAGATAAATTCTGTTTACATCATTTTGACTTGAAAGAGGTTTTCAGAGGCTTTCATTAAGTAAAAGTACTGTAAAAAAAAAAAAGTTCCCTCTTACAAATTAAAGTCTTGCATTGGTTATGTAACTTAAAGTTATACAACAGAGGATTTGGTGGATTGTGAACTTACTCTACAAGGTTTTAGGTACTTAGCGAGAAATATCATGCACTGTAAACAAAAAACCTTACTGTCAAAAATCACATTAATTAAGACTCCAGAAAGTTACTGTAAAATGTAAAATGTAAAATGTAACCGGCAGAATATAGTTAGAAAGTTGCTGTAAAATAAATCATAACATTCAATATTTTACTGACAGCAAGTAGTATTTTATGCATTTTAGTCAGACTTGAAGTGATTTACCTTTATATATATATTTTTTTCTAAACGCCTTAAAAACCCACAAGTTATTCTGGAGTCGTCATCGCAGCATCTGCAGATCCGTTGTGTTTACGCGATAACTCAATATTGATTTAGTGGATCATTTTTAAATTTTATATGGATATTAACCTTAGTAAGAGGAAGAACTGGATTGATTTTGGGATAGGTTGGTTGTATATTTCGGACACTAGAGGAGCTTTGTTGCCAAATGTTTTCGGGCAATAATTTTTCAATCATTCATCCTGTTTAGTCCAATTTAGGTGCAAATGAATCGACTGGAGGGGATTGGGGCTATTGAAGGATATATATATATCTCCATATATATATATTTATATATATATATATATATATGGCCTTGCTGTAAGGGACAACAGTTTAGGCCTAATGTGACATGGCTGTTATGAACAAAATACCACTACTGCATCTAGAATACTTAGTAGTAAGTAAAAGTCCTGCATACAAAATTGTACTCTCAAATGAATTGGTTATAAATATAACAAAAGTGAAATGTGTTGACAGATTCCTTTAAGAACATCATACTGTATAAAGTATATAATTATTTGACTAAATAAAACCTTTTATGTTGTGGTTGGATTAATCCGGAGCCGTTCATCGTGTTCTACAGCTAGTCGGTGTTTTGTATCTTTAATCTGAATCTGCAACAAAAACAAACATAAATTATAATGGTAAAATGTAAAATACTGAAATAAAGCAGAGCAGAAATCGTAAAAAAGGGGATTAATATTTGGTGCAGCTCCTCCTCGTTCATATAGGGCCCCTCATCAGCATCAACGGCGATCCTACATGTTGCCACCTCACAGGTTTGTCACCGGAGACATATTTAGGGCATTTTTATTTTCTCCGGTTCTTCCTCTTCTCTCTGCACTCAGTGGCAGATCAAATAGGAGCTGCTCCCATCACCTGTCAGAGGAATGTGAAAGCACTCCCATCTATCAGCGGCTCGACTAGAACAGGCAGAGCTGCCATCGCTGTAGGCCCCACAGAGCCCCCGGGGCCAGAGCACCTTATTTGGGGAACTGGCTGCGTTGCACATGAGCATGTTGTTGGTGTGCATGTACAGGTTTGCGCTCATGCATGTTTACGAGGCATCATCGGCGCAGCCAGTGGTCCCATCACATGACCCAACATGTCCTGCCCCGCTCAGCGGCATATGTGATGTCTGCGGTTTAGACAGGGCGTTCCAGCTTGTTCACCATCGACCTGGGAGAAAGAGAGGGATTTGGCATGTGTCAACAGGCATACCTGTAACCGGGGAGATGTGCCCTGAAGGCACCTAGTGATTTTCTCATGATTGTGATGGCCAGACGCAGACGACGGGGCTTGCAAAACTAGACTCCTCAGCAGGACTGAGGTGGCTTAGCATGGCGTCAGACGCACACACCGCCGCATTCCATCAGGATGCTCTTTATGCAGAGGGAGGGTAGTTACACCTAGTGTGCGTGTATGTGTGTGTGTGTGTGTTTGCGTGAGTCCATCACAATTACTGTTTGTGTTTGAGGCTACTGTGGAGCAGTGTCATAGCAGCGCTCAGGGAACAGAACAGGTCCAACCCTGAGAACCTGAGGAACCTGAGTAGACGTTAGGGGACTAACGGAGTCTAAGGGGCTTAGGCCCGGCCCGACACAAACACTTACAAACTGTGTCTGCTGTCTCTGTCACTGTGTACTGGAAAACAAGAGCTTTGGTGGAGACACTGGATCCAAGGGGTACCCCTGGGCTCAGATCCATGCCTGAGCTGTTTGCTACGTATCTCCTGTTTGTTTTCAGTTTAGCTCCTGTTGAAACGGCTCTATATTATTCACAATGTTCCTCTTGTACTTTTTCTCTCCCATGTCACCTAGCGCTCCCAGCCCAGAGCAACAACAAGGTGGCCCGTAACGTGATGTAAAGGTGTGTGAGGGGGATTAATGCCTCTGTCAAGATGGAGACAAAGGAAGAGGCCTCCTGATAAAAGACGAGCCTCGCGTGTGAGACTACAGGATTTCTTTAGGTGGCGGCTTGCGTTGCATGACAAACGGGCAAACGATTGCCATCAGCTGTCATGTGGCAGAAGATGAAATGCTCATTTGAGACGGATGACAAGAGGAACTCCTACTGTTGCATTTCTAATGCCGCCACACCTGAACTCTGCTTTTTCTTTGATCTCACTTGACACACTTGTCTTTGCACGCCTCAGAGATGGCAGAAAGGTGCTTGCATATTTTCCTTGTCTGTCAGCCGGTGCATGAGCGAGCGTTCTGTATTTGTGTCGGTATAGGTTTCACACTTACTGTATGTGGATTTACCTGGCCACTTCGGATATCATTTTCCCATTTTCCTGCAGAAAGCAGCCATTCTTCTCTGAGGCCCATTTCCTGGTGCCATTAAAATACAATCGTGCTGTGTTTGTCCTCCTTGCATATTGGCTCAGCCTAACTCAGGCGAGCTGATAAGATAATTAAGATAAGCTGGCTGCAGACCATGAGCTGTGTGATTTGTGTAATAGTAATAGCAGGGTTCCGCCACGAGCAGAGATAGTGGAATCTCTAATTGCCCCAATTATCAAGGCGAACCTGCATTCCAGCAGGTGGTAGAGCGAGAGGAGTTCCACCGACTATTATGACATTAACGGAGCCATTAAATGCTCATTAGATTACGACACACCTCCTATCTGCAGCTCATGGCTCTCTGTCCTCTGGGAGTTTCCCCCCCAAACCCCCCTATCTCCTGCGTTGTACAAGCAATCCCCCTGAATTACTTCCCTCAGTTGAAATATGACTCATTCATAAGCTCAACCTTTACATATTGACTCATCCTACTTATTAATATGAAGTCGGCAATATTGCTCTATGATCAGATCTCATAGTGACTGAATAATAAAGATAAATACTAGTTAACTAGTTTAACTGAGCGCCGTAATAAGACAAGACAGGTTTTTTTGTGTCAATTCATATGAGGTAAATTTAGAGAAAATTGGACTTTTAACCGAGAAGTTGCGGATAACTGACAGTTTTCCACAAAAAGCTCCCCCCAAAGGGTAAAAGATGAACTATAATGTGAAAGAATATAAATAAAACAAACACGTCGGACCGACGGTTAGGAAGCTATGACCAGGAAAACTGTGATTTTGGAGATAAAAGTCCCCTAGTGAAGGAAATATGCATTGAATGATCCCAACATCAATCCAGTTGTTCCTCACATTAAAATCTTTCGGGGAATAAAATTAGAAAAGGGATCCCTTTGTGTTAACGAGTTAACACAAATCTGCTTCCGGCACGTACAGCGGCGACTACGGCGGCTTTAACTTTTCGGCTTGAACGTTTTGGCTTTAATGTTTCAGGCATACAATTAAAGAGATAATACGTCACCTTGGACAAACAGGGATATGGGATATTGACCATGGATAATTGTTTGTTCACCCATTGGCCCTGTTCTACTGGGTGGCCCAGTAGCTCAAAAATCAAATAAGGTGACATGGAGTAATCAAATGTTCCCCTCGGGTGAACCCAGCTCACTGACTTCAGATTGCTCAGGGCGAGGTTACTCTTCCTTTCACTCCAAACTTGTTATACCAGATGGACCTAATTGTTTATATCAGTCTCATATAAAAAGCCAATCAAGTGTTGGATTTATGATTCTATGCATACAGCGATACCTTCCACGTTGGATTATTCACTGGTGCCTAGCCTAAACAAACACTCGCTCACTGCTTAACGCTCGGAGGTTGAGGGGTGCCGGAGAGGAGTGAGCGTCAGGGCTAATGTTGTGGTTATGCTTCTGCCATCTCGTGTCAAGAGGTCTGGATTAGTCACCCTCTGAGGTGTACAGTGTGCATTATTTATCAGCAGGCTTCCCCGTCACTTCCAGCCCTCCACTAGTCATCCAGCTAGCATTTAAGGAGAAATAAGCACAAAAGAATAATGACTAAACCACATGGACACCTACATGAAATGTATATAAGGCTTTCGTTTGCCCATCACTTGAAAATCATCACATTAAATGAGCAAAAGGAGGAAGAAGCAGTTGATGTACGGCCAGTTAGTCAGAGCCGGATCGCGCGTAAACCTGATCTTAGTCAGCGTCTGTGTGACTGGCGTGAGGCAGCAAGGAGACATGCTCTCTTGTTTTGGAGAACTTACAAAGTAGTGTTAGGCCAGAGGTCTTAGAGGGGCTAATGGACAGAGGTGAAGGGATTTCAGAGTCTGTCGTGAATTATTGAACGCGATCAGGTTACCTGTGCTCTTGTATGCTTACAAATGCTCCGGCACACAGGAGCAGGACCCGGGTTCCTCTTGCACGGTGGAAAGAAAACCAACACCTGTAATCCTTACAAGGTGGAGAAGAGCGGAGGATCAGACTGCTGAGACCCCGCCGTGTTTCTGGGATCTGTGCTCCCACCAGTGTAACATCAGGTGTGTGTATGTGGGCCTACAATTCAGTGAGGTCGTTGTCTCATAAGCAGTTAAGTTAAAAAAAAACCATATTGATTGTTATATGTATTTATGTTACCTTTATTTTACCAGCAAGTTTCATTGAGATTAAAGGAGACTGGTCTTAGGTTTTAACGTGACCATTTTGAAATGTTCACGTTTTACGTCATCATTTTCACGTTATAATGCGAAATGTTCAACTTTTACGTGATCATTTTCACATCAAAGCTAGATAGATAACTTTTGCGTTATAACGGGATCATTTTCACTTTATGAAGTGATGGATAATTTTTACATTTTCTTATGATCATTTTTACGTTATAACCTGATAATTTATATGTTTTTACGTGATCATTTCTACATTATAACTGGATAGATAACTCACGTTATAATGTGATCAATTTCCTTTTTTTAAAGCCATAGATCATTTTCATTTCAAAACATGATCAGTTTCACATTTTTACGAGATCATTTTCACATTATAGCTATAGATAACTGTCATGTTATAAGGTGATCACTTTCATGTTATAACTTGATATATATGATTTTCACATCGTAAAATGATAAGTGTCACGCTTTTACATACAAATTTTCACGCTAGAACGTAACAATTTTCACGTTTTTATATGATAATTACAAGGCAGAAATAATCTCCCACATTATAACATGAAAAAACATGCAGCTTATTTGGACTGGTGACGCTTAACAGAATAAGAAGTTACATATTAAATAAGTGAATAAAGGTTTTTTCCAAATATGGAACATCAACAGTTTAATCTACTGAGATTAAAGAGTATTTTCTTTTCTCAAGAAAAAAATAAATCTTTATAAATTATAGCTGGTAATATAGATATGGTTACATACATATATGGTTTATAAATATATACGCAAAAAATACACAGAACTATATACATAAATCTTCTTCTTTCTTTTCATTCCGCTGATGATGGATGGATTTGGACACACCTTGGTAAAAGTATGGCCATGAAGGGCTAAAGGGGTGTCTCATGGAATTTTATCAATTTTCTTTAACCCTTTAATGAAATAAATAAAAAATAGATAAAACTATGGGAAAATTATTCATTTGCATATTTTATTTCATAATATATCTTAGAAACTCTTTATTTACCAAAAAAATGATAAATTGTTTATTCAGTTGAGCGGGACATTAATGTAATAATAATAATAATAATACATTATGTACTCAGGTTCATGTTACTTTATTTGTACCTATAGGTAGACGTTAAAAATGTTAACATTTTGGAGGCATTTTTCAACATTTTCCACAATTTCCATAAAACAGCTGGACTGATTTCCACAAACTTTTGAGGGCTTGAGGTGCATCGGAGTGTTAACGTGTACATGTACTTTATGTTTGACACGTGGATTTCAGGCCGGCTTTACTGATATCCATTTTGAATTATTCAACCACCTTTGCCTACAGTATCTCAAGTCTCCATGAGGTGTGATGCTCCCCCCCGCCCCCCCGCCTCCTGTTTCCTCCCCGTTGCTAATTACATCTATGTTTTGACGGTATGCCTGTCACCTCAGAATAACAACCAATGAAGTGCCCTCTATTAGGCTAATAGCCAAGAGCTATCAGCTAATAGACAGAAGCACTTTGTTGATGTCTCTCAGCTAACCTTTTTCACTCCATCGTCCACGATGGGGATGACCGGCGGTTTTACCACCACAGCTATTGTCTTTCTGTTTGGAGTACAAACTCAAGAGGCTGTGAATTAAGTTTTAATAAGTGCCGTTAAATATCATCAAGACGGATTGCGTCGCTTTCTGATGTTGCTGTTTCTTCGTATTCTGTGACCTAGATTGAACAGGCGTTTCCAAAGCGATCCTGCTGGTGAGATAAAATGGTGCATTTTAAAAAATATACACACGCACACGCAAACACATCACACACAACTGAGATGCAAATGAATTAAATGAAGCCTGCATGCAAGTTGAAATTCCGATTCGGAAAGTTCGACAAGATCCACCAAGCCCCACTTGAGTGAGGTAACCACACATGACGTCAGCGCGATGGCAGCACGCGCTCTCAGCAATTACCCATTCATCACTTTTTACTTATATAGTGTTGTGTTGAGAGGGATAACAATGTTGTAATTACCAATTCCATTCAGTTGATTCGTGCTTGATAGACATGGTGGATGTGTGAACATGCAGAGCAGGCGCTTTTAACCGATCATAGCTAGCAGAAAAGATTCAACCCTCGCTCCGCATGCAGTGATGCATTAATGAATTTAACAGCCATGCAGCAAGGAGAGACTTCGGTGGCTGACAGGGGCCTCCATCGGGTCACCAGATCGCCGAGTTTCCATTATGATAAATGCATCAGATTTGACTTCAATCGATGTTTGACTCAGGCAGAAATACCTTTGCTAGCTGATGCTCTGACGACCGGTGTGCATACGTTGCCATAGCGGCAGAGGAGGACAATGTGTACAATAGCAGATAACAGTTTTCTTAATCGAGTATAATACAATTTGTTTACTGTAGCTTAAGTACTGTGAGTCTTAGGGTCATCATCAAGTTTTATTTGTTGCATTCACAAGGTTGATCAGGGCTTTATTCTGAGTCACGTCACCGTAGGACCTGGACAAAATTACAATAATTACAAAATACATTTTTTTAATGTGTGTCAGATCATATAATCATTTATTATGTTTCTGCCAATGCTTTAGTTTAAGTGTCAAAAATCAAAGTATAATAATTTCATTATACTTTGGCTCTGAAAAAGTAAAGAGCCCGACCACTAACAAGCATTTATATATAAGGATGCTAATTACTCTGTTTGAATGAATCACTTATGAATTACTACTAATAAATTTGTAATAAATATAACAAATTCTGCAGGTTTTGCATTAATATTAATGGTGTGTTGTGGTCAGCTCTAGTTTTGCCCACCCTGGGCCCTGGCCACCCCATAAAAAATTCCTAGGAATGCCCCTGCTCCAAGTTTCCTATTACCTATTTGAGTTGTAAAAATTATGCTGCAGGCCGCAAACATTATCAAGATGATGTGTAATAAAATCTTCTATTTGTTCTTCTTGGACAGAAAAAAACATTTTTTCCCTATGGCTCATAACAGCAGTGAACGCAGCATGACATTACTGTTCAAATGAATGTGCATGATCCCCCGGTCCAAACCCAGCTATAGCTTTCCCTGATTTTCCAAATATTTGGGCTGATCCTGGCGCGTCCCAACAGGACCAGTCCGGCTTTGGTCAGATATGCACACACCCCGTCATGTAAAAATGATATGACGGGGAGGAATGACACATTATGATCCCATGAAGACGGATAGGATTCAGCGTGGTTACAGCAAGACCGTGATCGGACATCAGGTATATCCAGGTTTATCCAGGTATATCCAGGTATATCCAGGTTTATCCGTCCACAAGGTCTGATCAGTCAATTATCCCCTGAGCTCCACGCTTCCCCTCCCCATCTCCCACCTCTGACCGCGGGATTCCTCTCTGCAGGAAGAAACCTGTCTGCACACAAACTAACAGGGCGCCCACCAGCTTTATCGACCCCCACGTTTACAAATATTATGAAGGATATAACATGCAGCGTGAGCGATAGAAAACCAATCAGCGATGTCTCCATTTAGAATTTTTAAAAATTGATCCGTGCCCAAATGCCGACCCCGGGCAAGATGCCACCCTTAGCTTAGCTGCCCATGTCGCCCATAGCTAAATCTGCCGCTGTTTGTGTTGTGGCGTTTGCAACGTCTTTGCAGGCTTTGCAGCATGTTTTCCTTGATGTGTTGTGGCTTTGTAGGGAGTTTTGTTTGATGTGTTGTGGCTTCGTAGCAGTTTTTCTTAATGTGTTGTGGATTTGCAGTTTGTTTTTCATAATGTAGTTTGGCTTTGTAGTGCAATTTTTTTGATGTGTTGTGACTTTGCAGCATGTTTCTCTTGATGTGTTGTTTTTGCAGCGCGTTTTTCTTCATGTGTTGTAGTATTTGCAGCGCAGTATTTCTAATCGTTGCGCATTTGTCCATCATCTTGATGATATTTTCTCAATACCATGTGTTTCTTAATTTGCGGCACGTTTGCCTCTGTGGGCCGCCGTCACAGACGGCTCTACCTTCGCCATAGGAAAATTAGAGTTGCCACAATTGAGAATGCACACTCTGAAACTCTTGAATCTGAATCACAGACATTCAGGGGTCCACGGCAATCTTTTCTGACAAGATCATGTCTTAGTTAGCTCATCGTGTGTGTGTGTGTGTGGGTGTGTTTGTTCGTGTGTGTGTTTGTGTGTGTGTGTGATTGTGTGTGTGTGTCTGTGGTTGAGGGCATACTCCCTACAGGGTACAATGGAAAATACAATCCAAGCCTGTCTTATGTGTTTCCCTGGAAGTGAGGTCATGGTGTCGACCTCAGCGCTGAGGCCTGAAGACTGGCTGAGTGAATCTATAGCATCCACAGCGATCACTGGGTGGCAGTGTTGAGCCAGCCAGATGAGGGAAGGAAGTTCTAGGAGGACAGTTGGATTCTGGCAGCATGTGCACTGCAGGCTGGGTTAACATGTAAATCATTAG
This sequence comes from Lophius americanus, assembly GCA_037951165.1. NCBI lineage: Eukaryota > Metazoa > Chordata > Actinopteri > Lophiiformes > Lophiidae > Lophius > Lophius americanus. The sequence continues at coordinate 2,399,416 of JBBDHG010000064.1, read as the reverse complement.
CGAAGAACCCATATCAAAAAATCACTCATAGTCGTCAGTCCTGAGGAGATTCTGCTGTTCTGTTGCGTAAACTCTCATCATCAGTTTTAGCAGTGAAGGCAGTCAGTATCCTGGTCCTCCCTCACGCACCCTAACTTTTTCAGACTGAGTGAACCCATTGTTCCCTCATGGACCTGCCAGTGACTGAGGGCTTTGTGTGCTGCTGCTGCTGAATCTGAGGGACCTACCTGTCACCAGCTGTAGCCCAAAGGACAAGCCGCTACAAGGAGAACCCTCCAATAGAACTTTGTTCCAGTGATCAGATGTTGAAGCGATCTGTCTGAATTCACAAGTGTCGACAGAGGCTATCAGCTCCTGTCTGATCAGTGGCTTCTCCTAAAAAACACCACCCAATTGATCATAATAGAAAAAGGGGACAGAGTAGACCCTCTCTGCATGTCGCCATATTCATTTTATGTAATATTGTGAGAATGAGCGGAATGCTGTTTTTAAAATGCTCAAAAAGTTAATTTATATGAGCCCGTCTCAATCCACTTTAAGTCCTGACCCTTTGCACACTTTCTTTAAACCTCTCTGTCTCAGTCGTTCTGGAGTGGAGACATGCCCTGCTCTCCTTAATGGCCCTTTGTTCAACCTGCAGGCTTAAAGGTCAGGGGTCAACTGCACCTGAGGCCGATTCCCACAAACAAAAGCTCTGTGTTTACTGTCACCAGGTCACCACTTCCCCGTCTCCTGCAGGGGGGTACAGACCCTACGACAGATACAATTAAGACCGGGTTCTTTCCAACCGTATTTGGATCCATAAATATTTGTTTACATGATGTAAAAAGTAATTCCAAAATAGTTGGTATAAGGTGAGATTCTCCCAAAAAGCTCACAGGAAGTTGTAATATGTACATATGAAAATGTTCCTTTTCTCATCCGATGAAAATAAGCCGACTGTGGGACCTCAACTAGGGTGGTACGTTGCGGTAAAGAAAAGGAAACCAGTACTAAACCTCACCAGAACTTCATCAAACCAAAACAAACCAAATTTAATTTGACTCAACCCAAGGAATGAAAATAAAAAAAAGTGGAATTGGTTTTGCAAGATGAAACGAAAAAAAAAACAGCATTAATTTCATTAATGTTCCAACGGAAATTTGAAACACTGACAACAATTATGGCCAAGATTCCCAAATTGCTGAATCAAAAACATTCCAATCTGCGAGCGTAAGAACGGTTAGAGATGGCATCTCCACTCTGACACCAGCGTAATGCTCTTTAACCCTGAGCATGGACACCAACCAGAGAGCAAAGCTTCAACAATTCCCTGCACTTCCTGCACCAGAGACCGCCATTCCCGGCTCCTCTGGCACAGAGCAAAGGACAGCAGATGGGAATCTTTAAGCTGCCACACATCCGCCCACAGAGGGGAGCTTAAGGAGGCTGCGCTGACCAGATTGAACCCTGGCGACGGAATTAAAGAAACTGTTGGGCGCAGCATTGGGACTGGATGGCGGTGGAAGGTAGGGTCGTTGGCAGTAGGGGGATGGGATCGTACCTGTCATGACATGAGTGGAACAGGTGAACCCCGTTCCCAAGGGCCCGGCTCAATCACACACACACACACACACACACACACACACACACACACACACACACACACACACACACACACACACACACACACACACACACACACACACACGCGCACACACACACACACACACACACACACACACACACACACACACAACAGGCCCCTCCAACTGTCAGTCTGTCGCCTGCCCTGAGAAACAGCAGGTTACCTCCCTCCATCCATCCCACCCTCATTCACCTCCTCCATCCCTACTACACCCACAATTCCTGTCCCACCCAGCCGGCTTGGGGCTACCGGTGCTTTTCACATCTCTGTCTGCTGTTTTTAAAAGTCTCCAACGCAGACGCAGTAGATGGATTAAGTACTCAGTTCCTTTACTTGAGTAAAAGTACAAACATCTCATCGTTTGAAATGACTTCAATACCTTACTTGAGTAAAATAATCCAAGTATTTTATGATCTACATGTGCTTAAAGTATCAAAGAAAAAGCAAACACAAAATGGTCTTTTTCGTAAAACAGGTTTTCTAAGGATTGTTATCACTGCATCATAACATTTCAGCATGTTACTGCTGTGGACTGAGGTAATCTAACTACTTTATCTTCTGTTACATACTTAAATCTACAAGTTTATCATTGATTTTTATAGAATTTCCATCCTGTGAGAAGCACACGCCTATAAAAAGTTATATTTCTCATAAGGTCGGTCTGTTTTCAGCCCTCCAGATAATCCAAGACAGTTTATAAATAGCTTATTTAGCTTCAGAAGTTCGGAGGCTTTACTCAACCCATAAGGAATCAATTCATCTTTTAGTTTTCACAAACATTATGAAGCAGTACAATCGGAGATATGTGGTTTTCAGCGAACAGGAAGAGTCTGAAAAATTGCAATTTGAGAAAAGTAACTACAGCTATCAGAAATGTTATGGAGAAATCAATTCTAGTGCAAGTACCTCAAATTTGTAAAGTATTTGAAAAGTACAGTACTTGAGTAAATGTACTTAGTTACCGTCCACCACTGCTTCGATCATGAGAATAACAACTACTTGTTTTTCATCATTCACTAACAAGCACCAGTAGATTTTTCATTTTCAAAAAGGAACGGTCAAGCAATTCAAATGCAGATCCCGAAATGCGTCACATTGGTTGAACAGAGCTGTGCCAGTTCTCTCTGCTCACTGAGATTTGTGTTCTGTCTCTGCGGCGAAAGCAGTGGTTTGGAGGATCTGCTTTGTTTTCCCCAGCAGTGACATATGTGGCCTTTCAACAGAGGGATCTCGGGTGAGCTAACAGAAACACTGCAAATACTCAGCACCACAGAGAAGAACCAAACGTGGTTCAACGGATTAATGGTGAATAAATGAATGAATGATGAATTTACTAAATATCTGTTTGCATGCAAACACATTGTGAGAAAGAAAGTAATCAAATATTCGCAGTAATTGTATACCAGATTTTAACCCTTTAATATCATGCTCAACTTTTCAGTTGAGCAAATTTCCAGTCAATATTTCCGATTGAAAAACATGTGCTGCTTGACTGAGTCTGATTATGGTACGACCCACGGGCCGCATGTATATTCTAAACAGTAAGGGACCAAGGTCAGAGCCCTGGGGGACACCAATGATGAGGCATTACTCATGGTTATCAACTCCTATTTGACTCAATTGGATTCAGGACAGGGTTCTTTTTGGCATGTTACATCATAGAAGGACTTACTTTACAGATTATGTAACTTTATTCAACCAAAAAAGGTAAAAAAATAGGATGAAATAGTTTTTCTAAAAACACAACCAAAAGGTTGAGCTAATCTAATTAAGTCTAAAGTATTTTTCTATGAAATACAAAAGTTAACCATTTGATTTTTTGATTTAATGGTAAATGTAGAGTGTCTAAGATATTTATTAATTAATGATAAAGGAATAAAATATGCAAATAAATACATTTTCCACATTTTGTTTGACATAAAATGGTTAAAAAAAATGTGTGATACCATTTGGTGATGATCGCTGTACAGTTTTTGAACCAGGCTTCATCTGAGATAATTCCCCCTCACAGCATTCATCAGTGAAAATAGACAGAAAAAAAAATGACAGAAAGGAAATGAAATGTGACAGACAGATGGAAGTAAGGCATGAACGTGTGAAACCGCATTCTCACTATGAGGAGCTGAGGCGAGTGAGAATAAATGACTTCAGGTAGTGAGAATAAATGATTTCAGAGCCCCAGAGTTAACAAGATCTTAACCTTCGGTGTTTTACGTTTGCACAGGAACTCTCAGGCCTGCGAAGAAATCTACTCTGATGTGAGGTTTTGAAAAGGTCATTATCTTCAACCAAAATCAAAAATATTTATTCTTTAACGATTTAATGTAAGGATTTGACAAATCACCTTCAATCAAAGGTCACATTTACACGACAACGATCTTTGTATGATAATACTTTTTTGTGCGAAAAGAAAACTTTGAAGATGGATTCCAGAGTGTAATCGTTTTAAATCACCACTGTTACTATCAAGTTTGTAAACAAGGCAAAACACAACTTCTTTGAAAACTGTGACGACAGAGGCGCTGATTTTAAAACAATTTAAAGATCAAAACTACTGGCCAGCATTTTCAATTTAAGTCACGACATACATTGTCATATGAATGTAGAATTCAAAATGAGTACTACAACAGCACCCGCAACAATAATATGAATAATGAAATAATTATCATCAATAAGAATAAGAATGATAGGAACAATTTACACGACAATGTTTTGAAAAAGGAACTTTCTTTTTTCTTCAGTTTTTAGTAAAACCCTTGTCATGTCAATGGGGTCGAAAGCAGATGCACCGTTTAACTAGAGTGGAGCGACACTCCGTATAACAGAGGGGAAGAAGAACACTAAGTTCTTCTTCTTCTTTCCCCAAAAGGCTTTGGTTTCCTAAGTAAATATGTGCATTAAAAAGTTTTGATTAGTAACACAGTAGTTACACAGTAATTCCATGGAGGGGTGGGGGTCGGGGGTCTTGATTGTCAAACTAGAAGTGATACTTGCTACCTTTAAATTCCATTGTTATTATGATCAGCATCACAGCTATCAGCTCCGCTTCTTTCAAGCATTGTGACAACAACGCATATAGAACTGCAGGAATTCAGGCTGGCTTGAATTTCCCGCCGGGCATCGTAAAACTCTGGGAAAACTGGGGAAGAGGCTTCCTTCTTCCTTTTAATAAAAAAAAGAAAAGAAAAAAAAAAGAGAAATTTAACCTCCAGTGAATTTGTTGCTCTGCAGCCGGCAGTCGGTGATGGAGGCGATATATTACAGCTAATAGGTGTGAATTTGTAAACGGTACCAGTGTGTGGCGGCAAGGAATCAGAAAAGCATGCTAGGTTAAGTTTCACGTCACGTGAAATCAAGTACATGTTGAAGAAACAAGTAACGTGTCGGTAGTGACATGACAAACCGTGTGTCACACTGCTACCCACAGTGAATCATGGGTATCTGCTGAAACCTGCTGCCATGAGTAGAGAGACAGACTGTTTTTTTTTGTTTTTTTTACATTTTTACAACTTTTTTACATTGAAACAACTTAATAGAGGCTGTTTGAGATTCAGACAGGAGAGTTTATTGGCCTTCATGTAATAATGGAGGGTTAAGGATTACACTATTGTGCTTGGTACATGTAAGAAAACTAAAAAACATACAACATAACTGTGTTTAGTAAATGAAACGTGGATGTTGTTCGCATTATGAGACTTTTTTTATTCTTTTTTTTTACATTTAAAAAATTCTAAATAGTTGCTTCTTTGACAATTAAAAGAAAGGAGTTTCTTCGCATTGATGTAATAGAAAAACATTTTGGGATTACATGATTTTGTTTAGTACATGCAACATAATTCTGTTCAGTAAATGAGAGACGCATGTTGTTTGCATTGGAAGGCTCTTTTTTTCTATGTTGAAACAACTAAATAGTTTCATCAGTGAGACTAAATGAGGGATAAATGTTGTTATATTACTTTTTAGATGTTGAGAGAACCAGATAATTGTATATGTGACGGTTAAAACAAGGGTGTTTATTTGCATTAAAGTCACATTTAAGGTGTTGGGATTGCGTCATTTAATGTATTTGATATGTGCCACATAACTGTGTTTAGTAGGTGCAACATACTTGTGTTTAAAAAATCAGCAGAATCATGTTCAGTAAATGAGAGAATGTTCCTAATAACCCTAACCCTATAATGAAATGTTGTTTTTTTACGTTGAAACAACTAAGTAGCTGCATCTATAACAGTAAAAAACAAGGGAGCGTCTTTAAATTAATGTCATAGATATCATTTGTACTTAATTGTGTTCAGAACATGCAACGTAATGGTGTTCAGTACAACAATAAATAAACATTCAACAAAAACGTATCATGTGACTCTTAATCAAGCAGGTCTTGGTGACATTTGACATTTCGTCCTCTATTTTCTAATCTTGTTTCCATTCATTCAGTTACTTTTGTTTTTGCTGAATTCAGTAAGTAAATATGACGTTTCATTTACTTAGAATCTGTCAGCTGCACCTAAAACCTTAATTTTAATAATTTTACACATAATGACCAAATATATTACGCAGGATCGGAGGTGTTTTTTCTTTAATAATAAATATGCAGGTAACGTCTTTTTGACATGGTGGCTCAGAGGCACTGTGGAAACATTCCCTCAACCTTACGACAATGCCTGTGTGTATTGTGCAGCTACCTGAGGGGCCTGCTGTTTTACGTGGCCTTTTAAAAAAAAGTTTCTGTGGGATTAGAACAGGTTAGATGCACACAAAACGCTGCTATTTCCCCCGGGCGAGAGAGGAACCTTTCCACTCACCGCTCACACTCCACACTAGTCACGCAAAGCAGCGTCACAGGTAGGTACACAGGCGAGCACCCACGCACACAGACCCAAGAGACACGCTTCGCACATTGAGTCAGAGGAGCAGCTCAGGACAATAAAGTCACGTGTTTTGTAGATGTCTTGGTGGTTTACGCTGTTGTTCCGGATTCAAAGTAGATTCCAGTTATGATCCAAAGTGAAGCTTAAAACATCAAGTGGGAACACAGAAATTAAAGTAATAACAACCTTTCACCTTTCACAATTATGCTTTTTTATGCGTGCGAGCGCTGCATTGTTTTAATAATGTGTGTGTGTGAGAGACAGATCAAAGGAGGATCTTTTCAGGCATGCTTGATCACCAGAACACACACACACACGCACATGCTCACACTCTCCTAAGCACATAAAGTACAACATGAGAAGACGGGATGTCAACAAACCCTCCCCCTGCATCTGTCCTCGCCGTTCACCATAGAAAGACAATTGTTGAAGAACTGGAAAAATGACTTTATTAAATTATACTCAGAAATATTCAGCCTGTTAGTAACTGTTTATATCCTGCGTAAGTGTTTGGTTGAGCTCATTTTGAGTCTCTATTTCTAATTAAAAGAATTAAAAGAAGGTTTGAGGGGTTCGAACCCATCGTACCCATCGTATCGTTAATTTACCTGAGTATTCCCATTTTACTCTATTCTATACTTCAAGTCTACAAATTCCAGAAGGAAATATCCTAACGGTAGTTACTAGTTACTTTTACATTCCAAATTTCATACACTTCGTGTTTCTCCAGATGTGTTGATGTCACATTTTAAATGATATGCAGCAAAAAGTTGGCTTTTTAGAGATTTGTGGTTCTCACAGGACAGCAACGCTGTAAAAAGATGACGATAAATTATCTGATAGATCAAAGTACTCAACAGCAAAAAGTTATTACATTACATCATCCTTCGACATCTACTGCAGTAATGTAGGCTTACGCATTATTGCAGTAGTATTAACTCTGAGGAGGACCAATGAATACTTTTACTTACTTTGAGTACATTTTTGAAAGCAGTAGAAAGTACAAGATGAAAATGGAATCATCTGTTCTGAATCGTGTAAAAGTATAAAGTAGCATATATGGAAATAATTGAATATGGTATAGGCACCTCCAATTTGTAAGTGAGTACAGTACTTGACTAAAAGTACTTAGTTACTTTCCAACACTTTTATTAAAGACATAAAGGTTATTCATAGGAATTATTACAATGACAATAGTTACTTTCCCCCCCCTGGACAGGAAATGTATGAAAAGTTGTAATCTGATGTGTAGCTAGTAGAGTTGAGTATAAAGTACAGTATTCCCCTCAACCACTAATCTAAACAAATGTTTATTTTATTCCCAAAAGTAACTAGTAACTACTGCTGAAAAATGTAGTGCAGTAGAAAGTATAAAGTAGTATAACATGTCTTTTACTTGTAGTGGAGTATTTATAAGGTTTACTGCCCAACCTGTCATGGACTGTGTGCGTGTGAGTGTGTGTGTGTGTGTGTGTGAGTGTGTGTGTGTGTGTGTGCGTGTGAGTGTGTGTGTGTGTGTGTGTGTGGGTGTGTGTGTGTTTGTGTGTGTGCGTGCGTGTGTGAGTGAGTGAGTGAGTGAGTGAGTGAGTGTGCGTGTGTGTGTTCTTGTGTGTGTGTTTTTGTGTGTGTATGTCTGTGACAGTGTGTGTGTGTAAGTGTGTATATTTGTGCGTATGTGCGTGTTTGTGTCTTCGTGTGTGTATGAGAGTTTGGGTGTGTGTAATATGTATATTTGTGTGTGTGTGTGTGTGTGGGAGTATGTGAGTATGTATGTGTCTGTGAATGTGTGCGTGTGTATGTTTGTGTCCGTAAGTGTGTGTGAGTGCGTCTGTTTGTGTGTGTGTGTCTGTGAGAGTGTGTGTGTGTATATTTGTGTGTAGTGTGGGAGTATGTGAGTATGTATGTGTCTGTGTATGTGTGCGTGTGTATGTTTGTGTCCGTAAGTGTGTTTGTGTGCGTGTGTGTGTGTGTGTGGGTGTGTGCAGGGCTAAGCAAACATGGAGTGGGATTTTGGGTGGAGGTCCGGCGCTCTCCTCTGCACGTCTAAATGTCCTTGGTTGCAGATCTTAATTTCAGCTGCCAGGTGTGGGCTTAGCCCCTCTGAATTCCCGAGCTGCATAAACGCTCTCAGATGCTCGGGGGCTTAAATGTGCCGGGGCTAGGCGTGTTGCATGGGGTCTTGTGCATCTGTGAGAGAGCAGGACAGAGCGAGAGAAGAAGAAGGAGGGAGATGAAAAACAAAACCTAGACAAGAGTCCTGTGCATGTGTGAGGGAAGTTCTGAGCCCGTCCTCATGTGATCAGTGGGGGTTGGAGACTTTTCTAGCACTGACAGGGATTTTGAATTATATCGGCCGCAAACTGTCACTGCCACTCAAACCATATGGTGTGGTCTGTGAACATTAGGGCCTCATAAATCTCCAACATGGCAACTTTACCGTAACTCCATGTGCTCGCTGTTCCTGGAAATCCCACACAATGTGTCCACTCCTATTCGATGTCAAAAGACAATTAGGCAGTTGTGAAGTTTAGCATATTTGTCCACAGCGGTCAGAGCATTCATTGCATGATCAGTGAACGGCTCCACAGAGAGCATGATTCCACTCTGCTGAGAGAATCAGACATGGCTGCCCCTGCTGTTACTCTCCCTGTGTCACCCGCGAGCGCCACTTCATCACAGAGCTAGTTCATATCCAGTGTGCAGGAAGTGATTAACAGTAAAAGATGAAAGGAGGTGGACAGGATAAACATTCCCTCCCTGGGCCCTTCTCCTCTGGGGCATGCAACACCACTTCCTCTTTTCACAGACGGGCTGCTGCCTCCATTGCCACAGCACAGCGAACACATTGTCACCACATGAGGCACTGACCCGGCTCTGGTTCTGTGCGACAGACACACAGATATAGAGATAGAGTGGGAAAATGGGGGGTGGGGTATGTTTATGTGTCCTGGCGGTGCGAGTCTGGAGAGCCAAAGCAACGTTCAAGCAGCATTTGGAGTTTGAAAATGGTTATGTTGTCCAGATGCACCAATCAGTCAGGAGACTGGGCTTATGCTAATTTCCCACATGGTTCTCACTGGTGTACAGCTGTTGCATTAAAGGGCCGCTGGTGGGAGTTGATTATGTGACCCGTCCAGCTGCAGGTGTAGCAGAGGATGGTGGCGGCCGGAAGAGAAGCAGACCCCCTCCAGTGGGTCACATGATAGGTGATGATGCCATGATTTAAACCAAAGTTTATTCATACGCAAAGCATTTTTTGCCGATCGTGCATAGATTATCACCAGATCCTTCTATCCTTAAATACTATACAAGGACATCTACGTTGTATATATATTAGTTCACTATTATACTTAATGTTTTACTTTTCTTTTTTGTGGGAAACACATTTTCTCGTCCGTAACCTCCAGACCTTGAATCCAGTTGTGTTTAAATTTTGCTCATACGACATGACAGCAGGAAATCTTTGTTATGGTTTATTACTGAGCTCAGAAAAAAACATTATCTGCATTTATCGTCATTGTTGAGTCACTGTGGGAACTTATCTTAGAGCATATATTGCTGACTTCATATAAATTATTAGGTTGATTCAATATGGTATGTTTGAGATTATTAATTAGTCCCATTTACTTTTAGGGGGATTGCTTGTATAAACCATTGGGGGCTTTTGGGGGATATGCCCTTGCTGTTGGCCTAGTTGAGTAGAAATATAGTGTTGCATCAAATGTAAATACTATCCATCCCAACCCTTAATGAATGAATACATTAGATTATGAAAAAACCTTCAGCACACAACATTTAATAACGGGCCCTGTGATGAATCCAGTTTAACCTTTTGATCTTAGATATGTGTTTACATCTATATCAAGGCACTCCTTGTTGACCACAGACCATCTTGCCCCCCGTCCCAAATTTTCGGGTGAAACATAACCTGCTTTTGGGCTCAATGGATGGCAGATCACAGGCCCTCCAGATTAAAAGAGACAATTATCCTCAATTGAAGGCTGACAGGGAGGACAAGCGGTTCATAATTGATGCAGGGGTCTTTCTTCTGCGGTGGGTGGGGGGATTAATCCACTGACAAGGGTCCATAGGAATGACCGGCTCGCCCCGCAACCAGGTGAAGGACCCCACAGTCCGCTCTCTGAATAGCAGGAGGATGGGTGAGTGATCATAGGTTGGTGAATGTGTATGTGGAAAATCATGAAGACATACCATTACGTGAGGTCCAGCTTGTGTTATGCTGCGGTTCAGAAGCAGGGTAAAAATAAAGCGGTTGACCTTGATGTTCCTTTGAAGGCCTTGTTTCAGGGACAATATCGTTGTGTTGGGTTGAATGGCAGCCTTTGCTGTGGTGGGCGCCGGTTAACACTGGGTCAAAATGGGTTTAAAAATAGCCAAGCGTCTGGGTGTGGTTCGTTTTTTTTTATGTTTCCATTGGCAGAATCAGATCAGAACTTATTGCCCACAATCCACTTCATACAAGACTCCATGCTGTTACTGCCTGCCAGTTGCTCTCCTCGTCCTTCAAATCAAGTTGCATAGAGCGAGTGTTGACACAAATAAATAAATTGTTGCTCGTTTTTTTTTTGCGTGCAGGCTCTAATACAACAAACAAGACGTTTTCCTCTACACGTCTGCCAGATCTTAGGCTTCCTGTCACATATCGGTTACAAATGAGCCTCATTTAGAATGATAACCAGAAAAATGCACATATGGCTTCTAGTGGAGGACCTACATGTGGCCTCTCTGTCTGCCATTAAAAAACATTTAATCTGATAGAATCATTTGTCTTTGTGTCTGAGGCCAGGCAAGTCCAAGGTTAGCTTACAGCCTCTAATTGGCTGAGAGGATCATTGACATCACGAGAGGTGAAAGGTCAATCTGGGACTCCCTGGCAGGTTCTTTGGTGCCAAGTTCTGTTTGAGAGTTGCCAGGTGTGAAAAGCTTCTCTTGTTGTTTTTGGGTTGATGTGAACATCTGTGCCGGACGACTAGCCTGGCCAGACAGACAGATTCATGCCGAGGCTCCGGATTTCCCCTAAAACACACGGTGAATTAGACACAACACACTTATGGGAGTGGGAGGGGAAATTAACCATCTCGGAACTAAACATGCAAAATTATATATACATAATTCAATCTTCTTGCGTGGAGACCAACTAGAAGAATCTTTAGAGCCACGTCTTGATTGCTTTGCATCATATATACATAAAGCCGCCATTAGGCCTGACTGCATTCTGACTATGAAGGAGTTAGCATCAAGCTAGAGCATCACTTCAGTGGTGAAGCAGTCGTGCAAAGCCTTTTATGACTCCAGAGGAGGATCCATGAAATCTGATAATTTGCCTCAAGTACTGTAACTCCAATCAGTGCTGGTGGGGGCTGAAGACCACAACTTAGACAATGAGACCAATCTGTTGTTGGGGATTCAGACAAAAAGCATTTTTAGCAGACCCCTGTAGCCGGGGGTCACAGTGGGAAGTGGCAGGTGGGGAAGAATGAATTCCAATGTAGTGGAAATATCCAGATATGTTCCACAGATTTTAGGTCATATTATGTCATTTAGTTGGACTGATGTTCCCCCGTCAGCAGCGCTGACAGTAAAGTCATCATCAGCATCATCATCATCATCATCATCATCATCATCATTATCCTCAACAATTCAAGCCAACTCCTTTTATTGTTTAACTATATAGAATAAATTCTAACATCACCAGGAGATTTCTTTCAGCAGATCATATTCACCAAATTTGAAGAGAATTGCACCAATGGTTAGGAAGATTAGTGATATTGATGATATTTGACTGATATTTTAGAAATGCTCTGACCCACATATCTAGCCGTCGCAATTTGGCTTTTGTCAAGGCTGCTATGATTTTTACACCTTCCTATTTTTCCTGCTTGTATCGCTTCGACTTTAGGGACAAATTGTTCATCATGCTAGCTAATATATCAAACCACCTAACCAGGGCCGGGGTAAGAATGTATTAAATATTATTCACTTCACCTGTCAGTGGTTATAATATTAAGACTGATCAGTTTATGACAACCAACTACTTCAAAATGTTCATTTTTGGGTCTGGTGTAGTTCTCTCTCTCCGCAGCAGCTATCTGGTGTAAATATTGAGCAGGAACTTAACCTGCGTGAGAACTAGTTTTATTTTAATCGAATGATGCACAAATATCAACAAATACCCCATAAATAGGCTGCGATGAACTCACAAACAGGTGATGGAACTGTTGCATCTTGGGTCCGGAGCACGGCCAGCATTTAGGCTGTTCCTAAGATATAAATAGACAGTATTTACTCACACATGTAGTTTACCCTACAATGGCCTACCTCTGCGTCTGACCCCTAACATAAACACATTGTGGCTCCTTTCCCCCGCGGCCCAGAGGGGTGCAGGTGGTCCACATGGACAGTTCTATATGGGCTCTGACCCGGGTTCAAAGGTCAGACCCCTCAAATGATGGCCTTCCTTGCCGCCCATAATTGCCCTGTTTATTTTTAGTCCACACTGGGCCGTGTTGAGCTATTAAAAGAAACATGAACATGAGGCTGTCTGCTAATTACCGTTGGGCCAGCAGACCCTCACTCTCCCTGATTGCTACCATATGCTAACCCACTCAGAGAGGAGGGTCTCATCTGTCACCTTGCCTGTCTCTCGGTGGTTTGGCTGTTTGTGTAGTGGAACAGGATGGCACTTTGCTCAAATTGTGTGTTAATAGAAGCTGGTGCTGTTATGACTTCAGAGTGTAGAAGTTACATTTGGTGGAAAACGGTTGATGAAAATCTTCTCAACGAGACAATTAGATTAAAGAAAAAGAGCTTGTAGTCTGTCATTTTGAAAAGTTTGATGTCTCGCTCCACTGGTTTGCAGATGATGTACAAATTTACTCACCACTGAAACCTCAACCAAGGGCTTCACTGCAGCCCTTTGATTGTCTAAATGACATTCATTCTTGGGAGAACTTAAGACTGAGGTCATAGTGTTCAGACACCTTGAACCGTTGAATGTAGTCCCTCTTGGACTTCTAGTCTCTTATATTCACTCTACTCTATGTTTATTTTGAAACTGTTTTCAAATTTGACACGGTTTATTCTTTCAATTGAGACTTATGGCTAAGTTAAAGGTATATCCCCCCCACTGCCAACGTCTCAGGATCCCCCAGGATCAGCTGGAGAGTGTTGCTGAGGAGAGGGATGTCTGTAGGGCCCCCCTAAGTCTGCTGCCACAGCGACTCTACCCCGGATAAGGGGAAGAAAATGGATGGATGGATGGATGGATGGATAATGTATTGGTACCATCCTAACTAGCCAAACTCCTTCACACTCACACCCCAGCCAGAGCACTGAGGTCATCCAATCAGCTGATCCTGAATGTTCCCTAAACTAAGTTGGAACCCGGATTGAACAGCTTTCTTCTTCAAATTAATTCCACCCCCACTCTTGAATGTTTTGAATAGATGTTGAAGTCCCATCTCTTCTCGTTGGCCTTCCATTCGAGATGAGAACGTGATCATGCCAGCATGTTTGACTATTATAATATCTCTGAAAAGTCATGGATTATTATTGAATCATCAAAGCCTCTGCAGAGCATCCGCTGCAGAGCATCCGCTGCAGAGCATCCGCTGCAGAGCATCCGCTGCAGAGCATCCGCTGCAGAGCATCCGCTGCAGAGCATCCGCTGCAGAGCATCCGCTGCAGAGCATCCGCTGCAGAGCATCCGCTGCAGAGCATCCGCTGCAGAGCATCCGCTGCAGAGCCTTCATGTTAATGCATAACTCAAAAACTGTATCATGGATCCTTTTCAAATTTTATACCACCATAGATATTAATGTGAGGGAGAACTGGGTTTTAGGAAAAGATGTGTTTCATATCTCGGTCAGAAGGGGGAGTTTTGTCTCCCAAATCACAGATTTTGGGCCATAATTTCTCAATTTCTTCTACGATTTAGTCCAAATTACATGCATATGAATCGACTCAAGGAGAACTATCTAGTTTATGTCATAGTTTACCTTAATATCTCATAGTTTATCACCAGGGGAGCTTCTCTTATGAAAAACACTGTTTTTTCCAACATAGTTTCACTAACCATTGTTCCGATTTTGACCAAATTGACCTGATATGAACCACCTCAAGGGGATATATCTTGTATTTGTAATATTTTACTGTAATTGATCATATTCCACTTTTTCACAAAAAGAAAAACAGTTTAATGACCAATTTCTTCCCAACAATTAATCAGATTAGGTCCAAATTGGCTCATATGGATCGACTCCAGGATACCTGCCTTGTATTTTCTTTCACTATAATAGCTGATATTTTGCTCATTAAGGGGAGCTTTTTGTGGAATTATAAGTCCAACTATATATACATTTATCTCATGTGAGTTTTAATCTGTGTTGTCCTATCGAGTTCAGAAAAAATAGTTCACTGTCTTTATCTTCATGATTGAGTCACTATGGGATGCTATCTTAAAGCATATTTCTGACCTCTTAGAAAGAGTTAAGTTGACACAATATGGACTGTCTGAGATTATTAATGAGTCACATTTCATTTAAAGAGTTCAATCGGTGCGATTGCTTGTACAACGCAGGGGATTGGGGAATTTCTGGGGATATGGCTGGGATGACAGTGTAGGCCAAGTTGATATTATTATTGATAAAACATTTTAATATGCATGAGTACATGGAGGCCGAGAAAATACTTCTTTTACATTTGTTCTGATTTGCAGCCCATTTGCTTCTCACTGCTCTCTTGTCCCTCACTTCCAGCGTATGTTGCTGCTCACACGTGTCGATGATGAAGCGGCGGTTGTCATGAAGGTGTCTGGATAATGTCGTACACCGCAGGCCCACCCGCCTCGCTTTTCCCCGATGAATTAGGTTTCCGACACACTGAGATGCACGCAGACCTGGAGCTATCTGCAGAAATGAATCATTAACTACCAGAAAAAGAGCATTTCAGGTTTCACATGGGCATGGATTATACTCACAGATATTAGGTAGAGTGGCTAGAATGTGATCTTATGCTTCCTCAGCCAATAAACTCATTTGGAAACAGCAAACTCACGGACGGACTCGTTCAGACACAATAATCAGAAGAGAAGCCATACATTATTTTCATGATGAGGCTGAAATTGTGGAAATGGCAATTAATTTGCCTTTTAAATATCCCCATTGTATTATTATTTGTTGTTTAAATCATCCTAGAAATAGACGTACATATGCATATACATATATATATATATATACATATATATATATATATATGCATATGTAAATAAATATATATATATAAATATTTGAACCTGATTTCTATCATTTGTTGTACCGCTCCTGAAATGTAAATCCTCAGCAGCGGTGCACGTATTGTTGGATTCCTGCTTAAATAAAGCCACAATTGAAAACAAAAACCCACAGAAATTCTTCCTCCATGATTTTTTATTGTATATATTTGATGTTAGCCTGGCTGTTACCCACCGCTATCTCATGATGTCACAGTCTGTGTCTGTCAACGTATCAGAGGCTTTATTCCTGTTCAGGCTGTACTATATCACCCATCGCTTCAAGTGCAATAAAGTTGAGTGTCTCCACTTTGATTAGCCGCAACAAACATTTCTCCCTTTCTTTTAATTTGAGTGCGGTCGAAGGATGCATGGGAGTCATTAACTCTTGAGGGAGTTCATGACACCCAAGCTCACATTCGCTTCACGAATCACATGTGAAGGCGCTTTTTCAGTCTGGTAATGCTCATCACTGATCAAAAAAAACGGTTTGCATTTGCAGAACATTGTAAGAAATTGTAAGAATTATTTCACATTATTCCCAGGGGACAAATGGAGTATTGTGAATATTTCCAATTGTCCAAGTAAGCCTTTTGTTGCAACTTTCCCTCGCCACAAGGTGACTTTATTACAGTTTAAGCCAGTTCTGATACTTTCCCACTTGTGTTAATCCCCAACCCAAGACACCACCCAAATCCAAAACAGCCAAAGAAAAAGTCTCTCCTTAGATGATATTCCTTTTTCTTAAATAAGAAATCATGGAGACATTTAAATGCTATAGAAAGCTCCTTATACAGCAATATTCTTAATTTTCTAACTCAGGAGTTGAAATTTTGAGAATTTTCAGCTTGTTATTTGTCACTAAAGGAAGTTTCAATCCATCCTGAACTGCATTTATCATGTTCTGTCAGGAAAACATTGTTGTTGTTTTTTTATTTTCTAAATAAAAAGGGGAAATCTGGTCTCATACAAAAAAAAAACTGTCATGCCGATTTATTTAATTGATGTTTTGATTAGAATAATTACCAAAAAAACCTGAATATATATGGAACATATCAAAAACAAGGAGATATATTTAAAAATGTTTGAATTCCAACGATTCATGTAAATAATGTTGTTTATTTAGATTTTGTGTCAGATTTTATGGCTTAAAGTACAGTTTTTACACAGAAATGATATTTGAGAAGTTGTAAATATATATTTGTAATATATGTTTGTCACACAGTACTTTCAGAGGAAAGTGTGAATATGATGAAAACAGGATGTAAAGAAAGTAAAGATTAACCCTTTGATTACCTGGAGACATGAAACATCTGGTAACACTCGGCGATAATGGCTGCTAATCTGTTTAATCAGGATTATATCGTGTGGATCATTCCTTTATCTACGTGCTGGAATCACAAACTTTTTGCTCTCTGAAAACTTTAATTGTGAAAAACTCAGATTTCCCTCTCTTTGGTTCGGTCCGCTGAGGTAACACCCATCTGTTCTAGAGATGTTGATGTCTGGAGCACGTGAGGAGCTTTTCTTGGCTCTCATGCTGTTGTTTGTCTTTTCACTCCCGTGGAACATGGTTGGATTTTACATGTTTGAGGTAACCCTTAAATGTGCTGTGCAGATGTACAGCAGAAGTTTCAGCACACCACGCAGTTTGTGTTCTAAGATTTTGTATTGGAAGTTTTTACTCCTCTGGGAGTAACATGTGTGAATTTTAACAATATGTTAATGTTTTATTAGATCATACACATGCAATTGAGTTCATATGTAATTTATTGTAAGAAGGAATACACCGATCAGCCACAACATTAATACCAGGCCGGCTGTAAGTGAGCTGATAGAGTGGTGGTCCCAGAAATGGAGGATCGGCCCTTCAATGTCATTTGGTCCTTGAGCAAGACCCTAAACCCAAATTCTATCCTCAGGGGCGTCCAGGTGACCTTCAGGGATGGGTCAAATGCAGAGAAATAATTTCACAAAGTCATCCAGTATGTGTGTTACAACAAGGTAATAGAGAAGAAACAGTTAAACGGTTATAATGTTGTGGCTGATTGGCAAATTAGATTTTTCATAATGTTTGTAATATTGTCATGTGTCTTTGTTTGAATGTGTTTCCTTTACCTGACATCAACAATAAACAACAGTATTGGTTAGAACCGTCTGCAGAGCACATTTTGAGTCTTTATTTCTTATTGGAAAATGTGTGCCATGTGACTCTTTATAATATGGCACCATATATTTGCTGAAGGGTGAGGGGCCAAGGATGGAGCTCTGGGGGACACCATGGGTCAAAGGGGACACTGAGGAAGACTAACCATGGTTGATTGAGAAGGTTTTATTTGTGTACTTGCATGTTAAAGCATGAGAGGACTCACTACACAGAATTATGTCACTTGACACAACAGAAAAGTCTAATAAGAGTCAAATTATTTTCTTAAGAAACATCTTCACCCAGAGGTTTGAGCTAAACTTATTAATATGGACTATTTTCCACGTGCAAAACAAAAATTTCTTTATGAAATATAATTATTTTTTTACTGTTTAAAACCATGCTTTACCAGACGATTTGCCTATTTATGGTAAATAAATGTAGAGTGTTTAAGGTATTAAATTCATAAATAACTCAACGAAACAATAATTAGCCAAGAAATCATTTTTTCCTTTTTCTTGTTTCGAGGAGGACATCAAACGGTTAATCAATTATATTTTTACAGAAAAGTAACTTTTATAAATTTAACAACATCTTAAACAAGTTTTTCCAGCACTGAGTTTTTATTATTATTATATTTCAGCGTCATGTTTACTCTTTAAATACTAACTACTACTGAAAAAAAGTTTCTCAAAAAGTATTTGTTGATGATTATTATGAATTATTCAACAAAGCAAACCTTTACGGAGCTTCTCTGGCAACATTGAAGAAAAATAAATTATCTGGTGGCCACGAGGTAATAAGGAGTGAGAACAAGTTATCATCCATGAAGTAATTAAATCGTTCCCACAAAATAATTTTTTTTTCTTCAATGTCACCAGACGGCTTCCGAAAATAATTTGGCCTAATAATGGCGCTGAATGAAAATCAGGTGATCACAGCAAATGCGTTACGATTTATGCTGCAGGACATTACTTATTATTATTCCTTCGAGGCGATGAATCAATCAGCTGAATAATATTTGATTCAAAATCAGTAATTAGATCCTTGTGGTGACACCAGAGGAAAGGTCTGAAGGTCATGTATGTCAAAATTACCAAATTTCAAATGAAATCCTGCCAAGACATGTTGAGATATTTCACTCAGGATCAGAATAATGAGAGTTTGATGAACAATCTTAAGGATCTCTTTTGTTAAGGTTCACGCATCACGTCAAAGAAAAACACAACAATAGAATCAGTTGGAGTTTTTTTTTTTGACTTGTAACGTCATGCTCCCTTTGTGACGTGTGGGTGTCATTAGATGTCAGCACCACCCTGACAGCTGTCGTGGAGCACCTGGCACCTGATGAGCACTTCAGCACGATGAGCACACCTGATGACGCTCCCTGTGGTTCTGCTCTCTGGAGCCTGGCAGGCGGCTGGAGCGGTGGTTTTGGGACGCTCTCCAACAGAAACATGGAAGTTTACAGAAACCCAACTTGAAAGCGAAGCTCATAAAGTCACCAAAATGGCAGTATATGTTTGCTAACAGTCTGCTGCCACCGAGGAGAAGCGTCTTTAATGAGGTTGAGCTCACTTATTTATAATGGCCGGCTCTTTAATAGAAAACGGCTGTGGTGCCGTTGCATCGGTTTCACATTTTTGAATAATAGCCAAACCAGAAGAGCAGAAAAAGCGTACAAGGTTGTTGCAGTGCAGTGTGAAATTCAAAACCCGAGTTTCCCAAAGCCTGTACCTGGTCCCTCTAAAAAATGACTGGAATCCCCTCCAACTGGGACATACAACCTGCTGCCCTGGACACTCCCTGTTCCTCTACCACCTCCTAATCTTCCTGAGAAACCAAGGTAGACCCGTGGCTGAAAAGGTCACTCTGACCCAGCATTCCTGGCCTGGCAGGGGGGAATGGTTGGGTTGTAACGTTGGGAGGGTTAGCTATGTCCAGGGGATTTAACCTGCTCGCGTTTAGCCTTTGGCTTTTGTTGACGTTAGTTGTTGTGATTGTTGGCCGGACTTAACGGAACATCCCTCCTGGCTCTGCAGTGGGAATGTACTGGAGAAAGGTAGCGGCGAAGGATAAAGGTGACAAAACACGCAGATTTTTCAATCAAATTGGAAACAATTGAAGGCGAACCCCCTGAGCCATATTTAGGCCTCGAGGCCTTCAGGGTCCTGAGCAGAAAACTGCATGACAATGAGTGTAAAGGTGAGCGGTCTGAGGGAGTCACCTGTCTACAGATGTGCTTAACCCAGAGTTTACCTCTGAATGAACCCAAAAATCCTGCGTCGTAAAAAAGTAATTCCCCTGGCCGAACTCCTCTACTTAAACGCAAATTTACATCCGAAAAACAATGTTTCTCAAAAAAACCCCTCTCCCTGTAGTGAATATATTTTGAACTATTAGGGTAAAGAATGATATATATATATATATATATATATAATATATATATATAATATGTAGGGAGAGAGATCCTCGATTTAATTTGGGTTAAATCCGACAAATGGTTGAGAAATTATTGCTCAAAACCTTTTGGAGATAAAACTCCCTCTAGTGTTGGAAACATACAACTGACCTTTTCAAACATCAACCCAGTTTTTCCTCACACTAAGGAGCGATATCACTGCTCTTTCTTTCCTGCCGCAGTCAGACTCCACGACCAGTAGTGCTAGTAACACACACACACACACACACACACACACACACACACACACACACACACACACACACACACACACACACACACACACACACACAAACACACACACACACACACACACACACACACCTCATTTGCACTTTGCACTATGGGACAGTATAATATTCAACATATCCACATATCAAACTGCACATTTAATTTAATTTAATATAATTCAATGAATATTGTTACTTATATTGTTTATTTCTTAGAGTGTATATATATTGTTATTTTATATTGTTTATTGTATTATTGTATAGTATAACATTTCTATTATATTTCTATTAAAGTGCAATATGTCCAGTTTATTGTATATTATACTATAATATATTCCTTTAGTATGATATTAATTTTAATATAATAATAATAATAATTATAATATTTTATTTCCTGTATAGTGTAATTTTTATATTATGGTTTAATATTTCCTGTATAGTGTAATATTTATATTATGGTTTAATATTTCCTGTATAGTGTAATATTTATATTATGGTTTAATATTTCCTGTAAAGTGTAATTTTTTATTTTTATATTATGGTCTAATATTTCCTGTATAGTGTAATATTTATATTATGGTGTAATACCCTGGTATAGATTAATATTCATATTTATGTTTGCATCTTTATTCTCTTATATTGATCTGTGTGCTCTTTGCTGCTGTAACGCTGCAGTTTCCCCGTTGTGGGACTAATAAAGGTTTATCTTATCTCATCTTATCCTATCTTATCTTATCTTATCTTATCTTATCTTATCTTATCTCATCTTATCTTATCTTATCTTATCTTATCTTATCTTATATTATCTAATGTGGGAATAAAAATTGGAAAATGATTGATGGAAGAGTTTTTGGTTTATGTCTGGAAAACAGTGTTTTTTTTTAAAGTTCCCTCTAATGAGTAAAATATGAATTACGGGAGTAAAAGATTATCTTTGTGGGTTAGATCACTTCAAGTGGATTCATATGCACCAAATTTGGACTGAATCGGACCAGGAGTAGAGAAATGATGGTCCGAAAACCTTTGGAGGTAAAGCTCCGATGGTTGGAGGTAAAGCTCCTAGTGTTAGAAAAATATAACCAAACTTTCCCAAAATCCCTCTAGTTCTCCCTCGCACTAAAGTGGAAGAGGTGGACAAATTTGAAAATGGTCCATGAAGCCCTTTATGAGTTATCGCGTTAACATGACGGATCTGCGACGGACGCCGCAATGATGACGATTCCGTAATATTCCCGACCTCTCGGAGATATAAATAACCTTCAAAGCTAGAATTACCTATACGGAGAGTCACACTTAACACGTTTCATGATTTACGTGTCTTCTTATCCTTTGGACACATTTCCCATATTTCAAACTGTTTGCCAGAATGCTCAATAATTCTCCCTCAGATGACCCACGTCAAAACAAGAGTTCAGGAGTTTGCCTCAAGTGTCGTAGCCAGAGATAATGGGGTCAAGCTCTGGTCAACTGCAGCTTCTCTTACCTCCTTGTTTCTCTATTTTTCCGCCTTGATATTCTCAGACAACTTTCCCATCATTACAGGCCGGCCTCGCTCCTCCTAGGCAGCTTTTAAAACAGATTACAGGTAAATGGGTTGTTTTACCCCCAAGCTCTCTGTCACTGAAATATGGCTGTGTTTGAAGTGTTGGCCCTATGCAGCCGTGGAAGAGGTTACATGTTTGGGTTTGAGCAGGATCAGTCATCCTGCTGGCGTTATCACCGCCAGCTCGTCATGTCTGCTAAAAAACACCCCGCTAAATTCCGAGAATGCTGTCCTCGGGACATAACTCGCTCCTCTGTTTTTTGGTGAACGCTTTCAGCACGCTGTGTGGCCGCGAATAAATATGCTACGGAGGAGCTATGGCTTCCAGATGAGTGGTTTTGCAGTTATGGAGTATGTAGGCACTGACTGGTGACAGAGAAACAGTGCAGGTTTCAAAAAGCAGCCATCTCTCTTATCTTTCTGACCTTCCTTTCTGCCTCATTCCAAGAGCAGAATCTCCAGAACTCCATCCATCAGATAACTGCTTTAGTTTTGGGGGGTTAATTCACACAGGAGGAAGGTTTCGCTCGGAGCACTTCTATTCAGCGGCCAGTTATGGGTTTTTTCAAGGCCCGACCCAAGGGAGCGCATTATGACTAATGAGATCCACGTTAAAGTGACCAGAAGACGAGGCTGGCCAGAAACAGACCCCAGTTTAAAGCTTTATCATGAGATCTGTTCATGAACCGGACTAGAGGGACAAACCCACAGGAAGCACATCGCCGCCGACGCCAGTCATGTCCACCACAAACCGGCTACACTGACTTATAAGGAAATCTTAGCGGAGACGAGACCTTTGGGTCAAAACCCATCGGCTCAGTTTAATGCATAAATGAAGAGAAGAGAAGTGAGGCTCTACATTTCACTGTTGTAACATCTTATATAACTGGGCTTATGATGTCGCAGCCGACAGCCAGGGTATATCGGTGGAAAGTCCCCAGACTCCTGCGTTGTACAGGTAATCCCCTTGAATGAACTCAAATTAAATGTGAAGTTATGTCCACAGTGTTTTATGTAAAAAATGAAAGGTCTCCTGGAGTTTAGTCACATGCACCGAATTATGGCCCGAAAACACTAAAAGATAAAACTCGCCCTGATGTCAGAAATATAAAAACGACCTTTCCCAAAATCAACCCAGTTGTATTAAATTTGAAAAGGATCTACGAAATGTTTTTTGAGTTATGTCCGGAAAAAAACAGCATTTTGCATAAAAAAACTTCCCCTAGTGAGTAAAATCTGAACTTTTAGTGATAAAATATTTATAAACATGAAAGATCTACTTGAAATGTCTCCTATAGACTAAATTGGACCAAGGGTTTGAAATTTACGTGAAAAAAAAAATAGTTTTTTGTAAAAACGCTCCCCCTGGTTAGTAAAATATGAACTTTTAGAGTACAATATAACCCTTAATCCCCTGCATTGTACAAGTAACCCCCCTGATCCATCTCCTAAAAATTAAATGTGATTGATGTCCACAGTTTATTTTGTAAAAAAGCTTCAAACTGTAAAATATGACACATAAATGATGTTTTCACTTTACAGCTCCCCCTAGTGAGTAAAATATGAATCATTTAAGCAGAAACCATGTCATCAAGATAGATGACCTTGAGTTGACTCAAATGGACCAAATTTGGACAAAATCTGTTGATTGAGAATTTATGGCCCGAAAATGGTTGGAGATAAAGTTCCCCCTAGTGTCGGAAATATACAACTGACCTTTCCAAAAATCAATCCAGTTCTTCCTCGCAATAATATGTCAGGGGGTGACATGATTATGAGTTATCGCATTAACTGGGGCGGCGGCGATGAAAATTCCATAATATCCCCGACTTTTCGTAGACATGATAAGATTTGAAGAAATATAGATTTTCTTTATCCTTTGAAGTAAAAAAAAAAACCTTTCCAGCAGATTGTTTTACGCCTGTTTTCTCTCAGAGTTGATGCATGTGATTGTGGCAGATGGAAGTTGGGTTTCTTTCCTCTCAGCTGGTGAGGTGAAACAGGCTTTATCCAAAACACCTGTTCCCCCGTCCCCTGTGGCCCCGCTTTTGTTTTTCTGCTCATGTTTTTATACGATTGAGCATTACTCATGAAGAAATGATGAAGAATGAAAGAAAAAAAAATCACTTACATGTTACTCACCAGTGATCGTGACAGAAATGTGGGAAGTATTCCAGAAAATCCACCTTGAATCTACACCAAACCTGTAACGTATAAAGAGCCTGACTGCCGCTCCAGTTGGTTCCGCGTGAGGTTTGCTCCCATGTGGGGAGTTTTGTTTCCCCCCTGCTGCTTTATTGACGCCCCTGCTGTCTTCCCTGACAAACACAAATAAGTAATCAGTAATTGTTTTGTGATTCTGGGGCACACAGAATCAATGTTGTGCCTCCCCAGCAATAATTTCCTGGGTTGATTTAAACACCAGCTCCCTCTTGGCAAGTCATCAGGGCTAATTGAGACCTGGGGAGGTCCAGTCCAGGATGACGTTGGATTTCAATCGTGTTGTGGTGCAGCAAAAGTCCCTGTGGAGAAGATGATATATTACTATGGCTGCCATCAAACAGATTGCTAATTTTAAATTTTTTCTACGATTAGATGTTCTTACTATGTGCAGAATTTACACGCAACTCCCAATCACAGATTCTTCACAGATTCTTCACCGGGTTCCTTCATTGTTGAGAGCCGCAGTTGTGGGAATAATCGGAAACCCACCTGGTTACGCGGGGCCTCTATTCACACTCCACTCTAATCTGCCATTCAAAGTGTCCCAGTGGCTGAAGAGAAGCAGAGGAACTGGACAATTATGACATTATGGCTGGGTGGGTGAGCAGCAGTCCCAGCTGGTGAGAAACAGAAGGGAGGAATGGGCAACCAGAGAGCAACAGTTCCCATAGGAAAGCAATCCTCCACACTGAGAGAAGACGATCTGTCTTCATCAGGGAGGGTGTCTGATGCTTCCACCTCTCCTCTGGGAGACGAGCTGTCAAGATCTGATCCAACAATGATCACACTGTAAAGCCCTGGAAGTTACGGTAACGCAAAGACAGTCAGGCAATCAGTTGCCACAATTTTTTTTCTTTTGTTGTTTTTGTTGAGTAGATAAACATAAATAAATGGTCTTACAATATAAGAGTTAAAATATACAGAATTATAGAATACTTTCTCAATTTAACCTTATAAGTATTGGTGAAAAACTTTATATTAACAAAATTTTGGAGCTTTTTCTGAACAAGTTTTCAAAATGTTTACTTTGAGCAATCTTTTTTTCCTTCTCAAAACGTCTAAGTATATTTGAGTTTATATTTATGTCCTCAAAAAGTTGAGGATCTTTTTGTCGGCCATCTTATCGTATTGTATCTCATCTTATCTTATCTTGTCTTATCTTGTCTTATCTTATCTGATCTTACCTTATCTGATCTTATCTTGTCTTATCTTATCTTATCTTGTCTGATCTTACCTTATCTGATCTTATCTTATCTTATCTTATCTTATCTTATCTTACCTTATCTGATCTTATCTGATCTGATCTTATCTTGTCTTATCTTATCTTATCTGTTCTTACCTTATCTGATCTGATCTTATCTTGTCTTATCTTATCTTATCTGATCTTACCTTATCTGATCTTACCTTATCTGATCTGATCTTATCTTGTCTTATCTTATCTTATCTGATCTTACCTTATCTGATCTTATCTTATCTGATCTTACCTTATCTGATCTTATCTTATCTTATCTTATCTTATCTTATCTCATCTCATCTCATCTCATCTCATCTCATCTCATCTCATCTCATCTCATCTCATCTCATCTCATCTCATCTTATCTTATCTTATCTTATCTTATCTTATCTTATCTTATCTTATCTTGTCTTATCTTATCTTATCTTATCTTATCTTATCTTATCTTACCTTATCTTATCTTAGCTGAATTTAATGTAACCAAGTGAACAGAACCAGTGTGCCGATTCTGTTCTGAAAAACTAGAACGGATTGATTTTTTATTTACAAATTTGCATATTGCTTGTGTAGTGGTGGCAAAGCCAACACTTTTCCGTCAACTGTGGGAAAACAACGCCAATGAATCACAGTGGCGTCGACATTCACTCCATGGATCAACGTTCAAACGTTGGTCCTGTTCGGCAGCACAAAGCGTCCGTGTGTCCATAGACGATTCAAAGAAATGATATATTATATATTATTCAGCATCGACAATCATCACCTATGTAGTGTCAAACATCGATAAAAAAGGATGGTTTCCTACTATTTATAGGTTGTCCGCTAATTACAACAACGATATTGACAACGAGCAAACATTATTTAGAATAACTCAAACATGTATTTTGGCTCATTTAGTCAGAAATGACTTTCCAGGAATGTTTTTAATCGCTCCTTAATCGTTTCTGATGTGGTGAAATGATAATGAATTGTGTTTGTGTTGCTGCGGATGTTTCTAGGAGAAGATTCAACAGATTCATGTCCGTGCAGGCGTGTAAGAGTTACCAGCAATGGCTTGTAGCAACGCTTGAAAACAGCAACAAACAATGGACTGAGCAGCATAAACAGTGGGGAGAGCAGCTCTGGAAGGTATAGAGGTTGGACCCAACGCAACCACACACACACACACACACACACACACACACACAGACACACACACAGACAATGACAACGCTGACATGCTGGTTCTAAACAGGCACGATGTTTGGATGCTGAACATTGGAACTGGTCTGCAAACATCTGACCGTTAGCTCCAAGTCTATTAAT
Organism: Lophius americanus; assembly: GCA_037951165.1. Lineage (NCBI taxonomy): Eukaryota > Metazoa > Chordata > Actinopteri > Lophiiformes > Lophiidae > Lophius > Lophius americanus. The sequence continues at coordinate 2,372,493 of JBBDHG010000064.1, read as the reverse complement.
TATGTGTATTATGTATGTAGGTGTTCGAGACAATTATTTATTCCTCGTGATTATAACCTCTGAAAAGTCAGCTGAAGATCCTTCCTGTTAGTGCGACCTTAAAAGTGTTTCATGGATCATTTTCAAATTTTCTACGTACATAGACCTCAGTGTGAGGAAGAACTGGATAGACTTTTGTAGAGCTCAGTTGTCAATTTCTGACACGAGGGGCAGTGATTTGGGGGACCAATTTCTCAACCATTGGTCCCATTTATTCCAGATGTGGTGCAAATGAATGGACTTGAGGAGATCTATCTTCTTTACATCTTGCATTATGTAAATAGTTAATCTTTGACTCACTGGGGAGTTTTTTTTGGGAAACACACAGTTTTTCAGACATAACTTCCTAATCGTCAATCATTATTTAATCAAAATGTAATGCTTGTGATCGACTCAAGGAGATCTAACTTTCATATTTTACTCACTAGGGGGGCCTTTCTTTTTTCTTTTTCTTTTTTTTACGGAAAACATGGTTTCCCAGACATAACACTAAAACAATTTCATGGATCATTTTCCAATTTTATATCCATATAGATGTTAGTGAGAGAAAGAGCTGGGGTGATTTCGGCAAAGAGTGGTTTTCTATTTCTGACAATAGTGGGAGCTTTATCTCCAAAAGTTTTCGGGCTATAATTTCTCAAGCTTGTCCGATTTAGTCCAAATTTCATGCATACAAATCAAGGAGAATTATCTTTTACACATTGTGTTTTACTTTAATAGTTCGTGTTTTACTCGCTAGGGGTAGCTTTTTAATGTAAATACAGTTTTTAGGCCATAACTTCTCAACCATTCAAACCAAATTTGGTGCATTTGAGTCGACCGGAGGAGATCTCACTTGTGTGCATATCATAATTTACTCTCATAGTTCACATTTCCCTCACTTCTTGGAGCTTTTTTTACAAAATTCAATGTAGACAGCACTCATATTTAATTTGAGGAGATCGATAAAGGGGGATTGCTTGCACAACGCAAGGGATTGGAGACTTGGAGAATTGGAGACACGCAGCTTAAGCTTTCATGCATTCAATTCTGTATTAAATATTTCAGTCTCAGAATGACATCTCCGTCAGCATCTCAGCAGCATTCCTGTTCAGTTCCACTCCATCCAGGTGTTTTAGTGTTTTAGTCTCCCGTGTCATTGCCTCACCCTTTAAGGCTGAGCACTTTGACTTCAAAGCAGAGGTGTGTTGTTCCCTCTCCAAGCTGAGGAGGATGTCATGGGAGAGTGACCCTACGAGAGGCCGGTCCAGCCCCAGGACGATATGGAGCCACCTGAGAGGAGCGGTCCCTGAATTCCTCTGGGTCTCTGCACTTTTAAGGTTTAGTGGCCTGATGCAAAGAGCCACTGCATGTTTGTGAGAGAACTGTCCAGCAGGAGGCAAAATTAATGTCTCTTCCTCCAAAGACACAGAATAAGCATTATTTATTTATTGAAAACATTTTGAGGGAGAGAGCCTTCATTTTCACTGAATCCAGGGTACAAACATTACAATGAATGCAAACATATCTGACAGCAAACAGCAGTAAAAGTAGAATACATGGCAAACAGTGCTCAAAATGAAAGATGCATGAGTGGATACTGGGGCAAATAAAACTATAAAGAGCATAAAGCAAATTAAAAGAACAATAATGCAATAAAAATTTAAAGAAATTGAGAGCAATTACAGTTTAAATAAGTAAGATTATCCATTTAAACTGTCTCGCTGATATTTTTTAAGTTTTCGAAGCATAGTAATATAAAGAAATAGTTTTTTCCTACTCTGCGTTCACTTTTGAACCTGCAGGGTGGGTCACGTCTGTGGTCACGAGCAATGGCTCGAAAGCCATTGCTTTTCAAGAAAACAGGGCTAAGAGATAAAAAGTTTGATAAAAAAGCTTCATAAATAAGTTGGGACTGATGCTGCTCCCCCTCACAGACAGAGCAGGCAGGTCAGTTGGTGGTTACAAAGATGTATTTGAGGGTGGGACTGGTTGCCCACACATAATAAACATCCACATAGTCTAATACAGAAAAGAAGACTCCTTCAACGATTCTGTATTTTGTGGAAAACAAACAAGATTTGTTCCCAAAAGATCTTTACATGTTGGGCCCTTCATAGTCTAGTTTTCCATCCAGCCAAATTGCAAACTATTTATAACGTGATGCTCCGTCTGCTCTGACAACCAAACATGAAAACATCCATGGTCAATATTTATTGTGTTTGAAAATAGCATTAATGTAGTCTTTGAGCAGTTTGGGAGCAGTTTCAGAATTATGGAGTTGTTTTCAAAGGACATTAAAGAGTGACAACTGGAATAGAAAAATAAAGAACAATGTCGTCTGCATAAAGATAGAGGATGCATTTGTATAAAGTAGAGGAACTATTCTTTCTATAAAATAAGTGAACAAAATCTGACCAAGGATAAAACCTTTGGGAGATTCCTTTGATAATGGGAGGCCGGACAATATTGGTCTATCAGAGAGATAATTCTGGAAACATAAGAAGCTAGTAGTGACGAAGAGAGAAGCAGAGCTATTTCTGTCATCTGTCGCGGAAACAAATGGATTAATAATATGAGGAAACAGCTGTTACTGTCTTTGGGCTTAATTAAAGCCTTATGTAAACTGAGTTCATAGAGCGTGATGTGATGAAATTGTTTTCAGCTGTTCATTAATAAGACGATTTTTTAAGAGGAGATTGATTTGAAGTTGGTTGGTAAGTATTTTGCTACCATCCTCAAGGAATGGAAGGATCTTTGAATTCTATCAAGCTCAATGAATGATGCCAGAGGTAATTCTGAGATTAGAAATATGACTTATAAAGAAATATAGAAATGAGTTGTGGAGATGATTTTGGAGTAAGTGGATACAGAAATGCAGATTGTCATGTCCTATTGTATTGTGAGCACAGTATTACACTTGGCATCAGCTATTGTCCACATCATTAGAAGATATGACTAATAACAATGATAAACTCTGTTTATGGAGCACTGTTCAAACAAAGTCACAAGGTACCTCACGGGAACAAATGATAGAAACAGGAAACAGTGAGTGAATTAGCAACACAATGTGTAAAATAGTCTGATAAACAATATAAAATGATAAATAATAGACATCAGTAAACTAGGGAATGCATGAAAAGGCTTGAGAAGAGACATGATTGATAAAATTTGACAAAACCCCCAGAGAAAGTCAAGAATATCAGGATCTTGCCAGTCTGATCTCCTCAGACAGATAGTTCCACAGAGTGGGGGTCCGGACTAAGAAGGCCTGGTCCACCCTGAGCCTGAAATGACGGACTTTGGCTCAGGACCTTAGGTACAACCTGGTACCTCGTGTGTCAGGAGATTGGAGACATATTTTGGAGCGAGACCAGTGCGGGCTTTACAAGTTATCAGTAAAAATCTAAAAAACTATTCCGAAAGTAACAGGAAGTGGATGAAAAGACCCTCGAACAGTAGTTTTATGTTCTCTCTTTTGTGGTTCCGGTGAGGATTCTGGCTGCTGCTTTCTGTACCAGCTGTAGTTTACGTGAAGTCTGTTGACTTTAACGTGAGCAAAAGGAGCTACAGTACTTTAAAGTAGAGGAGATAATAGCACGTATCTCTAAATTAACTCTGCATGAAACAAAACAAAAAATCTTGGCCGGCTTCCTAAGTTGCATCAACAAGACTGAACAATCATGTTAACATGTTTGTTCAGGCTGAGGCTGCCGTCAAAGATAACACCAAGGCTGTCAGATAACTGACAAGATGCCGCAAAATGGTTATTAGAGGCAGTGCAGATTTCACAGCTATCAGAAGTCATTAACAGAAGTGGTAGAACTGTAGGAGATAGATTTGACTTTGTTCCCAAAATCTACTCGGGTGGAAAGAGGAATTAGTAGAATGATGCAAATAATAGTCACTTTGTGCTTTTCTCACCGCAGAAGTTCTTCCTCGGTTGTCTAAAGGTATGCAGGTATGTACGGGTCTTTACAGCGTCCAGCTTCAGCCTTGCTTTATTTCAGGATTAAAATAAAAGTAGAGCGCTCGGCATGCATTCTAAAACGGTGGCTGCTTATTTAAAGCAGAGATTTAAACTCAGCCCTCCAGAGTCTGAGGTTATTTCTTGCAGCACAACATCACATCTATGGTGTACCAGATATTTCTTCAGTTTAACCCTTTGATGTTTGCTGTGCTGTAAAAAAACGACACCAGACATGTTGAACGTTACTTTTATGTGGTAGATATAGGCTGAAGATTAACCCTAACTCCACAGGGTTAACTATGTATGAACATACTGAACCCAAAACCATGAAGGGTTAAGGTCAGCGATCACACTGGCATGATTTCAGGATCCAAAGGCTTAGGTAAAAAAAAAACCTCATGGCTAGCTCAGAAAAAAATATATTAATCTGCTGACCTCATAGAAATAGTAAGGTTGAGTGAATATGTACTGTTTGAGATTATTAATGAGTCACATATACTTGGAGTTCAATCATGGGGATTGCTTGTACAAAGCAGGGGATTGGGGGCTTTTCGGGGCGATACCTCATCTCTTTGCATAAACTATCCAAATCCACATGTGAATGCAATATCACCACTTGATGAAAGTTATCGGCACTGTCTTATCGCAGTGACATACCTGCCTATGTCACGGCCTTTTGAAGGGTCCGTGTGTTTGCCCTCTGCTCCGTCCAGTTGCATACCCAACCCGACAATGTAAGTAATAAAGCAGGACCTCCTTTGATGTGATGTCCCACCCAGAGGCTTCTGCCTCTGAGGAGACAATGCTCTAATTCATTACTGGGACCTGCCTCTTCAAAGCTCTGCCCCTCTGCACCGGGAAACTCTAAACACGGTTCCCAGACAGGCTCTTTTAAACACCCACTCACCCCCTGGGCAGTGAGGTGTTGGCTGGATGAGTCCACATAAGTCACGGTGGCCTGCACATATCCCCTCCTTAGCCTCGCAGCACCACACCTATCCCCTCAGGTGACATGTGGATTATTGGGCATTGGTATTTCTGCATTTTCCTGTTATAAGCACGTGGATTTACTGCGGAAAAACGTCACTTTAGATCTGCGGAGATAGTCTCCTGTTTTATAGCTGTGAGGCCACTCTTGTTTTATTCTAACGCAAATCAAGTTTTCAAGAGTTTTTCCCCATACTGAAAAAAAGTGGACAACTTTGATGAATTGACATGGAGATACAAGCCAATGTAAATACATTATATTTCTTAGCATCCATCATCCTTTTATAATGTGCATTCACAGCATCACTTTCCACCGACGTGTGTTTGTTGTTGCAGCGTAATCCCTTGTTATGACCTCAGTTGGGCTGAATGGCTGGTTGGGCATTCAGGAGACCATTGAACCACTTGACTGAAGAACAAGCAGTTAAACTTGTTTAGGAAACTGGATCTGTTATAGCTTGTTTATGTTTGTTGCTGATCCCTAACAAAGTTCCTCTGGTCCATGATTCTTGTTTTGCTGTTCCATTTAAGACTCTAGCAAATAAACAGGGCTTAGCTCGACTTCACATGTTGTGATTTTTCAAGTATTTTAACCGTTTCCACAATACAGGAACGTATTTGTAGTAACACCAAAGATTAAAGTACTACACGCTTTATTGAAGTAACCATATGAATAATGATACGCTCTCAGCTTAACTTGATATCTTGAAGGGAGGCTCACCCGCTGGGTGGTAAGAAGCAGAAAGTGTCAGAAAAACCCACACGTCCGACATCTAATTTTTCTTCCTCCCTTGCCTACTGTCTCTCTCTCTCTCTCTCTCTCTCTCTCTCTCTCTCTTTCTCTCTCTCTCTCTCTCTCTCTGTCTCTCTGACGTTGCTTACCCACCACTTGCCAAGTCTGATGTCAGTCCACTGCACACAGGGTCCCTGAGCGAGTGTACAGTTTCTATTTTGACACCCGTTCCTCATTACACATGTAAATGATTGATCACCTGGACTTGGCAGAGGCAGCAGAGATGGAAGTCCTTGTTACATGATGGCATTGTGATTATGTCCAAGTTCAGGACAACTTCTGCTGCCAGGAACAGCAGAAACAGATACCTGCAAAGGCCCGAGAGCTGGGAGATTAAGTTCTGAGCTCCCGCCATTTGGACCAAGGACTCTGACTATTAGCGGTTCTTGAGGAGCAAGTTGCACAGGTGCAGCTAGATATCTATGGCTCTTTGTTTGCCGTAATCCCACACACCTTAAACCACAGCTCGCCGCCCGCACCTTTAAGCTGACTCTGCGACACCTGAGGGGACCGGCCACTGAAAGCAGAACTCCACTGCTTTTGTACAATGTGATTTGGCTAATTGATTTTGGAGTGGCCGGTCTGGAGTGCCTGAGGGCCCAAACTCAGGGACGGACAGTGATGGAAGCTGCTTTCCTTTATGCACGCAGGTGATGAAATGAAATGAACCTGCTGCTGCGGCTGCTTCGGCTCAATCCTCTCGTACCGAATGACGGCGAGTGCAAAACGCAGACATCTCAGCTCAAATTGTCGAGAAAATAAACAGTGACCCGAAGCCAGAAGCCGTGTAATGCTTTCACAGATGGGGCGAGAACCTCTCTTTTCCCCGATTCCTGCCCGGCAACAGCTGTTGGTTCCTCTTTGCTTTGACTCAGGTATGGAGCCAATCTGAAGGCCAGGAAGGTTTTAACCCCAATCTTCTCTTCACAGCCTGGCACACATGGGCCGTGCAGCTGCACTCCCCATTGATCTACTGCGATGCCTGTATAGCTGGCTGGAGGGAGATAGATTGGAGGGGAAATGGCTTAATTGTCCTCACTCTCACTGCTGGAATGCAAATAGCCCTTCAAACCGGCCTCTTCTGTGAGGAGAGCCTCACGTCGAGGAACCAAAGTCCTATTAATTCTGGTGAAGACTAAAATAAATAAGTAAATCTTTTTGTGCTTTTTTTTCCTTTTGCATTACATTTGCATTAGGCCTACCTGTTTTTTTCTTTGTCCCCCTTAAAGAAAGATGGCCACCTCACGGAGAGCCTACACCATTCATCAGCCAAGAGGTCAAAGGGATAGACAGGTGAGGGGTCATGACTCACGTAGCAGAGGCGAGAGATGAAAGATTTAAACGCTGAGGCATATGTATCCTGTCTGACTTTGATCTCTGCCTCAGGTAGCTCTTTCATAGCCATCAGTTTTAGTCAGGATCCGATGAGCGGCTGCTCGTCAGACTGAGACTGTCTCCTCGCCGTGACGAGCAGCTCTGGCATGTCAGACATCCACACTATGCTTCAAGTCCACAACACATCCTCCCTTGTTAATACTGGTCCGATTCCATTCTCGCGTTTATTTTTGGGTTTACCTAAAGACTCGTAACAAAGGCGTGAAATGCAAACGGAGGCTAGGAGGTTGATTTCGGGCGAAGTTCAAAGATGATATGATCGCGTCTCCCAGGCTTTGATGTTTCTTGGCTGGCTTCAGACAGCGACTGACAATCTGATGATCTGGGAGGCCCTTTAAAAATCCCCGGACCATCCTGGCCCCAGTTGTCTAGCCCTCCAGTGACAAACGCTTTAATATGACAAGGTTAAACACCTGAAGCACTGCAGCAAAACGGTCACGACGAAGGCGGGGTTACGGGAGCAAACTTGAAACGCCAGGCGGCTTAGTGGTTTACTGTGACTCTTCACTTATTCACGCTTGTTTAACACAACAGGTACTTTGGGAAAATTTACTCTCAAATTGTTGTACTAATTTAGACAAAAATTAACGCCTGCATAATCAGTGATTTTCACATTTTAATTTAACCATTAAAGAATTATCTCCTGACTCTGCAGCTCAATGGAACACTTTCTTTCTCACCTCTTTAAAGTCTTCATTTGGGTTCGGGTTAAGTGTTCAGCAAATACAGTTGAACATTTTAAAAGACCTGAATGGAGTTAAAAAGAAAAAAAAGAGCAATAATATTCAACTTTATACTTGCCAAAGGGGAATTCCTTTCCCCAGTGGTGTATGAGTCAGATCACACACGTAACATACAAGCGCACATACATCGTTACATACAAGCACACATACATCGTTACATACAAGCGCCCATACATCGTTACATACAAGCACACATACATCGTTACATACAAGCACACATACATCGTTACATACAAGCACACATACATCGTTACATACAAGCACACATACATCGTTACATACAAGCACACATACATCGTTACACACAAGCACACATACATCGTTACATACAAACACACATACATCGTTACATACAAGCACACATACATCGTTATACACAAGCACACATACATCGTTACATACAAGCACACATACATCGTTACACACAAGCACACATACATCGTTACAAACAAACACACATACATCGTTACATACAAGCACACATACATCGTTACATACAAACACACATACATCGTTACATACAAGCACACATACATCGTTACATACAAGCGCCCATACATCGTTACATACAAGCACACATACATCGTTACATACAAGCACACATACATCGTTACATACAAGCACACATACATCGTTACATACAAGCACACATACATCGTTACATACAAGCACACATACATCGTTACACACAAGCACACATACATCGTTACATACAAACACACATACATCGTTACATACAAGCACACATACATCGTTATACACAAGCACACATACATCGTTACATACAAGCACACATACATCGTTACACACAAGCACACATACATCGTTACAAACAAACACACATACATCGTTACATACAAGCACACATACATCGTTACATACAAACACACATACATCGTTACATACAAGCACACATACATCGTTACATACAAACACACATACATCGTTACATACAAGCACACATACATCGTTATACACAAGCACACATACATCGTTACACACAAGCACACAATGAGATATATCACAACCATAATGACATGAATGGACGGACAGCAGTCGACACTTCTTTCTGTTCAGCTACTATTCAAGGCGGTGAGGATCAGGCTTTTACCAAAACGAGCAGCAGCAGGAATCAAGTTCACACAAACGAGACTTTTAACGCTAAAGTTGCACAACGTGTCAATATGTGAACAGCCAATTATGTTTGCTAAAACCTTTTTCTAGTATCAAACAAATGTCTCCTCGTTCTACTTCCTAAATATTCTTCGATATTTAGGCAGGGTTAGACATGAATTATGGACGTTGTTTGCATTAAATTACTTTTTTAAGTTGATAGAACTAAATAGTGGCAGTGTTGATAATTAAGATAAAGGAGGTTTCATTACATTAATGTAATAGTCAGAGATTTTGGGATTACATGATTGTGTTCAGTAAATGAAACATTAATCTGTTTATTAAAATCAACATAAATGTGTTTAGTTCATGCAACATAATAATAAGTACAAGAAACACACTTGTTGTTTTCATTACTTTACTTTTTTATGTCAAAAGACTTAAATAGTTGCATTTTTGACAAATAAAACAATGGACTTTCATGGCATTAAAGTGATTTTAAAAGATTGTGGGATTACCAATTGTGTTCAGTACTTGTTTATTACGTTTAACCTAATTGTACGATGTTGTACTTTATTAAGCAAGTTTGGGGAATTTAGTATGAATTAGTTATCTAATCTTTTCCCCATTTATTCAAACTAGTTTCACTGGACTGGTTGTCATAATTAAGTTAATGAAATATGTTTAACTCTCTAGAGGGTACTTCCTAATCTGATTATGATAATATGTAATTATTATTTTTATTATTATTGATAAAGGCTAAATTTGGGAGAAAAAAAACAATTATTATTATTAAGAATATTATTATTATTTACTATCATTATATATTATATATATTTGTATTGTATTAAGTCCTTTATTTTTAAAGAGGAGTGAGTCTGGGAAATTACACCTGATGCTGCAGTGTTTATTATTTGTCTTAATTCATGAAATTATTATTTTTACACATGAACAGGAAAAATATCTTTATCTAC